>OY292542.1:237276-385632 GCA_958496365.1 Subacronicta megacephala | reverse complement strand
CACACACTAGGCGGGGGCGGCGCACTACGCACGCGCAGAACACTTCGCGGCCGATGTGCGCCTCGTGTTCACCAACAGCCGCCTCTACAACACCAACAAGCGCAGCCGGGTCAGTCACACACACACACACACACACACACACACACACACTAGGCGGGGGCGGCGCACTACGCACGCGCAGAACACTTCGCGGCCGATGTGCGCCTCGTGTTCACCAACAGCCGCCTCTACAACACCAACAAGCGCAGCCGGGTCAGTCACACACACACACACGACACACACACGACACACACACTCACACACACACTAGGCGGGGGCGGCGCACTACGCACGCGCAGAACACTTCGCGGCCGATGTGCGCCTCGTGTTCACCAACAGCCGCCTCTACAACACCAACAAGCGCAGCCGGGTCAGTCACACACACACACAACACACACACACACTAGGCGGGGGCGGCGCACTACGCACGCGCAGAACACTTCGCGGCCGATGTGCGCCTCGTGTTCACCAACAGCCGCCTCTACAACACCAACAAGCGCAGCCGGGTCAGTCACACACACACACACACACACACACTAGGCGGGGGCGGCGCACTACGCACGCGCAGAACACTTCGCGGCCGATGTGCGCCTCGTGTTCACCAACAGCCGCCTCTACAACACCAACAAGCGCAGCCGGGTCAGTCACACACACACACACACACACACACACTAGGCGGGGGCGGCGCACTACGCACGCGCAGAACACTTCGCGGCCGATGTGCGCCTCGTGTTCACCAACAGCCGCCTCTACAACACCAACAAGCGCAGCCGGGTCAGTCACACACACACACACACACACACACACACTAGGCGGGGGCGGCGCACTACGCACGCGCAGAACACTTCGCGGCCGATGTGCGCCTCGTGTTCACCAACAGCCGCCTCTACAACACCAACAAGCGCAGCCGGGTCAGTCACACACACACACACACACACACACTAGGCGGGGGCGGCGCACTACGCACGCGCAGAACACTTCGCGGCCGATGTGCGCCTCGTGTTCACCAACAGCCGCCTCTACAACACCAACAAGCGCAGCCGGGTCAGTCACACACACACACACACACACACACACACACTAGGCGGGGGCGGCGCACTACGCACGCGCAGAACACTTCGCGGCCGATGTGCGCCTCGTGTTCACCAACAGCCGCCTCTACAACACCAACAAGCGCAGCCGGGTCAGTCACACACACACACACACACACACACACACACACACTAGGCGGGGGCGGCGCACTACGCACGCGCAGAACACTTCGCGGCCGATGTGCGCCTCGTGTTCACCAACAGCCGCCTCTACAACACCAACAAGCGCAGCCGGGTCAGTCACACACACACACACACACACACACACACACACTAGGCGGGGGCGGCGCACTACGCACGCGCAGAACACTTCGCGGCCGATGTGCGCCTCGTGTTCACCAACAGCCGCCTCTACAACACCAACAAGCGCAGCCGGGTCAGTCACACACACACACACACACACACACACACACACACACACACACACACACACACACACACACACACACACACACACACACACACACTAGGCGGGGGCGGCGCACTACGCACGCGCAGAACACTTCGCGGCCGATGTGCGCCTCGTGTTCACCAACAGCCGCCTCTACAACACCAACAAGCGCAGCCGGGTCAGTCACACACACACACACACACACACACACTAGGCGGGGGCGGCGCACTACGCACGCGCAGAACACTTCGCGGCCGATGTGCGCCTCGTGTTCACCAACAGCCGCCTCTACAACACCAACAAGCGCAGCCGGGTCAGTCACACACACACACACACACACACACACACACACACACACACACACACACACACACTAGGCGGGGGCGGCGCACTACGCACGCGCAGAACACTTCGCGGCCGATGTGCGCCTCGTGTTCACCAACAGCCGCCTCTACAACACCAACAAGCGCAGCCGGGTCAGTCACACACACACACACACACACACACACACACACACACACACACACACTAGGCGGGGGCGGCGCACTACGCACGCGCAGAACACTTCGCGGCCGATGTGCGCCTCGTGTTCACCAACAGCCGCCTCTACAACACCAACAAGCGCAGCCGGGTCAGTCACACACACACACACACACACACACACACACACACTAGGCGGGGGCGGCGCACTACGCACGCGCAGAACACTTCGCGGCCGATGTGCGCCTCGTGTTCACCAACAGCCGCCTCTACAACACCAACAAGCGCAGCCGGGTCAGTCACACACACACACACACACACACACACAGCATACAATGTGTACATGTATCGTATGTGTATAGATATACTCGATGACGGTACGTCTGTCGGCGCTGTTCGAGGCGCTGTGGTCGCGCTGGCGGGCGACGCGCACGCGCACGCGCACGGCCCGCCACGCACACTCACTCACACACACGAGCACGACGCGGGCTGCCACCAGGCGCACACGCAGAACACCCAGGAAACCTAACAGTAAGTCACCGCTATGTACAGTAAGTAACCTTACATTTAATCTCCGACATGCTCAAACGTATAGTCCATTAGAATATGAATGTAGCTATGTCGTAAAGAAATGTCAGCGCGTGCGGTGGCGCCCCTCCTCCCGTACCCCGCGCCCCCCGCGCCCCCCCGCCCCGCATCCCACGCCGCGTCCTGTTTCCGCTGACACGCAGTCGATGCATGGACATCTTAAAGCAATTCGTACATAAACATAGATCTTTCAAATCACAATTTTGTCTTGTTTGTTTTTCACCCAGGTACATTATAATAATTTCCATTGCTATCCATTTTAAAATTAATTTATATAACGTAAATGACGCGTGACGTAGTGATCGAGTATCGGTCACCGGCCGCGGTCTCACTGACCGCACCGATGTTCTGTGACAAAGACAAAGACAAAGATATTTATTGCTCAAACTGTGTACAAACAACGGCGTACCAATGTTGTCTAATTGTTTCAAAAGTAGTATGCGTGTAGACAACATAACTTCTCGTGTAACTATGTATGCTAAATTTAAGACATACAGGCAAAAAGTTAACAATAAATAGAGCCGATCAAAAAAATTAATATAAATTGGTTTAAAAATAATATACTTACTTACGCGCGTACTTAACGTGTTTCTGACGTCACAAACCAATGCGCTATACGAATTCTATACACTCGTACTGCGAGAGGGGGACGGGGCATCCTCTTAATCCTAACCCAAAAACTTAATGTTATAACTTTATTAGCCGATTTAAATTATTTGCCAGAATAAGCATTATATTTAAGAGTGTTATTTTATAAATCACAGACTGAAGTACCGTATTGTATGTAGGTGTGATAATGAACGGGGTGTGCTCGACGGCGGCGGAGTCGGGCAGGTCTGGGCCGGGCTCGGGCAGGTCTGGGCCGGGCTCGGGCAGGTCTGGGCCGGGCTCGGGCAGGTCGGGCTCGAGCTCGGAGTCGGAGCCGCTGGCGGCCACGTCCCGCCGCGTGCACGCCGCCCGCCGGGACTCCTCCGACAGCGACGCGCCCCTGCACCTGCACCTGCACACCAAAGGTACGCCCCCCCCCCCCCACACACACACACATCGTATGTGTAGATCTTAGAATACAACATAAACTAGAAGACTGCATACAAAAGTGAATAGGTGATGTGATTTTTTACATTTAGTTGCTCAACACACTTAGTGAGACGCACACGTCTTCTCATTTTTTATATTCTATGCAGTCAACTGTGATCCTTATTATAATCAATAATAGGTAATAGCACGACGAGGCACTAAACAGACAAGTTAAAGTGAAGATACTCGATTGAAATGTAGTAAAGTGAAGACATCCGATTAACATTAAACGTAGCTAAGAACACTCCCGACTAATTCACCTTTCAAACAAAAGCAATATATTTAACACGGCTTCTAGTTAATACTTATTCTATGACGCAGGTAAGGGCGTCGGCAAGAAGAGTAAGAGCAGCAGCGCCAGCGCAGAGCCGCTACCCTCCACCAGCCGACACGCGCCCGGTGAGACACGCACACACACACACACACACACACACACACACACACACACACACACACACACACACACCCACACACACGCACACACACACACACACACACACACACACACACACACACACGCACACACACACACACACACACACACACACACACACACACACACACACACACACACACACTACATACACAAACAAACACAATTTTTTTAAAGCAAATTTACAAAGCGTCTCCTATCAGGATGAGAATGATTACGTTATACTTCGCCTCAGGCATTCTTCATTATTCCGCATTCTTTACAATGATTTCTTAACTTTTTCAGTTTTTCAATCAGGGGCACGTTTTGGAGTCGAACTCGAAGCCAATGGTTTAATTTCTATGATAATAATAATGTGTTTACCGTCCGTACAGAGAGTTACTCCCAAGTGAACGGGTCTGCGGAGGCGGTGTCCTCGTGGGAGGGCTCCGGGTCGGGCTCGAGGTCGGGCTCGGGCTCGGAGGCGAGCTCCTCCGAGCCCTCCAACATCGAGGTGGTGGAGGAGGAGCTGCAGGACGACGAGGTGGAGCTCACCTACGACAGCGAACACCGCAGGGAACACGTGAGCACTCCATACAACATACTATCCTTATATCATATCTAATATATATCACTCAAAAATTGATTAGTTTCCAGTAAAAAAAAACACGTTTGTTGTATGGGAGCCCCCTTAAATATTTATTTTATTCTGTTTTTTATTGTATTTGTTGTTATAAGAGCAACAGAAATACAATCATCTGTGAAAATGTCAACTGTCTTACTATCACAGTTTATGAGATACAGTCTGGTGACAGATGGACAGACAGACAGCGGAGTCTTAGTAATAAGGCCCCGATTTTAACTTTGTGATATTTTATTCTATACACCGTGCTATTTTAACTTATACACCGTGCTATTCTAACTTATACACCGTGATATTCTAACTTATACACCGTGATATTCTAACTTATACACCGTGATATTCTAACTTATACACCGTGATATTTTAACTTATATACCGTGATATTCTAACTTATACACCGTGATATTTTAACTTATACACCGTGCTATTCTAACTTATACACCGTGCTATTCTAACTTATACACCGTGATATTTTAACTTATACACCGTGCTATTTTAACTTATACACCGTGCTATTCTAACTTATACACCGTGCTATTTTAACTTATACACCGTGCTATTTTATCCTATACACGAGGTGAAACCGTGGAATTGTGAATTGGCATGCGACGGAACGCACCTACCGCGCTGATTGGTTGATCGTCATGTGTGACATATATACCGTATGTTGTATCAGAGCGGCGGTGGTCGCGGGCGCCTGTCGCGCAAGCGTCGGCTGGCCAGCTCGGACAGCAGTGCGCACGCGCACCGACACCGACACCGACACACCAGGCACACGCCCCTCAAGCGGTACGTACACAATTAACTAATTAATGTGCTAACTTATTATTTCAGCTTATTGTTCACTTGTTTGTTATGTTACTGTTAATTAGTAAATGTCGCAGTGCAACAGTGAACTAAGGCAATATGCTACACTTGTACTTTTTACTGTGGGACTCAATATTTGTATGATTCGACAAAATGATGTTCTGTCTCTGTAGTATGGGGTTTTAATTTGGAAAGTGTTGGAACTATTACATACCTTTGGCAATCATATCAAAATAATCAAAGTTTTACTGATCACATAAAATTAATATTTATTTAAATTTATTTATTTTTTAAAAATCTCGTGCATGTTTCATGTTGATATGTCGTCTAGAAGCCCGGTTATAGTAAATCTATAATTTATAGTACCTAACGGTTACATTTGTGCAGCACCCGAGAGCGTTTCGCGGAGGCGTCGTCATCGTCGTCGTCGTCGTGGTCGGAGGGGGCGGGCGCGAGGTCGGGGGCGGGGGGCGGTGCGGGGGCGGGGCCGGGCGCGGGGCGGCGCTACTCGTCCGACCGGTCGTACCGGCCGCGGTACTCCACCGACGACGACGCGCCGCTGCACCTGTACCGCACCAGGCACGAACACCACTCCGAACACTCCGTCAGTACACTACTACTTACTTTAAACAAGCTGGGTTTTTGAGACAGAGTTTCTAATGTATGGTAATTGGTGTGCAGGGTGGCGCAGGCGCAGGCAGCGGCGTGTCGCTGCGGGCGCGGCGCGCGCGGCGCCAGTACAACGAGGACAGCGAGGAGGACTCGGTGGCCGCCATCAGCAAGCGCCTCCAGCACCACGCGCAGGCGCGCACCCGCCACGCGCACGCCGCGCGACGCCGCCGACACCACGCGCAGCAGGTGCGTCACGTCTGTACCACACACTGTACACTGTACACTGTACCACTGTAGGAGGACTCGGTGGCCGCCATCAGCAAGCGCCTCCAGCACCACGCGCAGGCGCGCACCCGCCACGCGCACGCCGCGCGACGCCGCCGACACCACGCGCAGCAGGTGCGTCACGTCTGTACCACACACTGTACACTGTACACTGTACCACTGTAGGAGGACTCGGTGGCCGCCATCAGCAAGCGCCTCCAGCACCACGCGCAGCAGGTGCGTCACACTGTACACTGTACTCCAGCACCGCCTACGTCACCACCCTACACTGTACACTGTCTACTGTACCACTCACCATGTTGTATCGTCCTCAGAGCGCGAGTGCGGAGGGCAGCGCGGCCGCGTCACACACCAGCGACCACAACTACTTCAACGGCCACGCCGCGCACAACGGCGACAGCGGTCAGTATCAGTACACACCACACACACACACACACACACACACGCACGGGCAACTAGCCACTATCCGGCCTACTATTACTTCCCGGCCGGATACCGGATATGCTTATAATTATATTTTGTATCTTTTTAACTCTCATCTATAAATCTATAAACAGAAAAAGTGACGTCCAGAACTCGCTTCAAAATAATTTTAGTTTGTTTGCTTATCTGGTAATAACTTAATTTAAGGCTGATCGTTCAGCCTTGGGCGCCAAATTCTTGTTTTTTGTTTACTGCAAATTGTTCGTCTATAACACATTCTAGGTACGGTGGCCAGCACATCAAGTTACCACAAAATGTCAAATTTTCTCAGTTGATTTTGAACTGTACCTTAAACAATTTATGGTTTAAAATCACTTGAAGAAATTTTACAGTTTTGTATACCTTCAAGCGTCGGTAGCCTAATGGCTAGGGCGTCGGACTTGCGGTTATATGGTTGCCGATTCGAACCCCACCCATTGCACTACCGACGTGAACCCACTCGTAACACAAGCATTTAGCTTAGCACGAGTGGTTAACAAGAATACTAGCAATGTGTGACCCACATCGCTAGTAAGCTTTTTAAAAAAAAAAAAAAACCTTGACCTGCTGGCGACTGTACATGGCAGTTAAAATTGTGATATTAACAATAAATTATTCACAATTGAGTACTAGAAGCTTTTAGAAAAAAAAATTAATTTTGTCCGAATCGCCTTTTTACACCTTATGAGTTGGTATTCGGTATTCGGCTGAATATTACGAATTATTCGATCGAATAGCGGCTGTCTTTTGATAGACTCTTCGGGTTATGGAAACGCCGAGACGTGTGAAAAACTTCGGAACATAAACACTTTGGACACACTACAGACTTCAGGACATATGACGTAAATATGTCTTATAATTACAGAGTTGTGGACGGATGACGAACGTAATCGTCGCTAAGACGTCGTGATTCCATTGATGTTGTAGGTGCCGTGAACGGGTCGAGCGGCTCGCTGTCGTCGAGCGTGAGCGGCGTGGGGGCGGGGCCAGGGCCGGGGGTGAGGGCGGGGGCGGGGCCCAGCGCGGCGGGGGCGGGGCCGGCCGCCGTGTCCATCTCGTCGAGAGGGCGCGTGCGCAAGCTGACGGCCAAAGCGCGAGGCTTGCTGCGCGAATGAGCCAGGGCCCGAGCGCGACTAGCTCGCGCGCGCCCGGCTCACAGTGACAACAGTGAACAGTGAAATTATGCTCAAAAATATACAGTGTAGCTGTTATGTGATATACTGAACAGTGAAACTGAAATACAGTGATGAAGAGTGTACAGTGTAGGTTCGCGTCCCGCCTCGTGATACTATTGTATAATATTGTAGTCATGTATTGAAATGTATACAAAAGCTCAACTATACATATGTCTCATCATAAACACTATTAGAAAATGTTCAAAATACACTATTTTCTTATCTGCTTATAATACAGAGAACAGCATCACGGAAACATATTGTATGTCTGTCCTCTCCTGCCTTATCTTCTCAATGCAAATCAAAGTGTACTTAACTTTGTAACAGGATGGCCAACACAATATGCTAGTCGACTGTAATTTGTTTATGGTCTCATAAACCTGCTTACCTTAAATAGAGCCGATCGACAAAAACTAAATTAAAATGGGTTCAAAAATAAGGAAGTTCTTTATAACTTCCTCATTTTAATTTTATGCTAGACAGAGAACACAATATGTCAAAACCTGACAAGTCGATATGCCATACTAATACTATTTTGCGGGAAAGATACAGAGTATCCCCACTAAAAACATAATGTTTATGAACTTTATTAGTTGATTTGAATATATTTTTCAGTGAATGTCTAATATTTTACTATAATTAACAATTAACCTATTATCAGTCAACTATCCTATTATGAATTTGGTCACATCTCAACACAAAATGAATCATATATAAAGTATGTATTTCATTTCCAATATATCGTTACTGAAAATCACCCCAACATTGTAATTTTTTTGCGTTTAATAAACATAATAAGGTTCACTTATACGTTAATGAAGTGTTATATGTTTAACCCTAATGTGATGAATATTAGTAATTTATTTACAATGTTTGTGATATTTTCACATCATTAGGGCAAAAATATTCAACTGACTGTGTTCATACTTAATGTTAAGTTTCAGGATAAAACTAAGGAACGGTAATCTGAAGTAATCTCACGTGGATGAGTGTAATGTAATGCGTCCTAATTCTGTAAGATATGATTTACAGTTACGTACAGAAACATAATTAATATGATATCTACTATATAAAAATAAGTCGGGTTTTCCTTCCTGACGATATAACTCCAGAACGCACGAACCGATTTCCACGGTTTTGCATTCGTTGGAAAAGTCCGAAAAAAAAACGGGCGAAGCCGTGGGCGGAAAGCTAGTTATGTATAAAAACCGATAACATCTCTTATAGAAAAGTTTGAAGTGCTGATTAAATAACGATGCATTCACTTCTGCAATATACAATGAGTATGAGTTGTATAAGTGAAGCCAAAATGTACCTTATGTCTTTAAAAATACTGCACTTAATAGAGGCAATTGTCGCTAAGTTTGGTAAAGGCTGTATGTTAATATATCTTGTGTATATTTGACAAACTAACTCTAAATCATATCACAGATTGGCGAATATGTTTTCAGAACAATGTTAAATATTCTGTAATAAGTTGTAAATAGTAGCCAATTGTCAATGTAAGTACTTAAACAAGTGTAGATCTATGTAAGTAGCGTAATACATAGTAAACATAAAACATTATCAGGTATATTAGTGGTTATGTAACCAGGTAACCAACTGTCACATGAAACAGGAAACATGAGACCAGCTGTGAATGTTCCTGTATTCTCAGAACAGGGTAGGCCGATGTGTAGTTATATTAAATAGGTGTTCATGTGAGTTGGCTACGTGACGTAGTCATTCTATACCAATATGTTTTGTGCTATAAGTGTAATGTAAGAAACTGGGTCAGATAATGTTATGTTACATGTAATAATTTATGTAGTAAGTGAAATGTGATGAAGGGTTTGGTCCAAGCTGTGCTGTTCTATTGTAAGACAAGGACAGCACAGTGGGACATCATGACAAGCGTGGTTTATTGTATTAGTTAATTGAGTACCTGTGCTAAGTTTATTTTACTGCAGACCTGTTCAGTAAGATAATTTATTTTACGCAAACAGCGTTTTATTCAACTATAGTGTAGTCTAGGACATTATTTGAATCTTTTTTGTAAAGTATGACAATTATGTCTGATCATAGAGAAAAACGAGTGGTTCAATTGGTGTAGTACGAATTCGATAGTCCGACTGCATTAGTCAGGACATTTAAAACCTATTGACTTTCGCTTTATAGTCTAAAATATAAAATTAAATCAACCAAAATCTTTCCAGATTAGTAGTATTTATAACTACTTAACATCAACACCATACTCGGATTTTTATTTTCTGACAACATTTTTACAAGAAATAAATGCCAATATTTTTGTAAAATGTAATGAATCTATAATTAATGATCATGTTTTATTATTTTCTCGTTGTGATACGCAACGTGCAGTGTGACGTAGGTTTTAATAAACTATCCGCAAATTATCATTATTTTCATCATCAAATGGAATAAGAACAAATAATTACGAATACGCACAAAAGTATTATAAATAGTTTTCTTTTTGTAAGATTGGCAACACTTGAGTGTTTCATAAAGTTAAAATAGCGTCACGTCCGGCCGTGCTTAACCTGTCAAAAGTTTGTCTTGACAGTTATTTTATAATAATTTAAACGCAACAAAACGATTACAGTGTGTGAGCGGAATACTCTGTCGATCGCGCGCAAAATATTATAGGGCCGTCCTTACCCTATAACTGTTCCGATCGAGTTTGATGTCTGCGAATTTTAATGTAACAGTGAATGAACTTTTACTTTTTTAATAATTGTAATTAGGACAATCTATGCATTATATTTAAATTGTTGCAATTAAAAAATATGGATTGACAGTTACAGATTGCTTTCTTTTAGAGAGTTTAGGAAACTGATGTAATTACCAGTTTCAATATGAAGTGTTCTCTTGTACAGATTTTTTATTAAGTTCGAGTCGGCCCAAGTGAGCCGAATAAGGTCGACGGCCAACAAGGTTTAGAAATAAGTAAAATAAGAGTAGTTTGATCTGAACGCGGCCCAAGTTGCTTTTAATTGTGTGTACATTGTATCTATGTATATACAACATGTGTGTGTGAGGATGTATGTACGTCGGTGACGTTGTGATGTGTGCGCGTCCACGTTGTGTTGATACCAAACAATAAAATGATTATTTTGGAAAAAAATTGCTGTTTTATTACTTCATTGATCCATTTCAGTTGATGCTAGTGTTGCCAGGTGGCCCAATTTGCGCGTGACGTCCCGATTTTCAGGGGTCTAGGGACGCGTCCCGATTTGTACCTGATCGGGACGCTAAATGTCCTGATTAATCAAAAAAATAAAAACTGGACTGATTACTTGTTATGTAAGATTAAATACCCATACTTAATTTAGGTAATTAATATAATACTATACTTGCACTAGTAGTTTAAAACGCAATAAATTAAACCCAGATTTAAAAATCCTGTGTTTTTTGTTTACTGTCCCGATCTGCAACCCTATATAAATCCCGATTTTTTTGACCTCATGTACCGATTTAAAACAAATCGGACCTGGCAACACTAGTTGATGGAGAACTTCGAGTACTGGCCTGACTGGTGAATGAAGACTTTAGGTAATATCCAAGCGAATTTATCTGTGGAGGTTGGCATGGCAAGTTAGAGCAGATGACTGTTGAAAAAAAGCAACTACGACATAACATTCCACCCGTTACTGACATCTTATTTAGTATGAAGTTTCCTCAGATCAAATAAAAAGTTAACATGGAACTTTTCGAACAAAGAAGTGAGTCCGGCTAAAACTACGCCATGACAGTTACAAACACAATTTTACACTATATAACAATACCGAAACTACGCGTTATCTTGTCAGTCGAGCTATCGAAAGCTCGACCGACAAGATAAGGCGTAGTTTCGGTATACGTGTGTGACTGTAATTGTGTTTTGTAAACGGCATGGCGTAGTTTTATCCGGCCTCACTTCTTTGTTCGTAAAGTTCCATCTTAACTTTTTATTTGATCTGAGGAAGTTTCCATAAGCTGCAGTCAACGGATAGATCAAAATAGTCCGTCGACCAAACTAATAAACCATATTTATTATTATACTCTTTGTAATAAACGCTCCCAGCAAACGGTATGTTACCAACTGTAACTGACATAATGGTAGACTTAACATTTTCGCTACACATACGACGGTAGAGAAAATTAAAAAATAAAACTACGACAGCGGTGAGTGGGCTGTCGGTCAATGACATTGCTAGAATGACAGTATTGACAGTGACAGTGCATTACTGCATTGACGGTTGACCTGGCGTCTGAGTCTGACGTCATTTAGATTTTAGATCTACAAACTGCAACCAAGTAACATAAACGAAAGTCGAAAAGTAATTGAAAAACATTCTAGAATCTGCTGTAAAAGGTTAATTGTATATACCGGACTATATATTTGTTATTTGTGAACCTAATTACAATAATCTGAATATATCACGCACTGAAACGTTACAGCAGAAAACGATATCGCAGTGGTGTGGGAGTGAGTTGTGAAATATCCTGTTTCCTTGCAGTGATAGCCAAGGTTTTGTCGCAAGCATGGACCCGCTCATCGTAGAAGAGGAGCCATCTTCGACAGGCGGCATGATCAACCCCATCAGCTTCGGTGAGAATAATAAAAACTGTGAAATGTGTTTCTGACAAGCTTTTCTGTTTTACTAATATCAATATCATGTCTTTTAACCAACGTGTGTATGTGTCTTAGTAAAAACGACAATGACCTTATTGATCACTGTGTCATCTTAGATAAGTAGATGCACAAGATTCGTCGTTTTACTACAAGAATTCATTACGTGACAAAAACAACACTTTTTAATTAACTTTGCATAACATAGAATGTATTGAGATGAGTTGAGCTGTGAACTTAGTGAAGTTTTGCCTGTTTCATTATCTGAATGTTTTGATGATATTCAGATTATATTAAACCTGTTTATTGTTGCATCCATGGCTCGATCAAAGGATAACCATTTGACAATGAAAACAAAAATAAAACAATTGGCTAGGGTGCCAACATTCTCAGAGAAATGAAACCTGGCTCCCACGACCCCATCAAAATGAGGAGAAGTGAAATAGCAGTTTGGTTGTTTCCAGTGATACCTATATGCATTGTGTAAAAAATATTTACTGCAGTGCATTGCAATGGCAAATATATATATGAAAACACTTGTGCAAGCACAAGGTTCTCGTTAGTATACATATTGGTAATAATACAATCAGTAAGTGTGTGTTTGATACAAGCAATTCAGAATGCCTGCACAGGTAAAGTCATATTATAAATATATTTTTTTAAGTCATTTTACCTATGCTGCCATTTTGCAAAAAATATTGAATTTAATTGTGGGGTCCTTCAGAACAGTCAGGTGTGTAGTACTTGCAACCAGCACATGTGTGTGCAATCTAAGAGTTGTAGTAAGTGGTGGTCTATAGTTTCTGCCTACCCCTGTGGGAAAAGGCATAAGTATATGTATGAAATTAGTGAGGGCCATTAATAGGAATGTGAAACATTTATAACATTGTTGACTAGTATTTTTTTACATTAAAATCTGCCATTTTTAAACCTCTTCTATATAACATCACACACTCAGTTATTTATTCTGTCTGAGGTGAATATGTGTGGGTAAAAAAATTAACTGATAACAAATAGTTTATCAAATTACTGCATAGTTTACACCTAGGATACACAACATGAAAGAATAGTGAGGATGCAGAAGTGCTGGACAAGAAAAGGCAAGTAATGCAATATTGCAAAAGTGAATCCAAACTAAAGCAAGAGGACACAGGTCCAAGTGGCACGACAGGTAAGAGGACACAGGTCCAAGTGGCACGACAGGTAACCCTGACAGCGCAATACAGATGATGATGATGATGAAGGTGGACTTCTGGGTGGAGGTGCTAGAAAGGACTGTATTCTCAATTTTATAACTTACTTTTGATTTGAAGGCTTTTTTAATCCTAATACCTCAAAGTTGGATTTATTGGTAACATTGTATGAATATATTATTATTTACCTGAACGTTGCAGTGCTTCAGTTCCTGGCGTCGTACGGTTGGTACCTGCTGGGCGGCGGCGCGGCGGCGCTGTACCTGCTGCACCGGCTGCGCCCAGCGCTGGACAAGTGGCGCCAGGCCAGGGAGGACGCTATCTACCACAAGAGTAAGTGATGAAAAATATTTTACAAGCAGCGGTAGGGCTTAATGGCTAGGGCTTCGGACTTGCGATCATATGGTTGCCGGTCCGAAACCCAACCATTGCACTACCGAAGTGAACCCACTCGTAACACAAGCATTCAGCTTAGCACGAGGGGGTTAACGAGAACACTAATAATGTATGATCCACATTGCTACCAAGCATTAAAAAAACATATCTGTTTATGGACGAAGGAGCATAAGTAATGTCATCAATACATGTTTCTGACATGATTCTAAGATGTGAAGGAGAGATTCGACATCACATGCACTTTTTACTAAAAGTGTCAATAGCTTACTTGGATAAACTACATGGTAAACTGAATGGTAATTATCAATTGTAGGCATTTATATTACACATATTTTTTACGTTTATTGTCTATACTTCAAAATAAAGCTGAAGAGTCTGTTAGTTAAAACGCTCATCTTTGTAATAATACTAACAGTCAGATAAAAAAAATATATATATGATAGCCACATTCAGGAGGAAGGCTATCTAGCATCACGCTACGATCCTTAGGGGCGGGGCAAAGCGGGTGACACCGCGGGACACAGCTTGTATTTAATATTGGCGCAGTACTAACAATATTCCTATGAATGACTATGGTACATGTCTGCTTATAGACCCGGACCTGGCCCTGGCGCGCATGGAGGCGGTGCAGCGCGCGCGGGAGGCGCAGCAACAGAAGCTGCTGGAGGCCTCGCAGCGAGCTCTCGAGGAACAGAATGAGGTCGCCTACCAAATGTTATGTCAACATTGTCATATTTGTACAGTCACCAGCAAATCAAGTTATACAAAACTGTCAAATTTCTCCAAATGATTTCAAAGTGTTGAAAATTAAGTTCAAAATCAACTGAGAAAATTTGTCATTTTGTGGTTACTTGATGTGCTGGCCAACATACACTGCCTCATTAGCCTAGTGGTCCCAAGCGCGACTGCTACGAGGTCTTGGTTTATCAGGATGAGCAAAGTATCATTGGGTTTTTCTATGAAATTCTCAGTAGCAGCTTGGAGTATGAATGAATAGGCTCGCTTAAACATACCGGCGAACTGTGGGTGTACATTAGTCTGCCCAACCCTTCGGGGGATACCGGCGTGATGGTATGTTTTTTATTATATTTTGTACAATTGTCAAGGATGACCCCTTAAATAGTGAGTGATATCCTGTGGAAATTGGTCATGATGAGGATGGAGAGAACTTAAGCTTATGTTCAGAGGCCTGGTACCTTTTCTTTTATAGTATGGAAAATTCTCATAGATTCGTCTGCCATAGTCACAACACGACAACAATTTTTCAAAATTTTTCGTGAAATTCGTCAAAACCATGACGAGATGAACACAGGCTTATGATAAGTCCGAGTAGCCGTATGCCGTTTATATTATTCTTCGTACTGAATGTACTTGTCTATACTGCGGCTGAACAAACTGTTTCTTTATTTCTTTTCTCTTTCGACATAATTCAGTATCTGAAAGTATGAATAAAAAAACACTAGTACTTTCATCTCTACTTAACCTAGGCGTATTGGTGTGACGGTGACATGGTTGTATGTGTTCATGATCAATAACAGCTGTGTTGTTGTAGCGTGAGGAGCGCAGGCGCGCGGAGGCGGTGGAGCGCCTGCGCAAGTACGGCGCCGGCGCAGGCGCAGGTGCGGGGCAGCGCCTCGGGGAGAGGGACGACGGTACGTACTAACAATAACATACATACCCACAACACCCATAAGGAGCGAATTAATTTATTTTATTTACTGTTCTCTGGAAAACACAAAGTAAATGGTTTTTAACAACATCAATTTTAAAAAACCCAAATTGTTTGACCCACTGTACGCAACTACCTTTCTTTCAAAAGGGGTGTCAACGATCTTTATCACCCCTTTTGAAAGAAAGTATTTTATGATAATTATGATCGAGTCCCAAAACAAACAAAAATTAAAATTTAAATAAAAAAATTAACCTTTTTAAGATATCCTTTGGAGTTCAGAAAAGGTTCCTTCATATTTTTCATTTTCTAATCATACCTGTTTTCAGGAGACTACTTGCCGCTAAGTGGAGGCGCGTCCACTTCGTCGTACCGACCGCCGAAGAAATCCAAATGTGGAGGAGGGGGCTGCGGACGATAGGACCTCCTCACACCAGCCACGAGCCACGAGCCACGAGCACACATACATATTACATACAAGTCAGGGAAGCTAAAGAATTGTCCACTTTTAAATGATAATAATAACATAAACATTTATAACCTTCATAATCAGCAAAAATCGAATTGTAAATACGATTTATTAGTAATTTATTATATGCTGTTTTTGGCTTCTTCTTAAGGAATGGAATATGAGGATTTAATTAAATAAAAATAATTTATAATATGATTTTTTTTTTGTAACAAAAGGAGACAGTAAAACCTACACCTGTCAAATTAGCTGTCATATTCAACTTCAATCCGTCACATTGAGTTTGACAGATCTAATAATTCCTCCATTTCTTTAATGTTTTACACGCAAGTAACAGATGACAATATTTTAGTTAAATTCAGTCCAACTAATATGCTTTTTTACGAATAAAAAATAACAACATTCTTATTACATTATGCCTACTACAACTGTAACAATTACACTGTACGTTTCTCAAAAAAATGGCTATATTGTAGTCTTTAATCTGTATTCAAACAACTCGTGTACTTACTGTACGCACGGCTTCACATCAAGCTATACGAAACCAGTATAGGCTGGCTTTGGATTGTGCTAAAATCCTTTACAATGGGAGGTCAGTCTAAACTGGATTTGTATAGTTTGATGTGTAGGCGTGTGTACAGTTTGTTCGAAATAAGTAAGCCGATCGGAAGTTGTCTGCCAGTGGTTTAAAAGTGGTAAATTTTAATAGAAAGAGTCGGTGTAAAGAAAATTAGAGTCGTATATGTTTCACATTTCTAATTATTTTGTTCACTAATTTCGATATTTATATATTAAAACACTTAATCAAACGATTTTATCACCGCGGTTGTTCGGAACTGCTAACTTCCGATCGGCTTACTTATTTCGAACAAACCAAATGTGTAGACTAAATTATTTGTGTTTGTCATATTTTAATAAAATAATATAAATAATAATATATTGTTATTTTTATTGCCTCATTAGTCTAGTAGCCTACGTCCAGCAGTGGACGAGTAATGTTGATGATGATGATGATGATGATGATGATGATGATGATGATGATGATGATGATGATGATGATTAGTCTACTAGTCCTAAGCGAGACTGTTACACTAGAGGTCTTGGGTTCGATCCCCAGGTCAAGCAGTGTTATTTGGTTTCTCTATGAAATTCTCAGTAGCAGCTCGGAGTCTGGATTCGTGCTCGGTCAATGGCAATAGGCTCGCCCCCTATTACATAGGACCTAAAATACCGGTGAAATGTGGGTGTACATTAGTACACCTCTGCAGTGGCGGCGTAAGGCGTGAGCGACGTCGGCCACCGCCTGCGGCCCCGCGACCCAGGGTGGGCCTCGCGACCAAGGGTGGGCCTCGCGACCCAGGGTGGGCCTCGCGACCCAGGGTGGGCCTCGCGACCAAGGGTGGGCCTCGCGACCCAGGGTGGGCCTCGTGACCAAGGGTGGGCCTCGCGACCCAGAGTGGGCCTCGCGACCAAGGGTGGGCCTCGCGACCCAGGGTGGGCCTCGCGACCAAGGGTGGGCCTCGCGACCAAGGGTGGGCCTCGCGACCCAGGGTGGGCCTCGCGACCGTCTTCTTGCACTGGCAGAGGCCCCGCAAAATGAATCTTGCCCACAACAAATTTAGGTGTTACGCCGCCACTGCACCTCTGCCTAACCCTTTGGGGAATACAGGGTACGGTATTACACGTATCACGTGTGTGTTGTTTGATTTGATTCCTATCGGAGCAAATGGTGTGAAAGAGTAGGCTATGTGACGCCGCCGCGCCAGCCGGTACTCCTTGAGAGTAGGTATCTGCGCCAATCGGAAACTAAGGAGGCCGCGCGACGTCTCTCCAGCCAGTCCTCCATGATCGGGGCCGGACCGGGCTGTAAGAGCCCGGGTGGCTCCCCTCCCCACAGGCCCAGGGCTCGGGACGGGATTGGACTCGGGGATGGCCTCTGCACATTTTTTGAATTTTCCTATTCCATGTGCCATTCCAAAAACATTAAAATTAACTACTGCAAAACCACTTGCGACAATTTCAGGCGCGCACAGTTATTTCGAACAAGCTGCAGTATGGACAAAGAGATTTAATAGTAGTAGTAATGTATTAAATGTCTTTGAGTATGGATCAAGTGAAAGCTACTTATAGAAACCAGTAAGCTACTTATAGGCATGACTACATACTATTTATATATTATTTATTTTTTTAAAAAAGGTTACTAGCGATGTGGGTCACATATTACTAGTAATCTTGTTAACCCCTCGTACTAAGCTAAATGCTTGTGTTACGAGTGGGTTCACGTCGGTAGTGCAATGGGTGAGTTTCGAACCGGCAACCACATGATCACAAGTCCGACGCCCTAGCCATTAGGCTACCGCCGCTTCATATATCGTAATTAATCCAGTTGGTCGATTGTATTATCTAATCATAATCACCGTCACGACACAATCACCGTTCATGTAAATAAATGACTTTTAACAAAAAAGTAAAACCGCCTTCAAAAATAATAATTTTTAGTTATATTTTTTTTTAGTAGAAAGTTTTGTTTATATCTGCTCCAATGAGACAGCGAGAATTTGAAGTAAACGATAATATTGTTGATGTACCTATACCTATTTTTTTTTTTTAAACCGCTCGACCAGTTTTTATATTACTTTTAACAAAAAAGTTAAACCGCCTTCAAAAATTAATAAAATAATTTTGTCTAAAACAGTTTGGGAAGTCGGTGACTTCTATTTGAGTGGGTCTTTTATTTTCGCCACCGACTTCCCAAACTGTTTTAGACAAAATTATTTTATTAATTTTTGAAGGCGGTTTAACTTTTTTGTTAAAAGTAATTTTATTTTGTAATTTTTAGTGGAAAGTTTTGTTTAGAAATACTTGTTAGCCAACTAAACGCACTGCTCCAATAAGACAGCGATGTTTCGGAGTAAACGATAATATCATCGATGTAAACAATTTTTAGATTTTTGTTGATATTTTCAAAACTGCTCAACCGATTTCGATAAAATTTGAACGGGACCACCTCTGAAGTATAACCTACCAAACAAAAAAACAATCATTAAAATCGGTCCACAACTGGCGGAGAAATCGCGCAACAAACATACAAAAAAAAAAAAAAAAAACATACAGACGAATTGAGAACCTCCTCCTTTTTGAAGTCGGTTGAAAATTATGGGACCACCTTTGAAGTATGACCTACCTAAATCTACTCCACCTGACTCTACAAAAAACAATTATCAAAATTAATTAATAATTGGCGGAATTATCGCGTAACAAACATACAAAAACATACAGTTGAATTGAGAACCTCCTCCTTTACGAAGTCGGTTGAAAATGAGGTTGACGTATTGACATGATTTCAGTGCGAGCGACTCGCGATTAGCAGCTCACTCACTATGATAATGATCGACAAAGGTACAACTATAGGGAGCTATTAGTGGCACTTGTCTTACACAATGGATGTCCTAATGGCTCTACTAATTAGATAGTTAATTACTTAAAAAAAACTATATGAAAAAATCCCTGACTGACGACTGAATGACTGCCTCATTAGTCAAGTGGTCCTAAGCGCGACTGCTACCCTAGAGGTCCTGGGTTCGATCCACCGGTCGAGCAAAGTGTTATTGGTTTTTTCTATGAAATTCCCAGTAGCAGCTCGGAGTCTGGATTTGTGCCTGGTTAATGGCAATAGGCTCGCCCCCTATTACATGGGATCTAAAACATACCGGCGAAATGTGGGTGTACTAGTGTACACCTCTGCCTAACCCTTCGGGGAATACAGGCGTAATGGTATGTTATGGAAAAATCCTGTTTTGAAATATTAAAAACTGCTAGATATGGTCGCCAGCAACCATTTATGCATACTTTTTACATTTGCATAAATGGTTGGTGACCCGTGCCCACTTCGCTGGACGACATAACTTATGACACAAATAACGTGACTTTTCATTGGTAAAAGCGTTTTCAAAATCGGTTCAGTCGATCCAGAGATTGCCCCCTACAACCTCACAAACTTTACCTCTTTATAATATTTGTATAGAAGTATAGATAAGAAGGTAGCTAAAACTGTAGAGTGCGTCACACGCCGCCGCGCGCCGTCCAGGCTTCGTGGTAGGTCAGCGGCTAAAGCGACCAAGCTCGCAGGTTCGACTCATGCCCGAGATCGTTTTATTCTTTCACAAGAAAAATCATATCTTTTTGGATATTTCGCATTATTTAATACTAAAATGTAATAAAAGCTAACTGAACTTACTGTGGTCGTCTAGTCACAATATTTTCAGGACACAGGCCTCCTCCCGGCTTCCTTAGCGACTCTTCATAAGTAGTTAGAACACAACATTAATCTCAGTTCTTTCACTATCACGAAACAATGGTATCACTCAGTAATGCCTCAGTTAGGTAAAGTATGTTCGAAATAACTAAGCTTACTGATTAGCAGTGTTAAATTCTAATAGAAAGAGTCAGTATTAAGACAAATAAGGTCGTATATATGTTTCGCGTCTAATTACTTATTTTCTTTACTAATTTCGAAATTTATGTATAAAAACACTTTATTTGGCGATTTTACCAGCGAGACGAGCAAAGTTATCTCGAACAAACTGTTTGCACGTAATGAACCCTCGATTTAACACATGTACACATGGACTCAGTATTCATGTATAGTAGCTAACTATAACCTAGTCTATAATGGTAAGTACTTGTGACCAGCTCGGATGCGCTCGAGTCCGATCAAGCCGGGTGTCGCGACGGAACTGACCAGTGACTGGCGCACGCCCCCGCCGGGCGGAGACAAGTGCGACTGTCATAAATATGAGGGTAGATTTAATAAAAAATAATCATGCGTTGGCTCAGATCAAATAAAAAGTTAAGATGGAACTTTCGAACAAAGAAGTGAGGCCGGCTAAAACTACGCCTTGCCGTGTACAAACACAATTACACGCACACACGTATTTGTTCGCAAAGTTACATCTTAAGTTTTTCAACCGACTTCAAAAAGGAGGAGGTTCTCAATTCGTCTGTTTTTTTTGTATGTTTGTTAATAAATAAATTGTGGATCGATTGTTATTATTGTTTTTTATATTGGCAGGTCATACTTCAGAGGTTTTTCCGAAATTGGTTTTAAAAAAATCAACAAAATCTACCTACACAAATTAATTGTGTACCCAATACACTCAGATCAGATATAAAATTACTTTTAACAAAAAGTTAAACCGCCTTCAAAAAATAATAAATCATTTTGTCGAAAACAGTTTGGGAAGTCGGTGGCGAAAACAAAAGACCCCAATTGTGTTAAAACTAATTTTATATCTGATCTGAGTGTATTGGGTACACAATTAATTTGTAGAGATTTAAAAAGTAAATAACAATGTAAGTAATTGATTTATTTGCACCTTTCCTAAATAAATAAAAATAATATTAGATCCCTTTTCTTATTTTTTTTAGTTACCGAAATAATATTTAACCAATATACAGTCAGACAGCTTGTAATAATGATGTATCTGCCTAATAAACAGTTGCGCTGCAAAATAATATTTATGGTATCCCACCAGAAACAGGAATTATTAAAAACCCGTAACTTAATGCTTATTTCTCACTTGGAACTATCATACATACATACATACATATTGTCACGCCGGTCTCCCATGGGGGTAGGCAGAGACTATAGATTTCCACTTGCTACGATCCTGGCACACTACTTTCGCTTCATCTACATTCATTAATCTCTTCATGCATGACCGTCGGTTTAGGGTGCTCGGAACCTGGCCTTTTTGAAGAACATCCGCAATTTGGTTGCGGTACGTTCGCCGAGGTCTTCCCCTTCCAACTCGTCCATCCATACTCACCATATATACTTGTTTCGTCAATCTCCGTTCATCCATTCTCTCTACATGACCAAACCATCTTAACATACCTTTCTCAATCCTTGTTACTACATCTTCTTTCACTCCACATCGCTCCCTTATCACACTGTTTCTCACTCTATCTTTTAGCGTCACACCACACATACTTCTCAAAGCTCTCATCTCTACAGCATTTATTCTGCTTTCATGTTTCTTCTGCCATACCCAACTTTCACTACCATACATTAGTGTCGGCGCCAACACTCCCCCAATCACAGCCAGCCGTGCCTTTTTGGACACTTTCCGACTATTCATGAAGGTGTGTAGCGCCCCATTCACCTGGTTACCAGCACTCGCTCGCCTTTCAATATCACTCTCATGTTTACCATCTCTAGTAAACATAGAGCCCAGATATACAAACTCTTTCACCTGTTCTACTCTTACGCCACCTATCAAAATATTGCACGCTGTCATAACTTCATCCCTTTCAAAGACCATCACTTTCGTCTTGCTTACATTCACTTTCATCCCCTTACTCCTAAAAGCACCGTCCATAATTGTTACCATCTTCTGTAACTCCCCCTCCGATGGAGCAAGGATAACTTGATCATCGGCATAGAGGAGACATTTGACGAGTAACTCATTCATCCTAAAATAAAGTTAAGAAAATGGCTAGTGGATAAGTGCTTTTATACCATAGAAGAGTTCATGCAACATAAAACAACTGTATCTGATTATTTGTAAAAATAATAATTAATATAATGTGATATATAACAGTAATAAATATGCTAAATATTAAATAAATATACTAAATAATAATATAGCCTGACATTTGTTAGTAACATAATATATAATTTAATAAATTTTGTTAGTAATGTAATATTAGTAATATAAATTATAATACATATCAATACATCATTATAAATTTTTGCATGCCTATTACAGGCAGAATATAGCTTGAACTATGCACCATTGTTAAATCTGGTACCACCTGTATTCTGTGCAAATAAATGTTTTCTTTTCTTTTCTTTTCTTTTTCCTTAAACCACATTCACTCTCTTTCAAATCCTTCAGACAACTGTCCATGAATAAGTTGAACAGCCACGGTGACGCTACACATCCTTGTCTAACACCCTTATTGATGTCAAACCATTCAGTATAGGCCCCGTTTATCCTGACACATGCACTGGAACCCTCATAGAGCGATTTTTTTAACTATCAAACTTAATTAATTAATACTCAGTAAGTACATCTCAAATTTTTTTGTTGCGAAGCTGAAAACGGAATAAAATAGAACAAAATTATCGGTTAAGTAAATATTGGAAATCTAAAGCACCGACTACCGAAACTTCTAGCCTTGCATTGTAACCAAAGACCACCCGACCTCCGAAACATTCTGGACAACACCGATATTCTAAGGACAGACTGGTTGCCAACGATTGTCATAGGTGTTCATATGACAGCCGGGACTGACGGGTCTACGTTCTCTCTCTGAGACACGGAGCGACTTGGTAATGGTCACCCATCCACAAACTGACCGCGGCAAGCGCATTTTAACCTTGCAAATTGATTGATTAGCTTGCTGCCCCTCATGGTCATGTTATGTTAAGTACTTATAGAATATTAGTTAGTAGGACCCCGCGGGTTCCGCGAGCGAGCTACGTAAGTAAAACACGCGGGTTAGTGGTCCCAGAGGAGCGCACACGATCTGTATTTATGAAACACACTTGAACCCCTGTATTTATTGTGAATATTGTGATTTGTGTGTGCTACAATATTTATATTCAGTACCTAAGACGGAAAATGATTAAATTGAATAGATTTTATACAGCTCAAGCTGTATGATAACCCAAAAATCCCTCCTATAAAGATGAAAGCATCTTTTGACACTCCTGTACGTCATCCAGGCTCATGCGTCAGGGTTGGGTGTGTTGCCATGTACCTAGAATGTGTAATAGCCAAAAAAATTGCGAAACACCAGGAAAAAAAATATTTAGCGCCCAACCCCAACACCTTAAAAGAACTTTCAGTTCTAAATGAGGTGGCCAATTGATGCTGAAAATGCTTCCTTGTTGCTTGGGAAGGGATTGAATGATGAGATGACGACTAACAGGGATGAATGGAAGAAAAGGACACGCTGCGCCGACCACAAAAAATATAGTAGGAAAAGGGCAGGAAGATGATGATGACAACCTAAGACGGAAAATATTTACCTTCACAAGTACCTAAGTATAAGTTTAAGAACTTCTAAGCACTGCCTCGTTAGTCTCGTGGTCCCAAGCGTGACTGCTACGCTAGAGGGTTCAATCCCCAGGTCGAGCAAAGTGTTATTGAGCTTTTTTATGAAATTTTCTGTAGCAGTCTGGAGTCTGGATTTGTGCCCGGTTAATGAAGGCAATAGGCTCGCCCAACATGGGACCCAAACATACTGGCGAAGTGTGGGTGTACATAAGTACACCGCTGCTTAATAAAAAATGAGACTAATTTTATTAATATTATTAATTATTAATTTCAGGCTTCTCGTGTATATCTATGTGAATTTATGTAATTGTAGTATATAAAATACCTATACACAAAGTATCTATGTATTCAAAATACATAATCGTACCGTCTCGAAACCGATTGTATAGTGGACGTGTGTCAAATTATCTCTCAATATTTTTTCTTTTTACAACTGTGGAGAAATATTAAACCTTATAATAAATAATTTAAAAGTTATTGTTGAGTGCAGTGAAAACAATATAATTAATATTTTAAAATAGAACACCTGCATTGTGCACGTGTGCCGAATTATTTCGCAATATATATTTTTTATTTTATTTTTTTACAACTGTGGACAAATATAATCCTTATTTTGAAATAGTTTAAAAGTCATAATTGAGTGAAGTGAAAACAATAAAATTAATATTTTAAAATAGAATAATAACACCTGCATCGTGCACGTGTGCCGAGGTAGGCTCCTCACCTCCTCAAGAACAAGAGACAAGACGCGAAATTTAATTACTCGTCCCTTTCGCTCCCGCAAATATTAAAAACAGGTGTCAGGTGTGCGCGATTTACCTACGCGCTAAATTCCTGGAACTCAAACAATTCGCAACAAATACCTTCTAAGAATTTCACCTACTTACATACCTTTTCACCACAAGATGATTAACTCAAAACGTAAAGATTCCAAAAAAGAACTAAAAGGGAGTAATTCCTCTCAGACACTTGATAAAGTGGACGACGATTACAACAATATTACTATAAGACGCCCTTCTTGTCAATGTGTTGACTCGTCTAAATACGTTTTGCGCTCTGAAATTAGCAATATTATTAGAACTGAGATCACTGCTGCAATTAAGGAAGTATTTAATGAAGAATTTTCATTACTACGTCTTGAAATTACCAGTATTAAGGAAAGTATCACCTTTATGAGTGCTAAGTATGACGATATTGCAGTGAGCTTACAAACTTACACGGAAGATATTAAAACATTACGTAATGAAAATAGCTCTCTTCAGAATCAGATGAAAGATATGGAGACACGATTATCACGTTTGGAGCAAGAGGCTCGCCAAAGCAATATTGAAATTCATTGTTTGCCTGAGCACAAGCAAGAGAACCTTGTTAAAACCCTGATTCAATTGAGCAACGTAGTTTCTTATCCTATTGACGAACACGACATCTTATCATGCTCACGTGTACAAAAACTTAACCCTGCATCAAAACAACCTAAAGCGGTAGTATGTAAGTTGTCTACCAAACTTAAACGAGATAACTTACTAGGAGCAGTATTACTATATAACAAGTCCCACCCAAAGAATAAACTTAGCACAAAGCTGCTTGGATATGGGAATGAAGAGACTCCCGTGTTTGTCAACGAGCACTTAACTCCAGCTAACAAGGCCCTACACGCGGCAACCAGAATCGCAGCTAAAGAAAAAAAATATAAATTTGTTTGGATTAGAAATGGGAAGATTCTAGTACGAAAGGACGAAACATCTTTAGCCCTAGTCATTTCACACATGGATATTCTCAAAAAGCTTACATAAATATTACATTATTTTTTTATTCTTAAAATGTTATAATTAATAATACTATTAAAATTCAATTGTTTAAAAATATATTACCAAAATACGAGAAGTATTCGAGGTAAGCTACAAACCATATTTACTAATGTACTCTCTTTGAATTTTGATGTTATCGTCCTAACAGAAACTTGGCTAAATGAAGGTATATTTGACGCAGAAATATTTGACAGCAGATATCAGGTGTTCAGAAGAGATAGACAATCTGGTACTTTTTCTGAGGGTAAGGAGGGTGGAGGTGTACTCATTGCAACATTAAAGTCTTTGAACGCGTATAGATCCAAATTGTTCGAAAGTAATTGTGAGGATCTGTGGGTAACCATTGACATAACATCTAATAAAAAGAAATCCAAAAAGGTTCACATATGTGCAGCTTATCTTCCCCCTCCAGTTACCGCAGATCGCATTTCTTACTTTTCTCACAATGCAAGCCATATCATTGATAATACAGATTCCGTGATATTGATTGGTGATTTTAACATTGGTTCAATCGAATGGAAATTAAATAAATCATTATCTTACATGGAACCTGTTTCCCAATTAAACAATATTGCTAAACTCTTTGTAGATTTTTTGTCATCTGGTGATTTGAAACAATATAACTGTGTCAAAAATATTCAGAATAGACTTCTGGATCTCGTAATTTCTAATTTAAGCCAACCTATTGATGTTACTGCATCCCGTGACGCTATTTCTAAGATCGATGAATTTCATCCACCGTTAGATATAACTGTTCATTTAAAACCTTCACCCTCACTTCAAATTAAGTCAAAGCCTACTTTTAAATATCACAAAGCTAATTATGTTGAGATTAGGAAACGCCTAGTAGCAATTGACTGGTATGAAGCTTTTCGTTCAAGTTCTTCTATAGATACCTCAGTTGACACTTTCTATTTATTATTAAAAAACATTATCTCCGAATTAGTTCCCTGCCAAAATAATCATAAGAATTCATATCCAATCTGGTACAGTAACACACTTATTAAACTATTAAAAGAAAAAGAAAATTGTCGTCGTAAAATGAAAAAGTATAAAAATAAAATGGATGAATACGAATACGTTATTTTAAAAGAAAGAACAAATAAAATTATAAAGAACCTTTACCAGAATTATCTCGTAAATGTACAAAATAATGTCACAAAAAATCCTAAATACTTCTGGTCTTACCTTAAAAATCAGCGTAACTCGTGTAACTCCATTCCAAATAATATGACGCATAATAATATAAACGCGTGCGACGGAAATAGTATTGCAAATCTTTTTGCAGCACATTTTGCATCTGTTTACACACCCGTATCCCAATGCCCCCCAAATAATTTAATTTCCAACATTGTTAATGACTGCACCTATCTCAATAATATACATCTTTCTGAATGCAATATTGAAAAACAATTAAACAGGTTGGATATTACTAAAGGACCGGGTCCTGACGGTATACCACCAGTATTTTATAGGGAATGCGCCAGTCTCTTGTCTAAACCACTAAATCTATTATTTAACCAGTCACTTTTAGAAGGAAAGTTTCCTGAAATTTGGAAAGAAGCAACTGTCATTCCTATTCCGAAGGCCGGGGACAAAACCGACGTCGCCAACTATAGACCCATTAGTATCCTCTCAGTCGCAGCAAAAGTATTTGAATCACTTTTGTGTCCATTTATAAACTGGCATATTAAGAATACAATTACTGAACATCAACATGGCTTTTTTCGGAATAGGTCCACAACTACAAACTTACTTAACTTTGTTGACCGAACACTTACAGATATAAGTAGAGGTAATGAAGTCGATGCTATATACAGTGACTTCAGCAAAGCGTTCGACAAAATTGATCATAATATACTTCTGCAAAAGCTAGACACTTTATATGGTATCAAAACACCTCTCCTCGATTTTTTCAAATCCTATTTATCTTTAAGAAAAGCTAGAGTTGTAGTAAATGGGTACTCGTCGGACTATTTTACACCTACATCTGGGGTTCCGCAAGGATCGCATCTTGGCCCAGTTTTGTTTATAATGTTTATTGACGATATTAAATATTCAATTCATAACTCGCATTTTGAAATTTATGCAGATGACTTAAAACTTTCTAGAATAGTAAACTCAAATTGTGACCAAATGCTTCTGCAGGAAGATGTTGACCGCCTATCCATGTGGTGCAAAAATAACAATATGCAAATGAACATCAGCAAATGTTATCACATAAAATTCTCCCGAAAAAAAACTCAGTTCCACACAACGTACTCTATAAATGATCAGACTCTAACTAACGTGACTGACGTTAGAGACCTGGGTGTCATGATTGACTCTGAAATGCGATTCACAAAACATACAGACAACACCGTTAATAAATGTTTCAGAATGCTATCATTCATCAATAGAAATACAAAACATTTCAGGTCGTTAATCGCGCTAAAATCCTTGTTTAATGCACTAGTACGTAGTCATGTCGAATATTGTGCAATAATTTGGTATCCCTTTTACCAAAACAATATCCAACGAATAGAAAAAATACAAAAAAAGTTTATAAAAAGACTCTCTGTAATATCTGGTATTCAACGCGCTATTACACATTATGATGAGAGATTAAATCATTTTAAAATGAAATCACTACACTGGCGCAGAGACTTCCTTGGATTGATATTTCTTTTTAAAACCTTGAACGGTGGTGTTGACTGTCCTATGTTGCTTGGTAACATAGATATTAGTGTGCCTAGGTCATCAGCTAGACTTAAAAATTATACTCCTTTCTTTATTAAAACCAGCCGAAATAAATATGGCTACAATACGCCTCTCTCCTATATTCTCAGAAGATGTAACGAAACCTTCCATAAATGTGACCTTAATATTTTTTGTAATAAATTAGTTTCATTTAAAAAAGCGATTTACAATAATATGTAATTCTATCTGTCTGCATTATAATGTCATATTTTTTTTTAATTATTATTTTTTTAAGTTACTTTATAAGTTACTTGTAACTACCTGTAACTTGTTTTTTTTGTATAAGTCCTTGTGGCTAGTTCACATGGCGCAAGTATCCTTTAGTTATAATTAAATTCCTTATTATTAACTGTTTTCAACCAACCCTGATTATGTTTTATTTAAGATTCTTGTTTTTCCTCATAAAATTGACCAACGTACCATAATAATAATGCTGTGTTTACCTTTAATTTAAATATACTCGAGATCAATAATGTAAAAGATAATTATGTAATGCTGTGTGTGTATTTAGTTGGTAAGCCTATAAATAAATAAATAAATAAATAAATAATCCGTATTATTAAGAATTTAAAACCCAATTAAAACACAAAAATTGTGCTAAATATTTTTGTTCGACAATGGTAGGGTGACAACACCACTTTTCGTCTAACAATCAATTAAATTGAATTTACAAGAATTTTATAAAAATGACAGTGTCATTGACATATTCTTACATTACGTAGTTATTGTTCGATGGATTCTCACGGGCGTAACAATAACCTTTGAGATCGCCATTATATCGCATTGTTTACGTTGGAAATAGTAGAATTTATAACAATCATGTGTCATTATATAGATGATAGCTTGCGGCGCGCGACGCTGTCCGTTAGCACCGCGGTCATGGAAATGTTATGCTTTGGTTTTGTCCACAAAATAGGAAAGAAATTTAGGTTTGTAATAGTAGCTAGAACTATCAGTCCATCGAGGTGATAGCTGTGACGTAGGGCCAAATAATAATAGGAATACTATTTTTTTTGAGTTGCCTACAGGTATTATATCCTCCAATAGAATAGGATAAGATGTGGATAGAACGCTGTAGCAGCGATCGAGCTGCTCTAGAATGAGTGCAAACGTTTTTATCAGAACTGAAACATTATAATATTTCATATAATCTTTTTGATTTGTGATATCTAACGTAACTAGCATTGGTACACCGTCAATACGTGGTTTTTGTTTCGTTTATTCTCTGTGATTTAGGGTGAAAGATGACCAGTATTAAGTCCAAATTAACGTTATTGTTACTGTCATCCTTCTATGGAGTTGGCCTCTTACAGTCCAATGTTAGTTATAGGCCGCTTTAAACTTGGTCCTCGGAATTTATAGTTATTGAACATAGTCTCGAGTACGTGTCCGCCTACGATCTCTTTGCGAAGTACGAACAACTGTCATGACTTGCTCATTTGAAGTTTTTTGCTTCCTCAGCCATCTAGTTTAAAGATAACAAATGTATGAAAGTCATTTAACGTTAGTAACTCGAAAGAACCGGGTTGTTCACTTCTACCGCGTGTAGCGTTGTTAGTACCTTCGACCTTGCACCGTGCGTGGCACCGAGCACTCGCCTGTGAGGGGAGTCACACAGCTGATCCACTTACCCCAAACCTAAGGCACACGTCCATATTGGATAAGCCGTGCTCCGCGGAGGTCAGACGAGCATAAATAAAATAGTCGTAGAACTGGCTGCGGTCCGCATCCACCGCGAAGCCCTACCTTGGAAGGGATGCCCGGTAGCCTGAGTTGCTAATACGCATCGACGCAATATCCTTTGTAAGACATGCTACATCCCGCTTGCGAGTATAACGCGCGAAAGGGACGGGGCGCTATGGTCGGCACGAAGAAGCCTAGCTTAGCGTTCCGGGCGTGACGTCACGGGGGCGCGGGGCACCGCGGCGCAGAGGGGCGCGGGGTGGCGCGGCGCAGCGCCGGCAGTGTACGGCCGGCCGCAACATCGCGCGGACGGGTGCACGATGCGTGCACGGTGAAAAAAACAATCGCGATGCTGTTTGAGAGTCCCAACGCGAAACTGTTCCCGGCGTTCAACATCCCGCCACCCGTGAGGCTCAGGTGAGACGTGTGTGCCGCGCTGGTTGTTGACCACCGCACGTTGTGTTCAAGTGTCAGTGTTCTTAGTTTTTACCGAAGCCATAAAAAATGCCTATAAAGTGTTGTTATGTACGGCGGGCGCGCCGCAACCGCGACAGTGCGTCTGTCCAGTAACGCTCCAGCGACCGACGAATGAAACGTCGATACGACGTCGCCAGTCTATATTTTTTTCTCACAAGTTCACAACCGACCATTATTGTGTACCCACTACCGAGTGATCTTAATGTGAATTTACAAATGTAGTGCTAACGGCGAATGATCGTATTCGATAGTGCCTCGCCTCTGCTTCAACAACGGAGGCAATTGCATCGGAAGCTAACGTCTACTAAAAATAGTATTAAATCCCGTTCAATTGCCGTCTGATCGAGACAATCGATTCGCTCGTGTCAGGGCTGAGTTCAAGTCAAAACAGGAATCGATTCTGATTACTTTGTGTTGCGAAAACACTAGAAACGTGAGAGAAAACTGTTGCTTCAGATTCTGAATTATTTCTCATTTGAACTTTATAGCTTTGTTCTCGATTTGGACCTTTGATACATGATTTGGTATCAAATAGAATACTGTTGTCAACAAATCGTTTTGCACGGATCGATGTCGGGTGATTTGTTTCGCCGTATGGCCGACTGGTTCCTGGAAGCGTGTCGAGTCGTCACCGCGTCGGTCACGTTGCGTCGCTGTAAACACGGCAGCTTCCTGTTGCGCCGAGCCGCATAGCTGAGTTACACAGGGCTTAACTTAGTAGTGCCAGAGCAAATCATTAGAACACTGCGGTTGGGCAACATTTCGTGCGCCCACCGCCTGTATTTTACTTACTCCCAGTAATTTTTGCGTTTGCGAAGTAATTTAGACTTGTACTTGTCTTGAGTGAATCATCACAATACGTTGGCTAACCGACAAGACTAACTTCAAACTACTTAAAAAAAGCCTTTTATTGTTGTGGATAACAAAATAATGATGTAAAGTCATACCCATATTCTCTGACCCTTTCTATCCAAACAGTACAAAACGTGCTACAAATTGAAAGAAGCACAAAGAGAGAGATATTAAGCAGGCGTTTTACGACAATATTCTGTATCCTATGTCATCGTAAGATTACATGAAGGTCTTTACCGCGCTCATTCCGAGGTCATTTACCTGTAATTCCCACCATATCTAGTTTGACAATCAAACAGAGCTATTTATTTCATTATAATAGAAATATAGCTAGCTGCCTTGTCCTCTTCAGCCCAATTCCCTCATTCGGCTAAACAATGCTCTCGTCCAAACCACTTTTTTATTGTTTCGTTTTGCTAACAAACGCTTCGTTGGCTTCGTGTACGTTTTGACAGGAGGGCCGCCCGTAAAACTACAAAGAGAAAGAGAGAGAGAGCTAATACTACGACCCTCCGCACTATAAACGAAACAGTTGGCATTTATGTGCATATCTTCAAAGCATTTACGTATTTGAAATATTGAACCAACTTAAGAATGAACCCTTGAACTGCAAATTATATATATTTCATTAGGTAGAACTCTTCCACTCATCAATTTTGTATGATTTTTTTAAGTCCGATGGACTGATTATAGGCTCACTTCACTTCCACACATTTTCGTAACTAAAAATATACCTTTTTGTATAATTGTCAAAATCCAGCAATTTTCATTGCAATTTCGATGTTTTCGCGTGATAACTTGGTAATTAAGATTCTACAACGATGCCTTAAATCCTAATCTAATTTATTCATCAATTAACAATTTGTAAGCTATTTTGTACACTATTCCATTTGTGTCAGATTCAAACCAATTTCATGTTTTTGTTTAGTCTTTGTTTGTTGCCTTAAATTTCTTTGTCAATTCGAGAAAAATATTTACCCATTAAAAATGATTTCAAGCTCATGTTACTACTTAATAATCTTTTATCGTTACTGTTGTACTTACGTCTTAATTTCGGAATATTGAAAACAAATAATTATGCAAAAGAAATAGTTTCTGCTACGGAATAAACTAAAAAGTGATACCTACTGTTATATTTTAACATTAATCTGCTAAATTAGCAATTATTTCGTAGCGTACCTACAAAATGATAATACCATTGACATCATAACCATGAAAGCTTTATTTTGGAAACTATTCCCAATACCGATAATTGTGTGTTTTACCCTACAAAACTATTTTACTATTTTTTTTTTCATTTAACTTTGACAGGCGAGCAAGTAGCCCAACCTGATGGTTAAAGGCAACCGCCGCCTAATACGATGCACTCAACTATGTAAGTCAAGTCGTGTCAAGTCTACGTATGGACATTTTTTGGCATTTCCGTTATTATAATTTTAAAACAAGAACAAATGCTATAGTTTCACCGACAATTGGGTGTTTTACCCTACGACGATCTCAGAAGCATAATTTGTAATTTCTGACAATTAGGAAATTTTAAGTAATAATGAAATACTTAATACTTAATTGAGTTTTTGCACCTGACTTCTCAGGTCAAATTACTAAACGCATATAATATTATCAATCTTAATAAGTACATGCACAAAATATTACTTAAAAATCAATCATCGTTCATTTTACCAACGCGTTACGTACCAACGAAGTAAATAATAATGATGTATGTAAGTCAGTGTTTCCGCAAAAAAACAACTAGGAGCGCATAATACCAGGATGGTTGAATGTAAAAGGCATTGTTTTGACAGAAAGTACCGGCTCAGCAAGGAGGTGCATTTGTTATGATGTAACGTTAGCCTTCAAATTAAATATTGTTTTTATGGAAAGAAAAATACGATTCATATCTTTACTTCACATACATTCCCCAGATGGGTTGAAATAGAAATAGAAGCAGCTAGCTAGCTAGAAGTATTTTCCCAACTGTTTGTACAGTTTTGTGGGGACACTATGCTTGAGACTATGCTAGTTTAAAAAAAATCCTTTGTACCTAATATAAAATAAGTAATGTAATGTCGTAATGAATGATTATTCTTAGGTATCGGTGCTTAGAATTTCTCATGACTTATCCAAGTACAAAATAACATGCAATAGCGAAGGAGAAAGTAAGGAGGCAAACTCAACTAATTAACAGCATGATAACTACTTATCTATTTCGTTTAAGTAACGGTTCGATTCCCATTCACTATCTTCAACTAAAATGATCCCCGATACTTGTGAATCCTGTGCTGCCTTTTTTATTAAGAAAAAGTTCGGTGTTTTCTTCTTTATGTTTTGAAACGTTTGGCAGATAATTTTGAGCATATTTTTGTAGTTATATTATTACTATAGATACCAAGGCATCATAAATGCAGCGTTAATTGTTACTACAATAGCCGGAGAAAAGTCTTAATAATGACGAGCACTTCATAAACCATCGAAGGTGTCTAATAGGTTATTAAGGAAATTGTTCTACATATAAATGTACAGGGCTTGGTTCAAATTACATCACAATAAATATCATATTGGAAATTATAACTCCTTGTCTCTTACCAATTTTTTTTTTCTTGAAGATGTCGAGGCCACCAGTCCACATTAGGTGGCTAGGCTTGACCTGGTCCAAGCTGATAGGAGATCCGTTAATGGAATGAATAAAATAATACATAAATAGATATTATGGACTTATTATTTGGTAAAATACTAAAATCTGACGAAACACGATTGATTTTCTTACAAGTTATAACGTTGTTCCCTCGTAGACGAAATCGCTCAACAAAATGCACTCATTGTGCTCATGAGTTCCTAGTATTTGCAATGTAAACATGGTGTCCTTTTCCAAACTTCTTAGAACACTATCTCTGTTCTGTAAAGTAAAAGTTACCTAACCTAAGGTAGGAAAACGTTACTAAAAATAAATATTGTAAAAATGCCAAGTGTGGTGCTTTTTTCCCATCAGAAAAATACAGAAATATTCAGAATTGAAATTGTAACATACCCTTTTTGTTGGCAAAATGAATGTATAGTTTTATTTTCTTTTAATTTTTCAATTCAATTCAAGAAAATTTTACGGCTCTGGTTTTTAAACGCGACTGCTAGGTGCGATTCCCAGGTCAAGCGGTGTAATTTTATTATATTAATCCCTCTGGTACTGAGAGGAGACCCGTGCCCAGCAGTGGGACAATGTAATGGGTTGATGATGTGTGAATACATCTGCTGAACGGTTGGGCGACACAGGATATTTCTAAATATTAAATATATACCTAACTATATCTTTGTCATAATGGACTGAAGGTTCACTTCATCACACCCGCATTCTAGGCCTCGATAATAGATTGTCACTAATACGGAGTACATGCCGCTTGCATCCAAATAATTGATAATCAATTTTCATTTTATTGATGCTGCATGCCCCAGATTAAAAGTGTTGTGCTGTGTGAAAACGGAAAATCTCAGCACACTTTGGTGGATCTTGCTATACAGCTGGCTGACTACTACCAACACATGTGAGACTGGTAGCATACAGTTTGTGTGGTCGTCGAGCTTATTTGATAATACAACTAACTACTGTGTGGACGCTAAAAGAGACCATAATCCTTTGATAATGTTTCGGTATTTCCTCTCAGAATTCGTCGGATAGGAAATTGCGGTGCTATCTACTAAAAAAATAGTGAAACATTGACTTGTAAACGTGTCTTTAATAGATCTTCTATTTACAGAAATAAATTTAATTTATCATTTTACCTGTGGGTGGGAAAGCCTACAAGGATATTTATTTGAATTGACTCTGATTGTGCTTACTGATGGCAAACTAAGTTATCTTTCAGTGCTTATTTTTATAGATTCGTCACTTTCTCTGAATTCATCTTTAAGATACGGCAAGCTAAATCTAGAACTGTCACTACATCGATCATAAAGCGCACGTCGTAAAAATTGACGCCATTTTTACGACGTATTTGTTTATTTTGCTCTGTATCTATACATATAAAATCCTTTGTCCTGAATGACTGACTGACTGACTGACTGACTGACTGACTGACGGAACAACGCACAGCCTAAACCGCCGATCGTAGTGACCTGAAACTTGGAGGGTGTATTCTTTGTATGACGTAGGCATCCGATAAGAAAGGATTTTCCGAAATTATACCCCTAAGGGGGTCAAAAAGGGGGACAAAGTTTGTATGGGACAACGTGATTCCTTGGTCCAATCTGCTTCAAATTTTGCATAAACGTTCTTTAACAGAATTGATGGAAGACGTGTTTTGTATTTTATTGAAATTCATCCCCTAACGGACTTAAAAAAGGGGGGAAAGTAATTTTCGGGATGATTTGCTTCGATTTTGATATCAATACTCCTTAGTGCTTTTGATTTAATTTACTTTTTATTTTGACACAATGTCATGTCAAATGTTTCAAAATTCAATGTGATTTTATTCAAGAAACGTTGGTTGATAAAAAGCTAAAATGCTTTCTATGGCACACAAAAGTGGAATTGAGATCGAGAGGCACACCATAGAACCCTTCTTAAAAATGTTAGAGGTAGCAATAGAGTAAGGTATCTTAAATATGAGATAAATATAATCCATATTCCGCGTCTCGCTGTACTGTTCTAAACGTTTGGTTTGAGTAGGTATTTACATAATATAATGTATGTCATATTTGGCTTTTTTTTTTCGACCGAAAAAGGATGTTCGCCACCCGTACCTACCAGTATTTATTAAAAAATGGCCTTGAATAGGTACAAAACTTGGCTTGGTTTTTCCAGAATTATTATTATTAAATTACTTCTTGTAATTTCTAATAGATGGCGTCGATATTTTTTTTTAAATTCTCGTCACTGATATAAACGAACGTTTCCTCCTTTACAGCATCCATGGTAATTTTTTAAATCGTTAAAACTAGAAGGTAGCTATGGTTAAAGGTTCGCTCATTAATAACTTCACTGTGATACCTACACGTATATTTATATTTTTATAATTCTGCGTTCCCACTGACGACAAAATATGTTGACAAAACATGTTGACAAAACATCTACCTATCCTTCTCACTCTTCGAGAGTTAGATAGAGTAAGATAGATATTTGCCACATGTTTTGTCGTCAGTGCGAACGTCCATACATTTAATTTTCTGACTTGTGTTGGTATACACTGGACTGATGCAACTAAAATGTCCCATCATATAAATATTAGTTAGAATGTTGTCCAGCCGAACGTTGTTGAATCAATACAATTTATCTAATTGGACTGTGTCACTGGACTGCGCAACAAAACAAACAGATCATCAGAATGACCACTCGGCAAAGAAAGTAAGTAACGTCTGGGACCGAATCGAATTTCGTGCAGTAGTTTTTACGTGATGCGTGTACAAACATACATAGAATCAAGAATTTTAAAAATGGTTGCTCCCATAAAGACTACTATTAGTTTGTAACATCTGGTGCATGCTCAGTGACGTAGTTAGGTAACCATAGGCCCAGGGGCAAACAATTAACTAGGGCCCCAACTAAACTATTTAAAATTGTTTACACGCAAGTTTCAAACAAAGGTGTTCGAGACTTGTTGGGAATTCCCCTGTATTTTTAGGGTTCCGTAGCCGTGGCAAAAAACGGAACCCTTATAGATTCGTCATGTCCGTCTGTCTGTCTGTCCGATCGTGTCACAGCCTTTTTTTCGAAACTATAAGAAGTATGCTGTTGAAACTTGGTAAGCAGATGTATTCTATGAACCGCATTAAGATTTTAACACAAAAATAGAAAAAAAACAATAAATTTTGGGGGTTCCCCATACTTGGAACTGAAACTCAAAATTTTTTTTTTCATCAAACTCATACGTGTGGGGTATCTATGGATAGGTCTTCAAAAATGATATTGAGGTTACTACTATATTATTTTTCTAAACTGAACAGTTTGCGCGAGAAACACTTCCAAAGTGGTAAAATGTCTGTCCCCCCCCCCCCCGTAACTTCTAAAATAAGAGAACGATAAAACTGAAAAAAATATATGATGTACATTACCATGTAAACTTCCACCGAAAATTGGTTTGAACGAGATCTAGTAAAAAGTTTTTTTTTAATACGTCATAAACTGAATATTTTGCTCGAGAGACACTTTCAAAGTGGTAAAATGTGTCCCCCCCCCCCTGTAACTTCTAAAATAAAAGGACGATAAAACTAATAAAAATATATGATTTAGATTACCATGTAAACTCCCACCGAAAATTGGTTTGGACGAGATCTAGTAAATAGTTTTTTTTAATACGTCATAAATCGTAATGATACGGAACCCTCCGTGCGCGAGTCCGACTCGCACTTGGCCGGTTTTTTTCAAATATGTTGCCATTATTAAAGTCATGTCCCTGGAATCTGGTTTATTTATATTCCGAATGTGGGAGAAATTTTCACTAGTTCAATTTATAGTTTGTAAGCAGAGTCCGAGGGCCCCCCTGAGTGTAGGGGCCTGTCTAGCCCTCCGGTAGCTACGTCACTGACCACTGTGCATGCTTCATGTTGATGACTAGAATCCGAGTTATAGTATATAGGACCTAAGTAAATCATTTTGGGACTTGGGACGTATTTCATTGTTTTATTATTTTTCATTGTTTGTGATTGCCTCATTAGTCTAATAGTCCTTAGCGTGGCTTCTACGCTAGAGGTCCTGAGTTCGATCCCCAGGTCGAGCAGTGTTATTGGAATTTTCTATGTAATTCTCAGTAGCAGCTCGGAGTCTGAATTCGTGCTCGGTTAATGGCAATAGGCTCGCCCCCTATTACATGGGACCTAAACGTACCGGCGACATGTGGGTGTACATCTCTGTCTAACCCTTCGGGGAATACAGGCGTGATGGTATGTTATGTTCATTGTTTTATCAGATTATTATTTTTGCTTAATGTAAGTATGTAAGTAATAGCTTTCCGCCCACGGCTTCGCCCGCGTGGTTTGTCGGCTTTTCTGCATTTAATTTTTCCCGTTTTTGCAACATTTTTCATTTATGCTTCGCTCCTATTGGTCTTAGCGTGATGGTATATAGCCTATAGCCTTCCTCGATAAACGGGCTATCTAACACTGAAATAATTTTTCAAATCGGACCCGTAGTTCCTGAGATTAGCGCGTTCAAGCAAACAAACAAACAAACTCTTCCGCTTTATAATATAATAATATAAAGTATAGATTTTGAACAATAGGTTAAGCTTTTAACCAATTCACCTTTTCTTATGTTTAACGTGCTTTTCCTTTACCTTACCTACTTAGATATTATTTAGTGTGGGCCTTCTGAAGACTATTTTACGTGTTTTTAAACACAACTGTTGTCAACACACTGTGTATTGTGTATGCGTGTGCGCACATACACAGTTTAATTACAGTAATTCCCTACAACTTGTTGAAATAATAGTTGATTTTAGTTTAACAACTAGTTGTTAAACTAAAATCAACTATTATATTTTGATTATTAAACTATTTAATCAACTATTATATTTTGATTATTATATTATTTAACTATTGATTTGGCCGCCTGGATTGCACTACTAGTAGTGCAATCCAGGCGGCCAAATCAGCTCACAAACATAAATACATACATAATACAATCTCGCCTTTCCTTCCACAGGGGTAGGCAGAAACTATAGACCGACACTTGCTACTCTTGAATACCTTATCTCAGCTAGTAAAATTGTTATAAAATGTATTTCAAAAGCAACCTTCCGAATACCTAAAAGATATTGAATTCGATGTTAATTGGTATTTGACATGAGGTTCATGGGTGGGAACGAACAAAGGACCTCTAGCGTAGCAGTCGCGCTTAGGACCACTAGACTAATGAGGCAGTCAAAAGAAAGATTGCGAAGAGGTGTTTTTAACCTCCGACGCGAAAACGACGGGTGTTATAATAAGTTTGACGTTGCGTGTGTGTGTATGTGTATCTGTCTGTCTGTCTGTGGCGTCGTAGCTCCCGAACGGATGAACCGATTTTGTTATTTTTTTTGAAAGGTGAAGTTTGATGAAAATGGGTCGAGATATAATGCAATTGTCGGAGTTATTTTGAAATTTATGATTATAGTTATTTTGCACAAATGATAACATTTCTCTTAAAACGCTGCTCAGTGCCAATACATTGTCAGACGTATGTCTTATGTTCTAACATCTGGTGGACGACGAGCGTTCACGGAACGCCCTGCGTTTCTCATAATTAATGGTTTTGCTAAAATTGTGCAGTAGGTATTTTGATAAAACTACGAATTCTCAGACTGGTATTGTATGCAAAAAACTTCTTACATACACTAACGCCTTTTTCCCACAGGGGTAGGCAGAAACTATAGACCACCACTTGCTACGACTCTACTCAGTTTCTACTCACTTATACCTACTGTGTTTATCCTAAAATGTGTTGAAGACGTACAATTTGCGAAAAAACTAAAGATATTTGAATTTTGCGCGCAACGAGAGACCATCCACCTTAAAGGTGAAATACAATAAATATATTAAAAAACTGTTTTTTGTGACTGTCCACCGCACGCCGCCTCTCAACATGAGACAAACCCACGCTTGTTTAAGAGGAGTGTCCCTCGCGAACGCAACAATGTTGCACAGTTGTCGCTGTCTCTATCCCTCGCGATGCGAACGCGTGCCCGAGAGGAGAAACAACAACATTTTCACGCGTATTTCGTATGTTCCGAATTTTGGAGATTACTCCTATAATATTGCAAATATGTAAAAAAAAAATCTTGTAAAAAAATATTCACTATATTATCTGGGTTTCCTTCGAATCAGAATGTTTCTGTATTGATACATTGTCGAGAAATACTAGCATAAAGTTGGGCCGTTTTTCAACGAAAATTGCCAATCTTTGAGCTCGTGTAACTTTTTAACCGTATATTGAAATGAAATTTTATATTACAGAAACACGTGTATTAATGATAAGATTGTTACTGCAAAATTTCAATGACTTTCATTGTTTAAAATTCAAGCAAGGGCCAAACTGCGTTTGTATGGGGCGCGAAGCGGATACTATCCTCTTAAGTGTAGGTTGACAGACGACGTACACCCACCTTCAAAAGCTTTGTGGAAGTCCTTTTGAAATTATCTTAAAAATTGTAGTATAATTTATTTATAACATTAATCGATACAAAGTATATAGTGAGTCTCAACTTGTCAGATGTAAGATTTTTCTTACAACTGTTTTGTAACTCAACAACTTCAATAAGATTTGCCCGTTGGCGTAAGTATGAAAATCTTCTTATAATTCTGGCAATTAAACTGTCCCCTATAATAAAATTTTATAAGTTACATTTTCAATTGTTTTTATTTCCGAAAAATCTTTTAAACCGAATGGGAGATAATTTAAATTATGCCAATTAGGGTATCATAGAACATAATTAATCCCCAGTATAATTATTTAATCTGTAGTAGTTAATAAATTGAGGTATATTGGGTTTTCTCCATTATTCCAAGACTCTCAAGGGGAGGAGTTGGGAAAACCGTAACACAAAGCTCAGAATATACCATGCTATCATCATCCAAAAAGAATTGGGAAGGTACAAATTAATGAAATATTTTTATTTTGACTGGATTAAATAAGAGAGGAAACTTTAAACTAATCATCTTTTTGTATTTTTTTTGCATTTTTCATGCTAAGATTCTATGACATCAATTGAACAGCAAGTTAGCTTCTCAACTGACATCACTTGCTTTACAAAACGTACGATGTCGTACGTCACCTTACCTTTTAACTAGCTTTTTGTATTTTGCCAAAAAAAAGATAGATTACAGCCTACCCCTGCTGAGCTCCGGGTAGTGGTTTGGCTTGTGATAATAAATACCAGGATTCCATAACCATAAAGAGTTCGAACCAGACAATATAATATATAACCAGCATAATTAGATTCCTCTTATCGGGGATGCTTGCTAAAGAAAATATCAACGATATGTACGCAGCAGGTCAAATTATATTGGCAGCGTCAAAATGCAATCAATTAGCATTAGCATGCATGTCACGCAAAGGTAGACGATTTCTGCGAAGGTTGTCGAAATAAGTCTTTTTACGTATACTTTTGTGTTTACCACAAAGGAAAAAATAATGAATCTTCTGAGAAACATGGATGGATTTGGTAGATTTTGAAGTAAAAGCGTTTTTTTATAGATTTTCCTTTTTGGGGAACTTTTTTGGCACAGAGAAACAAGAAAATATCGCTAAAATACTATAACAGGTACCAGGAATTCATAACAGGTAAGTAGGTATACTGCAATGACAGTTTGCTTACTGCGTCAAACAAAGGCATAATGTGTGATTCATCATTGTAGTACTTGCTTGGCTTCGTGGAATTTTGATAATAAATTGAGTGTCATCAAGTCGTGAAATTATTCTCATATAAACAACTTACTTGCCCAAGGGCAAAATACAATTTGCCGTAATGTAAGAGGAGTGGATCGTTGCTAAGTAATGCGTCGATCAATAGATCTTCTGCCGCGGTCAGTCCGTGGATGTGTCGATCGAGACCTCTCCATGCTTCGGAGAGCTCGTAAGCCGTCGCTCCCGGTTATCATACGAGCACCTATGACAATTGTTAGTGCTAGTCAGAAGCACAAAAAGCCTCACAAGCAGTCTATTATCCTTCGAATATCGGTGTTGGCCAGAAATTGTGTTGTTGAGGTTGGAGGCCGTCGCTTGTTGTAAAATACTGATATTGAGCCACTTCTGGTTAGCCTGAAGAATAAAGCCCCTATTAAAATGTAAGAAAACTCTCTACTCTACTCACTCTTGAAGATACAATTTTGAAATTTTATCGCGATATATTGAATGATATTATTTAATTCCCGAGGTTTCGGATCCTTTAATGTTAGAAACCAGTATATTTAAGTCCGTAAGTATTACACATTTTTTTTGTTCTTCATATAATATTTGTACGCCTGCACGGTAAAACTTAGCAGAATAACTTTATACAAATACCTATGTTTCACAAATCAATATTGATATTCTTACTGGAAGCCGGACATAATTGAAAAAAAAGGCTAGGAGAAAGATGGTAAAATACAATTTCTGGGAAATGTATATCTTTGATAATCAGACTTTTTGCGCTTCCCACAACCACTAACCAGGGAAAGGGGTCTCGTAGTGTTAAAATAGTCATGCATCAGGCGACGCCGATCAACCACATTTCTTTGCTAAGAACAGAAATCGAATTTTCAAAAACATCTGCGACGATTCCTGATTGCCTGGTAACAAGTGCTAAATAAATCATTGAGTACCTTTCAACATGTTCTCACGTATAGCTGATAATTGGTTATGAATTTGAACATGTTAATTGAATCCTCCTGACAGGTGCTTCTGACTGCCTCATTAGGTAGTCTAATGGTCCTAAGAGCGACTGCTACGCTAGAGGTCTTAGGTTCGGTTTCCAGGTCGAGCAAAGATTATTGAGATTTTCTATGAAATTCTCAGTACCAGTCTCGGATATTTAATTTATGCCCGGTTAATGGCACTAGGCTCGCCTCCCATTACATGGGACCCAAACATACACTATATTCACACAACACATAGTACACCTCTGCTTAACCCTTCGGGGAATACAGGCGTGATGGTATGTTATGTTATGGAATACCGCAAGAGTGTTACATTTTTAAATTGTACAATGTTGCGATAACAGAATGTGAGGACATTGAAGGTCAAACCAAACGCGAGATTATTAAAAGGTTTCCCGCGTCCGAAGACAACATAGTGCAGTGATAGTCTAGTGATATGACCATTGGACTGCCAAGTCAAAGGTCTCGAGTACGAATCTAAGGCACGCACCTCTAACTTTTCGAAGTTATGTGCGTATTAATAATTAATTATCACGCGCTTAAACGGTGAAGGAAAACATCGCGAGGAAACCTGCATGCCTGAGAGATTTTCTTGAGGGCGTGTGAAGTCTGCCAACCCGCAGTAGGCTAGCGTGGCGGACTATAGCCTAATCTCTCTCGTACTGAGAGGAGACCCGTGCCCAGCAGTGGGACAATGTAATGGGTTGATGATGATGAAGACAACATCATCGTAAAATATGTATCTATCGGTTTGTTCGAATCAACTAAGCAAGTCTAAAGTTGTCCCGCAAGTGGTTTAGCAGAGGTAAATTTTAATAGAATTAGTCGGTGTAACAAAGACAATTAGATTCGTATACAGGGTGGCAGGTATCGACGCACAACCGCTTAACATGAATTCTCAACATGACTCCGGACCCCTCCGCGTTGATATTTTTCGTCGGTTATTGATAATAACATCTGCTTTTTCTTACAAAAGTCCAATACCCTTACGCTGATAATGTATGGAATAGCAGTATTTTTTTTTTCAAATGGTCCTGGTCCAAAATGAAATGACTTATATTGAATTCATAGTAAGCGGTTGTGTATTGATGTTCCACCCTGTATATGAATTGTCCCCAATTGTCTTCAAACCGGCTAATTCTATTAAAAAATACCTTTTTATTTTCTTTACTAATTTCGATTTGATGTACAAAAAAGAAAACTTAACTTGATTTTACATTTCGGAACCGTAAACTTCAGACAAACGCAGTTATTTCGAACTAACTGTTATGTAGGTCTGATTTGAAATCAGTTAACGTATTTTAAGTTATCCTACACTCTAGAAATATTGATATTGATCGCATCTGTATTTAGATTAACATTTTCAGTCTCTTTTCGTCTGCAGTTTCATTGTGTAGTCGCCAGCAAATCAAGTTATACAAAACTGTCAAATTTCTCCAAATGATTTTAAACCTTAAATTGTTATTAATAAAGTTCAAAATCAACTGAGAGAAATTTGACATTTTATGGTGATGTGCTGGCCATCGTACAATCTAATATTTTATTGAACAGCTCGTGTGAGTTGGATATACTGTGCTATTTCGGAAACTAAATTGAATTACCGGTTCATTTTCAGTTAGATATGGAGGTAAGATTTTTGTCAATTATACTACTTAATGCTTAGTCACGTCCTTATACTCTAATTATTGGTAATTGTTGGAAAAAGCGAAAAAATATATTTCAGGTGGATCATCTGGCTTCGGGCGCCACATATTTTTTTGTTTTTTTCGAAAATTGAACTTCTGTAACGATTTTGTGTAACCACATGATCGCAAGTCCTACGCTCTAGCCATTAGGCTACCGCTGCTCAGATCAAATAAAAAGTTAAGATGGAACTTTGCGAACATGGAAGTGAGACCGGCTAAAACCGAAACTACGCCTTATCTTGTCAGTCGAGCTATCGAGCTATCGAAAGCTCGACTGACAAGATAAGGCGTAGTTAACTAATACATGCGTAGGTTTAGCCGGCCTCACTTCTTTGTTCGCAAAGTTCCATCTTAATTTTAATTTGATCTGAGACCGCTACTTCAATATGTTGAATATGACGATAATGCGACGACAATATAGACGACTTGTGAAGTCGGGGTCTAATAATTAAGTTAACAGTAACTTATTACTCAGGAATTTAACAACAGTTGTTATTCAAAAAATTCCAAGTGGTTTAATTGCAGAAATAAATAGTGGTAATGAAAAATGTACCTCTGAATATTGTCAGATATCTACAATCTTATTGTTACCAAAGCGATGACGATTTTAGAAAGTAATAGGTATCGATTTCGCGAATTGGTTTTGATAAAAAAAATGTTGGCCAAGCACGAAATGAGATTGCATTCAGCAGTTGTTTTTGTCATACATAGATTGCTTTAAATGAGAAACTTAGGCACATTAAACGATATTTCATTTGAATTGGTTTCCTGTCCCACAGTTGGGAATGGGTTAACTTGACACATCTTTTAAGAGTCCTATCAGATGTATCACGTCTGTATTCCCGAAGGGTGTACCGATGTACCCCACAATTCGCTGGCCTCGAGCTTTTACCTCGTGTAATTCAAAATTCCGAGCTGGAACTAAAATATCATATCATATCAGAAAAAAACTTTGGTTTTCTTTGTTTTATCTTGGAATCGAACCGAGGGCCTCACGCTTAGCATTTGTGCTAACGACCTATAGGGTAGTAATTAAGGATATTTTCCGTTAAAAAAAAGTAGGTGTGGCATATTAGATACTTAAAAAAGTTCCTTAAAGTACTAGGGTACCATGACAATGTGAGAGAATCATAAAAGGTTTTGACCTAGACTTTTCCTAACACATCTGTAAATGTCAGCGCCTCTCTATCAACGATAGAAAGCCAACTATTGTACCACTCTATTTTTAATTAACACTTCGAATAGATTCTATTTGATTCTGAATCAAATTTCTAACAGTACCTTGTTATAGACTTGTTTTAATTAACAATGGACGATGCAGTTGAGAGTGTTCTTTGTATAAGTTAGCTCTTTTTATGAAGTAAACGTGTAACAAGATATCTATACCTAATTGAAATGATCTCAGTCGATACTTAGTGATATTTTAACATAACATAAGGGACCGTCCATTAATCACGTGATGTTTGTGAACCCCCCCTCCCCCTTGGTGATACAAGGTGAGGTTTAAGACTACCCCCCCCCCCGCCCCTGTATCACGTGTATTTTTTAGTAACTACAAATATTTTTTTTTTTTAATTTGCGGCGCGTTTGCCGAACAAATCAATACACGTGATATATTACTACACCCCCTCTCCCCCCTTGTGATATTTCGTGTTTTTTTATGGACCCCCCCCCCCCTTTCAAGCCTCACGTGATTATTGGACAGCCCCTAACATACCATCACGCCTGTTTCCCCTGTATTTCAGGGTTAGGCAGAGGTTTACTAATGTACACCCACATTCCGCCGGTATGTTTCGGTCCCATGTAATAGGAGGGCGAGCCTATTGCCATTAACCGGGCACAAATCCAGACTCCGAGTTTTTCTATGAAATTCCCAGTAGTAGACTGGAAATTTCATAGAAAAGCCCAATAACACTTTACTCGACCTGGGGATCGAACCCAGGACCTCTAGTGCAGCAGTCGCACTTAAGATCACTAGACTAATGTCAGTAGTGATATTTTATTTCTGTAAAGAGCTGTAAATAAATATGTACATTTTTTAAAATACTTTTCAGGACGATGTCGTGAAATAATCGCTTATACGAGTAGTGCCTTCCCGCTTGAGTCCAGATATATTATTATCAAAAAAATAATTAAGTAGTAGTAGTAGGCCTCGCTGGCATGCCTGCATGCCTGCATGCCAGCATGAATGGGTCGGTCCGACCGAGAAAGTACTACCCTACATCAGAATATCAACTTCAAGTAGCAGTATACTGTTGTACGGTGACTATGGAGCGCCGGAGGCCCAATTCCTCCCTCAGTCCCCTTCCTTCTTCTTCCCCTTTCTTTTCGTTAAATAGGATCGGCAACGCATCTGCAACCCCTTTGGTATTGCATGGGCGGCGATGACTACATACCCTCAGGTAGCTCGCCTGCTCGCTTGCCGAGTTATCCCAGTAAACGAACCAATGAATTAGGGTCACTTAGCAAGTAACATAAGTATTGCATTTGTCTGTCAAACGCTATCTAAACTTAACTATCCTATTTTACGTATACTTAAGTGAAGTATGCCCTATTATCACATTAGAATGTTGTTTATCTCTGACTTACTTCCTCAATTTCCATGCGATCCTGGTACCGACGTAGGACGCACACACGTGTCGCTCACCTCAGCTCAACTCTATTAAAACTAAAGCGAGGCGCAATTAGCTGACAATCGACTACTAAACGAGTATAATCGATTCTGAGAATACATCGATAGCTACCTGTAGTCGTTGTATTTTACATACAAACGTTGAGTAAGTGACGGTACCATAAATGGGAAGCAATTTGTTGTGGTTTTTTAATTCATGATAATAAGTACCTACTAGTTCTGGTTTCACTTGCATTTCAAATGTCTTTGAGACAACAATTATTCATAATATGTCCTTTTTTAAGGTCCAATCTTTCTTTTTAACTAAACATAACTATATTTGCGTAAATATTACCCCCTACCTTTGGGACTGTAAGAGTCGAGTAAAAAAAATTGGAGTAGATTTTGTGTTTTTTTTTTATATTATACAAGATGCTGATTTAGTCACCTGCATCGTTAAAGGTACGATTCTACCCGCAAAAACTTTTCCTACAACACCCATATCGTGAAAAAAGACGACTGTTCATACATGCTAAAATGTGGTCTACTGTATAGGAAAATATATTTCTTTTTCTCGAACATACACATAATAATAATGTTCATAAAGATATGAATTTTCGGCCTCAGGCAGAGTTCGACCCTGCGTCCCTCCGGTTAAGTCCGCCTGAGATGTCGAATTTCTCTTCCACATTTTACGTATTTAGGTGACGTAAATAGTATAAGTATGTTTAATTAATAACATTAATATTCATTATTATAGCCTCGACTCAGTGGTTAGAAACATGATACCGCGATGTGCTGATGTCGGACTCGTTCGTAGACAACATAGAATGAAATATGAAAAAGAAGTCGCGTTCACCTCAGTTTTGTGTCCGAAAAATTAGCTAGCACATACAATTTTATCCCATCGCGTTTTTGAGGGCTACAGCATTTTTACATGTAGGAGTGCACAGGACGGCATTATTATATTAATATTTACCATTGTAAAACTGGTTACCATCATGAGGTTAAACAGAGTCACTAAAACATGTGAAACCACACATTTAGGAGTAGTTTTTTGGCTGTGGCTTCTAGTAGACCAATCAATTCTAGTATCTTTTTATAACTCATGATCGCAATGTAATGTGTACTTATTTTCAATTCGTAAATAATATTTTTTCAGCAAATCATTTATCATTTAGAAAGGGGCGGTACCAGGGCGTCAGAATTGAAAAGCGCTATTTTAAATTATTAAATGTGTAAAGTAGAAATGCATTTGAAGTTTGAACAGTGACCTACTTACTAAGAATTTTATCGTGTTAATTTCTAAAACATTTGAAAACTTAGCTCTATCTTGCAAAAGTTGTAAACTAGAAATTAAAGTCTCGTTATTAAAACGATTATAGCCCGAAGGCACAGTTTGTCCTCCCTTTGGTTGGAGGGGAAACACACCTCGTCCCTGCGCACTGGGGCGTATGGAGTAACGTGATCCCAGATCCTCCATACTGGTGACGGGATCCTAGGCAATTTAATCGTCTCCAAAAATACATTTGTGCAAGACTAATTGTTCCAGAGCAGAGTTCATAAATGTTGACCTTGTACAGCACATCAGGTTATACAAGACTGCCAAATTACTCTAAATAATTTTGAACCTTAAAATGTTAATAATTCTGTTGTAAATCGACTGAGAAAAATTGTGATTTTGTGGTAACTTGATGTGCTGGCGACCGTACTATTTATTGACCTAACTGACCTTAGGTAATTTATAACATTTACAGGTGATCAATAATATATTTAAATATATTATCAAGACTAGTCAGTACTTACTTACAACTCATTATTCTGTTTAAAATGTAACATTTACAGCAACTTAATCAATTGAATCTGCTACAATATGTTATCCAAATCAACAAATATGCAAAAACTTGGCACGCGCTATAACAAAAAGTTTGTAATACCATACATAATTGAATGACCCACCCCTTTTCATTCAGTACAGACGCAAACGGGGCGCGCGCCCCCACCTGCGCGGCGTTGCCGTTGCGTGCACGCACCGCACGGAGCGGCAACCGCGCCGGTGTCGGGTTCCTTGATACGGATTGTATCCTGCGTTGTCTGCGGCTCTGGTACAATTAGACGTTTATGTAAAGTAGTTTTTAAACCATAGTATCGTTTGGTCAGTCAATGTTGCTTGGTTTAGAATCCAGTCAAGATAAGTAAAACTTGGGAATTAATTTCGAGTAACATGGATAGATAACTGATTAATTTCTACTGATACTGAATATATTGATTTTGATACAGAAGAGTATTTAGAAATATAAACTTTATTGCCTAAACACTAGAAATACAAATGAATAATAACATATTGTAGGTACTAACAGAGTACAGTCAGCAAACAATTTGATGAACCACCCTAAGGTTGAATATTGTTTGTACATTAAACAGTAACATTGTGTAATTTTTAAGACCGAATGACCGATGACTGAACGTCAGTCTTGTTAACTTGTGAATTAAATAGGTGAATTCATTAAAGCAACGCTTCAGAGGGTTGTGACAAATGTTTTTTTATTGTCTGCTAATTGTGGCTTGATAGGTTTAAGCACCTTTTTGCTCACTTTACGACGAAAATAATGCAAGTTACTTAGAGATTAACTCAGTAGTGCTTATAAGGAAAAGCGTTTCACAGACAATTACAATATTGGGATTTTTGTGGTAATTTTGTTAACCAGCGAGGTTAATGTGCGTGCCACGCCTCGAGCTATTGTGTTGACATTATTATGTGAAGACAAATACGTCACAGTTTTTATTCTAGACTAAGCCTGTTGAACTTAACTTTGAACAGGCGGCGAATCAAGATTAAACGTGTACCAGATGTTAAATTAGACCGGCAATTCAATTATGAAAACCGCACTGAAAGATGCATGATGCACATACAAACAGAAAGACAAACAAACAAGAACATATCATCATCACGCCTGTATTCCCCGAAGGGTTAGGCAGAGGTGTACTAATCTACTCCTACACTTCGCCGGTATGTTTAGGTCCCATGTAATAGGAGGCGAGCCTATTTTTTTTTTAAGTCCAGACTTCGAGCTGCTACTGAGAATTTCATAGAAAAAGCCAAATTTAACACTGCTCGACCAGGGAATCGAACCCAGGACTACTAGCGTAGCAGTCGCGCTTAGGACCACTAGACTGTTGAGGCAGTAACAAACAACAATTCTAAAGGAAACGAAAATTTTGCTTTTTCTTCCCGGGCAGTTATTTTATATCATGTAGTTATATGATATTTCTCCGATCCTTGTACTTATAACAAATACTCTATGTATGTTATCAGAGACACGAATTCCATGAGTGGTGCGTTCATTTATTTATTTACCTTTCATCTCGCCTCACATGTCGAGTCAGGCAGGCGGGCGCAAGTAATTCATAAACATGCATTGAATTGTACAAGAATGCTTCATTATCATGAATCGTACGTTGTGTAACTCACAAATCGATATATCCAAATAGCTGAAGAGTTTGTTGCGTCAAATCTTCAACCAGCTTACACGTACAGAAGCGGCTCTATATTTAATAGTAGCTTTCCGCCCGCAGTTTCCCCCGCGTACACTATACGTTTCTTTTCTTTTTCAGGTATAATATTTAGCCTATGTCATTCAGGAATAATGTAGCTTTCTATTGATGAAGGAATTTTCAAAATCGGTTCAGTAGATCCAGAGATTAGCCCCCTACAACCGCACAAACTCATTCACATCTTAATAATATTAGCATAGATTAAACATTAAAAACAAGTAAAACTACAACTAGTTAATCCTATTTCATCACGCCAAAGGACGTCCACTGCTGAACAAAGGAGTACTCCTTCATAGATCACCGAACGATTTGAATAAAGATAACAACTAAAACTCGTCTGTACAAAGGTTAATCAAATATGATTTTTAAAAGAAGCGATTAAATTCTAAATTTTTATCAAAATTTTACTAAGGAACTGGATACTTAGAAGATTATAGCTTAATTAAAAGCTTATTCTAAAAACGGGTTTCTCGATATACTACCAGAGTTCAAAGTTCAATATAGAAATGTTATGATTGATTGAGTTCACGAACGTCTTCAGAGCGTGGCTCTGTCATTGGGTTATTGATGCATGTAAAATCGAATGCTATTGTGGTATTAAGATCGGTGTCGGTTAAAAGTATTTGATGCTGACAAATATTTCAAACTCCCGAAATTAACAAAAACATTCTGACCGACAAGGTAAGAATCGTATTACGCCCGTTCAACTTTCTACTTGTACTCGTCAATATATTGTTCAGGAGCTCTATTTATGCATATAAGTACCAATATTCGTAATCTTATTTATAAAACACTGACTGACTTTGTTCCATAATTTTTAGATGTTAAACTTTAATTCATATTGCCCTTTCCGTTTTGAGTGCTAATGTTAGTTGTTATAGTAACGTTAGATTTTATATTTATACCAACCACACCTGTATTTCATTAAGAATTCCACATCGTACTTGTTATTTAACTTCTTTATAATCTGTGGAGAATGTTGTTGGTTATACATTTACAAACTCTGCCACTGCAATTTTTTTTGTATTACTTTAATGTGTAACCGTTTATTTTCCCAAATAAAGAAAAAAACTAAAATAAAAGTAAACAGTATATTTTGTCTTGAATTACAGGAGTGCTAGTTTTAATTAGGCCTTTAGAAATAAAACCAGTTCAAACCACTCCTCATAATGACACAAATTTTCATCTCAAAACAGTGAATAATTAAGTCTCATCACAAAAAACATGACCTACAAAAATCCTCCCCAATTACTCTGAAAACTCCTTTGTTACTGAGAATTAATTAGTTCAGAATGAGGACAGAACGACAATCTCGTGGCGACAGTAAGAAAAAGTAACAACACGACGAAACAAACACTTTACTAAAACAACCCTTTCAACCTTTACAATGTTTAAAATGAGAATAAAGTGTCCCAAGAATCGTTCCCTGGGGGACGCCCAACAAGTATCTCCGTCCCTTTCACTCTTGACGTGAAATTCCTGTTTTTGTTGGTCGTGTGAGTGAGGAGGGACACAATGGGATAGTTCCGAGAGGTGTGTATACGAGAACAGATGTGTATGACGTCACGGACGGTGGCGCTACAGTGTCAAAGGCATGCGTCGGAACTGGTAACGTGAGATTGTACAATGATTATTGCTGCGCGTGATGTGTACGACGGCGGCTCGGAATCGGGACCGATAACAGCCTATGTGATCAATTTCTAAAGAAACTCGAACGACATGAACACGATATTGTAATTTTGACGTAAAGTGGCTACCGCAGAAGATTCACTGTTGCTTTAATTAATGCATTATTCAATTATTCTGTGATTTTACTTAACCTTATTCTAGAAATGTTGTGCTATTGGTGAATGTAGGCTTTAATGTGCAATTTATTATGGCTTGTTAAGTGTCTTTGATTTCATAGATTTTTTTATAACCGGTATAAATAAAACTTATATAATTTTAGTAAAAACTCATATTTTCCAATAACTTCATATGTATTATTAAATTTCTCGTTATTTCGGGATCTTCAACGTATAATGGTAAGGTGAGACAAAAACAGGTGAATTTCAGTGTAAGTTAGGGGAGAGCCGGTAACTAAGGGGTTAGGGTTTCAAGGACATGGGGTCGCGAGCTAGTAATTAAATAGTCACATTTTCATTATCAAGTTTACGTATTTTTAAGTGAAAGCATACACACATACAGTCATCTGAGAACATAACGCCTCATTTTTATGAAGGATTGGGTAGAGGGCTCTATGAGGAAAGTTATTACATACCTACCTAGGTATGTTATATCATACACATAATAGAGGGCGCTTCTATTGACATCAACCGATCTCAAATTAAACCTAACAAATTTTTGTGAAAAATTCAATAATGTTGCCATAATTATGCGACTGACCACACTGAAAAATATAATAGAGGTAAGTATTCATAATTTTCTCTACCAGGGAGGCAGAATTGGAAGGGTTAGCAACAAACAGTTCAGATGTACTCATCTGCATTGCATAGTTCAAATCGGTTTTCGGTTTTATGAATTTGCAAGTAAATAAATGTTTTATTTGCCAAATCAACATAACATTCCTTGTAGCGCAGTTCATTAAGGAGTTCATATTAATAAAAACGCCGGCATGGTTTACATTACCGGCCAAACAAACAGTTGTCGGTTATGTTTACATAGCGTGCGTTCAATGTAAACAATACACTATTGATCACCGATTTTTATACGAGATTTTTAAAAGCGAATGTGATACGTTACAATCAGCTATCGCAAATAATATGATAAAGATTACTGCAGTCCCACTGTTGGGCTTGGGCTTCTGTCTAGAATAAGATATTAATAGCGCACTGATTCTTACCACGCCGACATAGTTCTAGTGGGTAGATTTGAATAATTCCTTTAAAAGAAATCTTCCTGGAGAACTCCTGAAAATATTAAACGACTAACTTTTCCTTAATATTCATAATAAAACCTATATTCTGAGAATGAAACAATTAATATTTGTATAAATTACAGTTAATTTTAAAGTATTCTTTAGATTAGAAGTTTGTTTGCTCTTTTATCTACAGATTTTATAAATAGATGGAGACTAGAATTACAATAATACTTTACGAATAAGTACGGTCAGCAAAAACAGTCGGTAAACACAGACACATTTTTAAAACATCACAGCGTGAAAACTATTTATAATACCTATCTATGTATATGTGTATCAAAACTATTCTCATACATATTGATTAAGATATAGCATATATGTAGTTTACTAGCTGACCCGGCAAGCGTTGTTTTACTATACTAAAATGGCGGTAAAAAATGGGAGGTAGAGATAGGAGAATGAAGAATACATAGATTTCGTCCCACTGCTGGACAAAGGCCCAAATATACCAATAAAAATCATTCATTAAAATCGGTTTTTAGTTTAGGTTTTGAAGCTGGCATCGTGTGTGTTCGTTGCTGTCTGTACAAATGACGTCAGTAAACGCGTAGCAGATGGAGCGTGTTCAGAAACTGAAGCTTGACTTGAAGTGTAATTCAATCTTGCGCCCGACACGACACGACACGACACCATACGATACGACACGACACGACGGTACAGATCAGCTTCTCTTATTCAGTAGACAACTATTAGCGGTTGACACGGGGCGACAGTCACACCGACTTGTATTTTGTAATTTACTACCGTCCACAACTTATATCGAGAAGATATGATCAGCTCAGCCACTGAGGGTTAATTTAGCAAATAATTTAGGAATCCTATCAGTGGAAGAATTGTTAGAAGCGGCATCTTAGTTCCTGATATTATGTCTTAATATAAGAATGATCGAATTTATTCTCTTGTATAATTGGGTCCACCGCTTAAATTGTTCCGTTTTTATTAAATTATTCAAATTATATTAAGATCGCTGTTAAATTGAACCAGATGCTGCCAGTAAATTCATATTTCATCACATAATCCTATCGAGTCAGATATAAGTGGTATCGTCGGAGCTATTTTTAATTTGTTTTCGATAATATTCTGCTCGGCTCGGTGTGACAGGCGGTCCCTACTATAAATAGGTCAGGGTTGTTCTTACTTCGCGATAGCATACTACTGCCGCCTTCCTAGAGCTTACTATTGAACCAATATCTCCGTAGATCTGATTCCGCTATCAAAATGGTCTGTGAAAGATCCTCCAAGCAGTACATTTTCTGTGATTCCACTAGTAAAATTGTTAATCACACGCTACAAGCATTCATATCGTAAATGAAATAATATCACTATTATCTGGACTTTAAAAGAGACCATGATTCTCTGAGTTTGTTTCGACGTTTCTTCTCAGAGGTCGTCAGAAAGGAAACGTAGAAAATCGCCTTGTAAAAGTGTCTTAAAAGATCTATTTACAGAAATAAATTTCATTTCATTTCAAATGATATGATAAAATTTCATTTCATACAGATTTTTTCTATTTTCCTGTCCAGAAAGCAGATTTCATTAACAAAATTTTAAATTGTGTCATCTTGGAGGATGACTCTCTCTCTATTACAATTATAGTGTTATTAGATTTGACTAAGGTCTCATTTCTAACATCATATCATGACTAAAGCAAGCTGAAAACCTGCTAGTATCTTTACATAGTATAAAATGAAGTCGCTTCCGCTGTCTGTCCGCTTAGATCTTTTAAACTACTCAACAGATTTTAATGCAGTTTTCAGCAATAGATAGAGTGATTCAAGAGGAAGGTTTCAATGTATAATACATACATATTATAGTACAGAAGAGTCGAGAAAACACGCGGGCGAAGCCGTGAGCGGAAAGCTAGTAGAAACATAAAGTTATTCAGTAATTGGGTTGAAGTGGTTTGATGGTATGCGCTCCATGTAAATACTGAAATTCAGGATGATAATGATGCTCCCAGTAAACATGACAATTTGAAATATGATCTACATGAACCTATTTACAGACTAATGTAAACGATCCATTACCGTCTTCGTAATATCGGGTCACGGCCGAGTTTCGCGTTACATCACTGTATCCGGCGGATATCTGTTAGATAAGCTGGTAGCGGCCCAGCAATGGATGGCGTCCATCTAAATGTTTATGATGACCTCCTTGTCACGGATGCTCTCCTGGTATCTTAAAGATCTTATGCGTGAAATATTTTGGTATTCATTGGAAATTAAAAAAAAACAGATGTTTTTTTAAAACACGACCCATGCTTTTTCCCAGTTATAGTTATCTCTCGCCGTTACTGTCCCACTGCTGGGCAAAGGCCTCCCCCAATTCCTTCCAGATGCTCTTTTCTTGCCATAAATATTTAGATATCATATTTGGGGAACTCTTATGATTCCTATGGAAAACACAAAGGTAAACATTAATTACATGTGTCAAAACAGCACCTAGCATGTGGTTTGAGGTATTAGAGTAGTAGGCATATTATATCAGGAAGATTCCATTAAGTGTCAGTGTGTGCCCCATACTCCAAAATTCTTTGAAGTCTGCCAACCTAGCGGTGGACTGTGGACCTGACCTACCCCCACTTTTAGAGGAGATCCAATACACAATGCCCGTGTATTAAACTAAACAAAGCAAGCCCATGATTTGGTACAATCAATGTTTTTTTGTAGTAGTGTCTCGCTGGCATGTCTACATGCCAGTATGAATGTGTCGGTACGACCGGGGAAGTACTACCCTCCCACAGAATAACGACAGTATGGATGGAGCAGTATGCAAACTGTTGCGTTTCGTACGGTGAGTGTGGAGCGCCGGAGGTCCAATTCTTCCCTCAGTGGCCTCCCTTCCTTCTCCTATTCTCCTTCCCCTACCTTTTCCTTGGCTCAGCAAATAATCTGCAACTTCTTGGGTGTAAGGGTATTTATTGTAGATGTCCATGGGCGGCGATGACTACTTAGCATCAGGCAGCTCGCCTGTTCATTTACCGTATCTTATAAATTAGTAGTAATTTGTTCAAAGTTGCAGCTGATCGCTCTACCTATGTACCAGGCAATCAGAACTTCAAGGTGTACATAAGTACATTAATCCCCTGAGGAAGGATCGCGCAGTTTACCTAAATGCGAAGTAGTTTGTGAAAACTTCGATCGAACCACTTACCTACAATATTCGTGTCGTGAGTCGGAAAGGTTTAGTAGTAGCTTTAGTCATAAAATTTTGTTGTGTGCGATGATCTCGTTTTTCCCACACCAATAGGAATTTCCCAATATTCCTTTCTTAGTGCCCTTTTACTTAACTGGAATTCGAGTGCAAAATTGCATGCTACACCCACATAATTCTGTAACGACATGATACTAGACTCACAGAATACATTACATACCATCACGCCTGTATTCCCCAAAGAGTTAGGCAGAGGTGTACTTAATGTACACCCCACAGTTTGCCGGTATATTTTAGGTCCCATGTTATAGGGGGCGAGCCATTCATCGGGCACATACCTGAACTCCGAGCTGCTATTGAGAATTTCATTGAAAAACTTAATAACATTGCTTGATCTGGGCATCGAACCCAAGCCCTTCTAGCGTAGCAGTCGCGCTTAGGACCACTAACTAGACTAATAATGAATGAGTAAGTCTCAAAGAAAAGCCTGTATCAACCGCCTATTTGTACCAGGGGAGCATAAGACAGGAAAGGAATCATAATGTCAATACCTACGTCACGCAAGGCGCGGGTCGATTGCTTGTGAATTATTTACGAGCTGTACAGACAAAGCGGTGAAGGCCGCGTATTGACTTCAAGATTATGAAAATCTGAAGGTTTGTTTACAAAAGATACAAACATTTTAAAGTGATTTCAAGAACATTTTTGAGATCTATCTACCAGTAGCGTGTAGTGATAGAACTACCTACCACCATTTTCTTCCACAAAACAATAATGTGCTAACATAATTTTATTCCGTTGAAGGTTTGAAGTTAATGTATCCAGTGACATTACTGTACAAATGTGACTTAACAACTGACGTGTCAAGATGACAGCTGCGAGTGATACCACTGGTGTTGCTGACGTCATCAGGCGGAGGTTGGCGCTTACTATCAGGCAGAAGTCGGGACGTACTTACAGTTTGTTCGAAATAAGTAAGCCGATCGGAAGTTGTCTGCAAGTGGTTTAGAAGTCGTAAATTTTAATAGAAAAAGTCGGTGTAAAGATAATTAGAGTCGTATATGTTTCACAATTCTAATTATTTTGTTTACTCATTTCGATATTTATGTATAAAAACAATAAATTAAACGATTTTACCACCGTGGTAATTCGGAACGGCTAACTTCCGGTCGGCTTACTTATTTCGAACAAACTGTACCTATGCATGTGTCTGCAGGCTGCAGAACATTTGATCATCGTAATTATTACTAAGCAATATACACTAACCACGAGCCCCGCTCATTATAAGCACTGTGTAAACAGAGGATAATGCTGATCTATGGATTGTGTTATCCATTTTTAACCACCCATCTGTTCGCTGGCCGCAGCAAGCGCGGCTGAACCTTGCTTAATATTAAATAGTTAATATGTATGATAGCGGCAGACTTAAATTTATAAGAAAGTGTTGTTCTCTTACATCTCGTATAGTATGTAGGTCGGTGGTCGTATTTATAACGGTGCAATCTGTCGTACTATTAGTAATAAAGTGTTGCTACTTACATTGTACTGTTTACATTGTAGTACCTACTTACTAGTATCATGAAGCTGTTCAGCTTTCTGCGTTCCTGGTACTTTTATTGGTAGTTGGAAAGTATACATACCACATCACGCTTGAATTCCCCAAAGGGTTAGGCAGAGGTGTACTAATGTACGCCCACATTTGGCCAGTATGTTTAGGTCCCATGTAATAGGGGGCGAGCCTATTGCCATTAACGGGCAAAAATCCAGACTCCGAGCTGCCACTGGGAATTTCATAAAAAAACCCAATAACACTGCTCGACCCGGGGATCGAACCCAGGACCTCTTGCGTAGCAGTCGCGCTTAGGACCACTAGACTAATGAGGCAGTCAATATTTACAGTCACTAATTTAAATTAATGTTAAGTATTTAATTTAATTGTCCCACTACTGGGCAAAGGCCTTCGTCAAGCCCAAACCTTCACTCACACCGGCCGCTTTGAATCTTCCCTCCCAATAGTGGGACACCTATCAAAGCCATAAATATTATAAACGCGTCTGTTTTTTGTTACAATTATTTAATTTTAAGGAAAATTGGAGATAGATTAGAGGAGAGGGAATCGGCTATATTTTGTCTCAAAAACTAAAAAAAAATACACTACCTTGTGTGACAGATAGACAAAACCAAAAACATACAAAGTGTAGTGATGCATTTGCGACATAGAGGCGTGGCGCGTATGTTATGTTTATATATAATTTATATAAACTAATATTGAACCTATTCTCCACGGTGGCTGAACACGCCGTGCGCTAGATAGTAAAAGCTACATTTGCATAATTTCATCACTCTATGTTAATAGATTACTAGGTGTTGTACATTACATTATGCGCGTCGGATAAACATCAATAATAATTAAATATTTGACACAGTCTCCTCTGATCCTCTTTCCTTGGGCGCCAATTTCAAATAATTATTATTTGGCTTTTCTCAAATATCGTCTATAACACATTCTAGGTTCATAGCGGTAGAAATTGCGACATCAACTAGATATACCTTAAATCTTTTGCTTAAGGCTAAAGCGTCAGGATAGGGCGCGAAATTTATTTTTTTCTTGGTTTTTGGCAAATTTTTCGGCTATATCACAATCTAGGTACGGTGGCCAGCACATCAAGTTACCACAAAATGTCAAATTTTCTCAGTTGATTTTGAACTTTATCTTCAACAACTTATGGTTTAAAATCATCTGGAGAAATTTGACAGACTTGTATTCCTTGACCTGCTGGCGACTGTACATGGCAGTAGAAATTGCGACATCAACAATACCTTATTCACAATTGAGTATTAAAACTTTTGCTTAAAAATTGCTATCGTAGGTAGAATATTTAGGTGTAAATTGTAATTTTTCGCCGAATCCACTATTTTACACCAAAATCTTTAGTCAATACTCCAGTTATGGCAAACATCTGCTAATCATGGGCTTTATTCCCAAACCATACTATAGTACTTTATTGTAGTTATCGGAGGAATATTCTAGAAAAATCTAGTATAACCTTTATATTTGTGGCAGGGAGATGCTTATTGCAATATTGTTTCGCTTAGCAGGTAATGAACTTTAATAAAGTGCGTAATTAATAATTACTCGACGATAAAACAATTGGTCACAGTTCTTTAGAAATTACAAGCGTATCGGAATCGTTATAACATTTCAATTATTTTATTAAACAAATAGGTATTTCATATTTTCTTTAAGAAATAATAACCTTCCTACTGTTTGAAGATCTTAGAGTAGGAGGGGGATCTCCTCCAATTTTCCATAAGAAAATTTAGAAAAACTATGTTCAGTATAAAACAAATCGATAAAATGTTCTGATTGTCGACTAGGCACGCAGGAATCACACGCGAGTAATGTGAAACAATAGACGAAGAAAAAATGTAGCAAAAAGTTGTAAGGTCAAGAGTGAGGCTCTTATGTTATTATGTGAGCCTGGTACTTGATCTTGAATTACGTAAGGAATACATACATTTTACATTTATGGTAGTCGTAAGAAAATATTATAATTTTTCTGTATAACCCGCGTTCGTGTAACCACATTATTCATCTTTGGGATGATTTTTTTTACTGAGCGGCTCTGGGTTCAGTTTCCAGGTCGAGCGAAGTGTGACTGGGTTTTTCTATGAAATTATTGAATAAATAGTGACCGCCCCGGCTGCACAGTTATCGTCATATCTCAACCAATTCACACAAAACCATTGCCATTAACCAGGCACAAATCCAGACTCCGAGCTGCCACTAAGAATTTCACAGAAAAACCAAATAACACTTTGCTCGACCTGGGGATCGAACCCAGGACCTCTAGCGTGGCAGTCGCGCTTAGGACAACTAGACTAATGAGGCAGTCTGTCGTATTATATATAATATTACGAGTATGTAGTAATGTGCGGCAGTCCTTAAACCTAATACGAGCCAAAACTCCTTCTATAAATAGTGACGTGAAATTAATAATACTAATTGATTAGTCGATTGAATGACACGCCAGATGCAGTCAGTGTTAACTGAATTATAAACGTCACGCGGTTTGCAATTTATCATTAGTATAAAATTTATATTTAGTTCAGTAGGTGAGTGAGTGAATGAGTGATACAGTTTGGTATCAAGATTTACTAGTGTCATTGTTCAAAAACGGACGGGAGAATAATTTTGTCGCAGCTTTTTTTAAGTTGCATCTCGGGTTCGATGTTTACATGTTAATTTAAATAATCTCGCCCCCTTTTAACCTAAAAACAACTATTGATTTGGTCACATTTAATTTTAGTAAATTTTAAGCTGTCTTAGTGGCTACTGGCGCGTGTGTATGAATGTGTAAGAAGCGAAAGAGATATGCAAGAGGCAAGCACGTGGCAGTCCATTGTTTCTGCCTACGCCTGTGGGAAAAAGACGCGAGTGTATGGATGTGTGTATGTGGCTACCCAATACAAATTAAAAACTAGGCTGTTTAAAGCGACTTTTAAATTGAAAAAAATAAATAGAAACAGAATGGTCTACTTACTTCATTTCATTTAATTTCAGTCGGAGGTTTATGAATAGTAAAATTGAAGGAAATGTCCCCTACTGCATGACATAGTTACTTTACCTAAGTTTACATAGGTACGGACGGCTACACTTCAGTTATACAGAACCAGTTTAGGCTGGCCTCTTACTGTTTGGGAAGCCTGTTCAATGTGCGACCAGCTTAAACTGGATTTGTATAGGTTGACCTGTAGCCGTGTGTGCCTAATTTTTAAGTAGCTGGGTTAATTGTTCTTGAAATTATTAGTTTATTTATTTGGTTTATAATCCAAACTCAGAGCTGTTACTGAGAATTTACCGATTGCACTTTGCTCAACCTGGTAATCGAATCCGTGGACCCCACACTTAGCAGCCAGCAGAATAAAACAACTTAAACGATCGCGGTATTGAAAGTAATGGGTCTAGTAGGACAGGTTATGTTAGTTTTTTTTTAATAAAATACAATAGTGAAAGTGAAATTATATCGACCATTTAAAATGTTATTCAAATTTTATGAGCTCAGAACATTCATAAATTAAAATCTGGTTATAAACGACTACTAAATAAGACACTTACATAATTAATTGTAGTCAAATACTTTATAAAATAAAGGTTCGTATTTCTGGAGACCTACTTCCGATCTAGCGTTTATTATTCATTACAGATTTGACAGTTCACATTCATTAGCAGTCTTGACAGCTCACATTCATTATATTTGAGCGTTCAAAATAAGGTCTGTAACTATGTTTAACTTAATGATTTAGATAATTAAGGGACCACAAAAGCCAATTAAAATAGGTTGTTTGAAAAGACACGATCCATTGAACAATTGTTTCAAAATATCGTTCTATATTCTCATTCAAATTTCTGTCAGTGAAGCTTAACGCGCACAGATTATTATACTCTGCCACAGATTATAAAACCTAATAGTTGTCATTAACTAAAATGGCGGCCACTGCCACAGAATAGATAGTACAGAAGGTCCACAAACTAAAACAAAAAGTTCGCGATGAGAAAATAAACCGGAAGAAAAAATTACAAATGATATTTTATTTGGTCGTCATTGTGAATCGGTGTGGACTAAGACATTTTTTTTAGTTTATAAATATTTTTGTTCGAGGTGGCGCAAGAAAAGAGCACCTGGAAGGAATTTGGGAAGGGCTTTGCCCAGCAGTGGGACAGTAACGGCTAGAGAAAAAAAAAATGTGCTATTTGCGAATAAGGTGCGATCTAAGGCGTCTCTTGATAATTTTTTCGTTTTTAACTGGTTTGCTGACATCTACAGGCTGTGGTTGCCTTTATGCTAGTTTGACATTTGAGTAAATTAAAAAAACCTTTCGGAATTGGACTTCTGCTGGACACGACTGCGTCAGGATGTATATAATGTTACGTAGCTTCAACTAGTGATTATAGCCAAATAGCCAGTCAAGGTCACATGGAGTGTGACGTATGTGAATACGACCATCAATGAAATATTACTATGATATTTATATAATCAGTTTAGTCTCGGCTCGGAGTTTAATAAATCTATCTTTTTGCAACAACACTTGGAAACTCAGGAATTCTTCAACAATTATACATCGTTTTTCAATGCCTTTGACTGTAGTTTTGCCTAAGTGGCTACTGCAGCCTATAAGCGTCAGCAACACAATGGTATCACTCGCACGTTGTCATCTTGACACCTCAGTTGTTAAGTCACATTTGTACAGTAATGTCACAGGATACATTACCCTTCAAACCGGAACACAATAATGTTAGCGCATTATTGCTAAGCGACAGAATAGTTTTGGCATTGCAATGAAACCTTCCAACCCCTTTGATTTAAATAGTAACCAATCCAAACGAGCTAAGCAGAATAGTTAAAATTCTGGAAGATCAGTAGCCCGATTCACGTAATTAAAACCGTAGCGATGTCGCAGCGACTTAAGAGGATAGTATCCGCTTCGCGCTCCATACAAACGTAGTTTGGCCCTTGCTTGAATTTTAAACAATGAAAGTCATTGAAATTTTGCAGTAACAATCTTATCATTAAAATACGAGTTCCTGTAGTATACAATTTCATTTCAATATACGGTTAAAAAGTTACACGAGCTCAAAGATTGGTAATTTTCATTGAAAAACGACCCAACTTTATGCTAGTATTTCTCGACAATGTATCAATACAGAAACATTCTGATTCGAAAGAAACCCAGATAATATAGTGAATATATTTTTACAAGATTTTTTTTTACGTATTAACAATATTATAGGAGTAATCTCCAAAATTCGGAACATAAGAAATACGCGTGAAAATGTTGAAAATGTATTGTTGTTTCTCCTCTCGGACACGCGTTCGCATCGCGAGGGATAGAGACAGTGACAACTGTGCAACATTGTTGCGTTCGTGAGGGACACTCCTCTTAATCGTTGAAACATTTTTCCAGTGTTATGTGAATACTGTCAAGCCAAAGTTTAAGAAGGATTCCAGCCCATCGAATGTGTGTGAATAGGATTTAACGAATTTTCAATAGCACAACTCCCGATCGACGGATATGAAATAGGAAAACTGTTTCAACGATTAAGTCGCTGCGACATCGCTACGGTTTTAATTACGTGTATCGGGCTTACAGTACTTGAACTAATAACTACGGAAGTCGAAACCCTTCTCATTTGCTGGGGTTCAAATCCGGAGCCACAGTGGAAATAATAAAAACAAACAATGGATTCAACGGCAAATGCCTTTCACCTACCCTAGGTCCTGGAATGAAGGCTTGTTGTTCACAGTCGGTCTTGGAGGAGGCTTTCCAAGGTCATGGCCAGTCTAATTCTACCAGGACAACAGACGTGCGTTGCAAGCTTCTTAGACAATATAAGATTGCAATCAGCTCGATCTCCGGCGACCTCTCACGGCAGTCGCCAGTTCGCGGCGCTCGACAATGAACTCGCAGGTCGTCGACCTCGCTCACGGCCGACCGGTCCTCTCGCCGCGCTGCGCCCCTGGTACAGGACATGCACACGCGTTATGTTGCATATTTTGATATTATCCATGGAAGCCTTGTGGAAAGATGGGCCTTTATTTACTCTCCATTCTCTCAGCATACACCTTCTATTGGAAGCTTGGCTCCTGGTACAACTTACGCATCATTGCATAATATCTGAGTTATTTGGATATTTATAGACCCTGTATTTTCTTGGATGGCCAGTTTTTTTTTATTGGGATTTTTATTTACTAGGAGTCCGATATAACCCTGCGTCTCCCCTTCCGAGAGACCGAGGGCATTTATTTATGAGGATTTTTAATCTCGAAAACAGGAGCAAAGTGAATGATTTCCTTCGTTGCTTAAACCTGACAGTGTTTAAAGAACTATTTTGGTGTGCCACAAGATAGAAATAAGTTTTTTATTTGAACAATTACTTCAAAAATAGCGGATTCGGCCAAAATTATATCTTCTACGATAACGATTTTTAACAAAAGTTTTAATACACAATCATTGTGTACAAGTTATTGTTACTGTCACAATTTCTACTGCCATGTATCTAAAATATGTTATAGAGGAACAATTAAAAAAAATATGTTCCCAAGGCTGAACAATTAGCCTTAATTATAGTAATAATAACTTAAGTACAATTAGGTACCTAAGTGTTTATGCACTTATAACTATTTATTTAAGAAGGCTGTGTCCGCAGACTTTTTGTGCGTCTTCAGTGACAACGACCTCATGATTTATTTAAGTTAGGTTTCCTAAAAAGGGTGATTCGAGTTTACAGTGAAAAGCAAATAGTCAGACATTACTCAAAGTCACAATGAGAATACCATAACAATAGATCGGTCTACTCTACAACGTTATTTTAAAAAGTCAATGTCAGTAATGTTTTATTTATATTGGATCATGTACTTTTGGATTTTCAAAAACTAGTTAAGTCGTTTTTTGCGGTAGAAGTGCCTCGCTGGCAACATGCCAGCATGAATGTGTCGGCACGACCAGGAAAGTACTACCCTCCCACAGAATATCGACGACAAGTAGCAGTATGCATACTGTTGCGTTTCGTCCGGTAAGCTTCCCCTTTTCTTTTTCCTTAAATAGGCTCGGCAACGCATCTGCAACCCCTTTGGTATTGCACATGTCCATGGGCGGCCATACTACTTACCATCAGGTAGCTCGCCTGCTCGTATGCTGAGTTATCAAAAAAAAAATAGTTGCATGTTTCCAAATAGAGAGGGATAGAGATAGAGAGAGAGAAGTAAAAAACTATAGAAATTCGAATTTTCTAGCTTCTTGGAAAATACCAGGGCTACATAATCTATGAGGAGTTGTCAACATTACCTACCCCAATACCACCGCTAAACCAAAAAGGAGTTCTCAATCAGACCAATGATTTAGTTTTAAAAAAATATAATAAATACCTACTAGTTATGTAATACATAGATAGATGAAGGCTGTGTCCACAATGACAGTGCCGACATACTCGTACAACCGTGAAGAGGTCGATGACCTGGACCATTGTCCCCGCTCTCCACAGCGGGGTAGGCAGCCGTGACCCTTGAACTTACACTTCCTGGCTATTGTCACATCATAGATATAGTTCACTCGACTGCGTAGAGCGAGGGTACTGTTATAAAATGTCAAACTAGCATATAGACTAGGTACTTATGTGTTTTTACATACTTATGCATTTATTTACATACTAGCTTTCCGCCCGCAGCTTCGCCCGCGTGGTTAACACAATTTTGACTGTTTAGTTTGTTTCTTGGTTCTTCATTTGGTCTTCTAAACGAACTTTCAACCCCCCCTTTCATCCCCACATAGGGTGAAATTCCAAAAACGTCAGAACAAATATTTATTGACTTCTTATCAAGTGCCTAAATACAGGGTTTCATTGTTTTATCTTCGAAAATGACGAACTCCCATACAAACTACCACCACCTATTTCAACCCCTGCAAAACTTTTTTTTGCGATAAAACGTAGCCTGTGTCCTATCTCAAGTTTTGGTCTATCTCCGTACCAAATTTCATCAAAATCAGTTGAGTGGTTTAGGCGTGAAAACGTAACATACAGACAGACAGACAGATAGAGTTACTTTCGCATTTATAATATTAATATAGTAGGGAAGTAGGGATTTAAGTATATCGTGCCCAGTCGAGCAAAAGAGTATTTCAGATGAACTGCGTTGCGAGACTTGTGCATTTTTGTACATGTTATGTTTTTGTACATGTTATGTTTTTGTACATGTTATGTTTTTGTACATGTTATGTTTTTGTACATGTTATGTTTTTGTACATGTTATGTTTTTGTACATGTTATGTTTTTGATGGCATTCTTATTTCTATAGCCTGCTTCATTATACATAATGTATACATTCCAAGCTGAATATTTTCACTGTTTTTTACTATAATTAGTCTAGTGGTCCAAAGCTTGATTGCTACTCTAGTGTTATTGGGTTTTTCTGTGAAATTCTCAGTAACAGTTCAAAGTTTTGTACTTTGCCCCGTTAATGGCAATAGGCTCGCCCCAATATTACTTGGAATAGAAGAACTGTGAGTGGATGTTGGTACTCTTCTGCCTAACCCTTAGAGAAATACAAGCGTGATGATATGTTTATTTTAATTTTAAAAGCAAATAAAAAAAAACACAAAGTTCACGCCTGCATTCCGTGACGGGCGAGGCAGAGATGTGCTGCAGTACACTCACAGTTAGCCGGTCTTAGGTACCATGTAGGAGTGCCTATTACCATTAACCGGGCACGAACTAAGTACCAGTAAACAATTACTACAAGTAAGGCAAGCGTCGTCGCGTGCAAAAGAAAGTGGTCACGCTCCAATCGGGTGTGACGTTCAGTTCCGGTTCCGGTAAAACCATGGTACTTAGGTAGTACATAACATACCATCACGCCTGTTATCCCCGAAGGGTTAGGCAGAGGTGTACTAATGAACCCACAGTTCGCCGGTGTGTTTCTAGGTGGCATGTTATAGGGGGCGAGCCTATTGTCATTCACCGGGCACATAATTATCCAAAATTCGAGCTGGATTTTTTTTCCTTTTTCCTTACGTAATAAATACTAAACAGAGGTGTAGGATGCCGACTTATATTTTCCTTAAAACGGGGCGGAGGGGGGACAAAAATAGGCAAAATTCGTCTTACGTACTATATAAATTAAAACAAATAAAAATCCCCGACAATTGCATTATATCTCGACCCATTCTCATCAAACATAGCTAAGAACACACTAGCAAGAACACACCGACTAATTCACCTTTCAAACAATACAAACTAAATCCAAATCGGTCCATCCATTCGGGAGCTACGATGCCACAGGCAGACAGACAGACACACATACACACACACAGACACGTCAAACTTATACCACGTCGTTTTTGCGTGGGGGTGTTAAAAATGGCGCCTAAGTACATAGTACAAGTAACACAAGTACATGGGTTAGGTTGATACTGAATCATAATATTATGTAAAATACAAAATGCAACTCATTGATATTCAACACGTTTTTGTTGCAAAACGCCCGGCAGGTGGCGCCAGTGTGCTCGTGTTTAGAATTAAAATGTGCTAATATTGTAAATAACTCAAATATCGACGGGGAGGGGCGAAATATTTTAAAAGACAACGAACGGACAACATATACTTACGCCTGTAATCACCGAAAGGTTCGGCAGAGGAGAACTAATGTACACCCACAATTCGTAGTGTGTGATTACGTTAGCTTAGCTGGCAGAAATGTTTAGTGCCTCGTACTAAACCAAATGCTAGTGTAACGAGTGGGTTCACGTCGGTAGTGTAATGGGTGGGTTTCGAACCGGCAACCAAATGATCGCAAGTCCGACGCCCTAGCCATTAGGCTACCGCCGCTTAAATTATATGAATGTGGACGCAGCAAAAGAATTATGCAAGAAGCTTAGCAAATTCTACATACAAAAACGACAGTTTGTCCGAAATAACTGTGCGCGTGTATTGTTATCCGCAAGTGGTAAATTTTAATAAAAACAGTCGGTGTAAAGAAAATTTGGTGACGTATAATATGTTTCACATTCGTGATTATTTACTTTACCAATTTAGATTTTTATGTTTAAAAAAAAACATTTAATTAAGTGATATTATCTGTGCGGCGGTTTCTATGTATTTTTCCAACTGTATGATTATGTAAGTAGTAGCTTTGAAATTATAACATACCATCACGCCTGTATTCCCCGAAGGGTTAAGTAGAAGTGTCCCAATGTACACCCACATTTCGCCGGTATGTTTAGGTCCGAGCCGCTACTGGGAATTTCATAGAAAAACCCAATAACACTTCGCTCGACCCGGGGATCGAACCCAGGACCTCTAGAGTAGCAGTCGCGCTTAGGACCACTAGACTAATGAGGCAGTCAATGAAATTATACTAATGAAAGGCTTTGAAATTATATTACATACTAACTATTTCATTTGCTTTAAGGCATGAAAAGGAACTATCTTGTTACAATCCTCACTTAATTGGTAACATTGGTTCCTAATTAATATCGTAATAGCCGAGTGTGCAATACTTGTCGCCCCTCGCTGTGTTGCCAGCTAAACGACTACTGACCTCACAGGTCTTTTAATCAAGCGGCCATATTGAATCGTGTCTCGTACGGCAACATTTATTAAGATTGTGAAGAAAATTGCTATCTAGTTCTGGGAAAAGGGAGAGCTTTACAGATTAAAAATGTTACCGTGCTGGTAAAATGAAACGTAGGTACCTGGGGCATTTTAAGCTGCAGTGCGGCAGTGCCTGAGCGGTATAAGTAATAATGCTTTACAAGTAACACGCACCGGAAAACGCAGTGTGGGACGACCTTCAACAAGATGGACAGACGACCTGGTAAAGGTCGCTGGGAGTCGTTGGATGCAGGCAGCATATAACCGGTCGTTGTGGAAGTCTATGGGGGAGGCCTTCGTTCAGCAGTGGACTTCATTTGGCTGATATGATGATGATGATGAAGTAACATAGACATACCATCACGCCTCTATTCCCCAAAGGGTTAGACAGAGGTATACTAATTCGACACCCACATTTCGCCGGTATATTTAGGTCTCATGTAATAGGGTCGAGCCTATTGCCATTAACCGGGCACAAATACAGACTCCAAGCTGCTATTAAGAATTTCATAGAAAACTCCAATAACACTTTGCTGACTGGGGATCGGACCCAGGACCTCTAGTGTAGCAGTCGCGCTTAGGACCACTAGACTAATCCGGTAGCCAGTGGTTTACAAGTATCTTTTTGTACTTTTTTTTTGCATTTTCCATGCTAAGGTTATAAAGTAATTTTAATGAAGGAAAAATTCGACTGCAGGCTGGATTCGAACTTGCGTCTTCTGGTTCAATATACCAGACGCTATGACCAACTAAGCCACCGCGAGTCCCTTACCTTCACTAAAATAACTGGTTTTCTAGTAGTTATTACGTGGTTGATATGAGCATTGGTAAAGACTGTTCGTATTAGCAATAGGACGCGCGCGCATATACTGAAATAAAACTTACTTTTTACTATGGATGCAGGATATATACATGACCACCCAAAAAACACCAATAAAGCGTAGTTTTCATATGATAAATTTAATATCCGAAAAAGTTGCGGATATGTCGGATAAATATCTTGTGTCCCATCCCTAGTCCATGCATCTACGACTAGGTAGGCAATTCTTGTGCTCTCCCAAATTAATTGACCTGTAACCCTGACGTGGCGGATATAAATCACAGGGACGAACTGACCTTAAGGTCTTTTAATCAAGCAGCCTTTTGAGGGTTGAAGTAAGGGATGAATACTAATCATGTTGATGTTTATTATATGCTTTGTTTAGTGTATCGAAATATTTTATCAGCAAAGAATATTGCTCGTGATTTTGTCGGTAACCAAAATTTATATATTATATAAAATATTATATAAAATTTATATATAATAAATTTTCGTTACAAAAAGGTTAGGTGCGTAGCACTCGTAACCGACGCCCGTGTATGAAAAGTTGAATGAATGTGAAAGAAGTGAAAGATTTATGCTAGAGTCGTAACAAGTGGCGTTTATAGTTTCTGCCTACACCGTGGGAAAAAGACGTGAGTATGTATGAAATTAATGATGATGACATAGGGAGGGGAGGGAGCAAAGCGCCGCCATTTTTAGTTATCCCGTCTTCAATAAGTATTTGAACAAAAAAGTACTAGGATAACATAAATCAGTAATGAGTATGTCTCCCGCGACCCACTTCCACTTCTAGTTCTAGTAGTGAGTGGGTGAAAGCGCCGCCTGTCGAGCTAGACTGTTCAATGTACTACAATTATATACTCTGCGTGCCCGTGACCAGTTTCTTGTATGTACCAGGAAAGCAGCACAAGGTCGGTTAAATAATAGGCTGCCTTTTAAATCGAAAAGCCCGACAATACTATGTGTTTAGGATTTTGGTATTGCCCAGAATAGGATTGCAGAGGTCTGACGGCAGTCATCATCATCAATCTATACAGGGTGGAAGAGACATCGAGGCACAAACAAAAAAAAACAGCTGCTCAATACATTTGGTCCGTGTAGATTGCACTTTTGTAGAATAAGTAGATTTTTTCAATAACAGCCGAAAATTCAAATTTAGAGTTCAGAATCTTATACTGAATACAAATTAAGTGGCTCGATGAAAACGAAAATCGATTCACAGCCACTGCCGCCTTGTATATTGCCCACTGTTGGGAACGGATCTCTCAGAATGAGAAGTATAAGTATGGATGCCGACCAACATAATTGAAAAATACTAGGAATCCATAAGATGAGTAGAGTTAAACATTAAATCGGAAAATTATTGTCGTATTGAAATGTGGTACAACTAAATCGAGGCCCTTGAAAATACGAAAATCACCGGAAACGGAACATATTTACGTCCAAATGAGCGCCATTTTAATGACATCCGTCCGCAAATGCGTCTTGAATAACCTTTTGAAATTCTGTTGAATTATGAAAATCCCTTCATTTGCACAAGTTTCTAAATTCCATAATAGCATAACATACTATCACGCTTGTATTTCCCGAAAGGTTAGGCAGAAATGTATCTATTGTGTACACAATTCACTTAGGTTCTATATTACAGAGAGCCTACTGCCATTAACTGAGCGCAAATCCAAACTTCTGCAATAGAGAATTTTATAGAAAAATCCAATTATTTAACACTGCTCGACTCGGGAATCGAAACCAGGACCTCTAGCGTAGCAGTCGCGCTGGAGGTGCAATCGAGCCGAGTTTCGACCCTAAGCGCCTTATTACTAATTCACTATACAAATACTAAATTATTTCGGTGTCCCGAATAACCGACACTTAGCTGAAAGGACAAGGTTACGAATCGATTTCACATCGAAATTATATTTCAAACGAAATGATTCGATTATTTCCTATTGCTATGCCTTTTTAACAGCTGGCAATTTTCCAGAAATTCTGGCAACACTGTAAAGGTGCAACCAGACTGTGTAACATATTGTAATTTTGAGATTTATTGCCTCATTAGTGTAGTGGTCCTAAGCGCGATATCTATGTTACGGCTACAGGTTTGATTACCAGGTCGGGCAAAGTGTTATTGGGTTTTTCCTACGAAATTCTCAGTAGCAGCTCGAAGTTTTGACTTGTGACCGGTGAATGCCAATAGGCTCGCTATTACATGGACATTACTGAGAATTTCATATAAATAAAATAAACCAACATAATATCACTCTGCCTACCCACCCACTGGTCGCGTCTCAAGTAACAGGGGACTCCATTACAATTAACCGGACATCAATAAAAAATTCGAGCTGCTACTGTGAATTTCATAGAAAAACCCAATAACTCTACTCGTTTACTTAAAACTGTTCAGACTATGTTACACATTATTTTTAAATAACATATTGCACACGTCTGTACTCGCTTTAACCCTCGCGCTGAGAAAAATAGTATTTAGCAATTTGACATGAGATAGTGAGGCGGAAAGGGGGCGCAGTCCCGCGAATGTCCGGGAACAGCGACGGTCCCGGGAACCGTGGGAAATTGCTCGACAACATTTTATCTTATCACCGTTTTTCTATATTTCCGTTCAAGTGGTGCCTCGTAATTTTTTTATATGATTTACAATTTATTGAAATAGATAGTTTAATTATAAACTGATATATCTGATAATACTACTATAAAGACTTTAAAGAGAACATGATTCTCTGAGTTTCTTTCGGTGTTTTGTTTCTTCTCAGAGGTGGTCGGGCGTCGGGTGGTAGTCTAGGCAAAGCCGTCGCGATCTAAATTTGTAAACGTATCTTTAAGATATATATTTATACCTAAATAAATATAATATATCATCTCAATAAACGACAAGTTATTTTTTTTTAATTTTAATTGCGTAAAGTGTGTTTTTATATGAAATCCCGCCCGCGAGCGCTCAGGCCTCGTAATCCCGTTACGCCGGGACCGAGCCCGAGTCCGGAAGCGGGAATCCCGCGGAGTTCCGGCGCGAGGCCACCCCTAATGAGGTGTAAGCGGTCGATACCGACAGCACTAGCGGTCTCACAGTTAAATGTATTTAATGTTTAGTTAGCTATGACCTATATTCGTCAAGATCAAGAGCCTCATTAGTCTAGTGGTCTTAAGCGCGACTGCTACGCTAGAGGTCCTGGGTTCGATTCCCGGGTCGAGCAAAGTGTTTCTGTGTTTTTCTATGAAATTCTCAGTAGCAGCTCGGAATCTGGATTTGTGCCCGGTTAATGGCAATAGCCTCACCCCCTACAACATGGGAGCTAACCATATCGCGAAGTCTGGGTGTACATTAGTACCCCCCTGCCTAACCTTCCCCTGTGTTGTTCTGGGATTGATGAACATAATAGCATTTACATAACATACCATCACGCTTGTATTCCCCGAAGAGTTAGGCAGAGGTGTACTCGCATTTATAGATTTAATAGTCGCACTACATATATATGAAAGTTATGATGTACTTACATTCAGCGGCTCGAAATCAAACCTAGAAACAACGAAAAACAATTACATTATATTAGGTATGTATAGGTACACTCTACAGTGCATCAATAGTAATTTAAAGTTTGCCAAATCTATGACGTAATATGCATACGATGTGTTCCGGGGCATTCATTCATACATAATTACATTCACGCCTTTTCATAGTTGCATACTTCTTTTGCTTCGTCCACATTCATACATCTTATATCATATTTTTCACACAAAAATAACAAACGACAAATTGAGATCTTCCAACTTTTATAGAGTTGGTTAAAAAACAAGATGGCGGTATTCGCAGGACATGCAATATTTCGAGTTTGTAGTACTGACTCGTTGAGATCTCGCCATCCGTGATGGAGTAGGGATGTGACGCGAGCGGATATCCGCTCTTTCAAATATCCGCACTTGATATTGTGAAAGGGATATTTTTATCGCAAGTATTTTATAGCTTTTGCGTTGTTAGAGAAGATAGGTTCTGCGGCTATTAATTTACTTATTAAAGCTTGCTTCCTACGGATACAACGCACTATGGTTCTTCTTTCTGCGTTTAGTTTTTCCGCCAAACATTTTTTTCCAAAAACCGCAAATACAGTTTTATTAGTTTCGTGACCTGTGTGTTACCATTATGTTACCCTATATTGTTATGTGTTAAATACGTTAATTATTATAATTTCGAAAAGGCAGAGGCACGTACATTCGCCAGCACATCAGGTTATATCAAACTGTTAAATTTCTAGAAATGATTTTAAACCTTAAAATGTTTAATTCAGTTCAAAATCAACTAAGACAATTTGACATTTTGTGGTAACTTCATGTACCTCTGCTTTGCATTTAGGCCATGAGATCTGTGAACTTGAACGACAGACAAGTGCGGTAAAATTGTTCAGATTTTACCTTACAAATATGATTTCATTTCATTTTATTATATTTTTTCACACTATTACAAGTCAAAGTTAATTTTTTTCTAACTAGATGGCTCCGGCCTTTCCTATCTGACAAAAATGTCGAAACAAACTCAGAGATTCATGGGTATTTCCTTACTAAGCATATTATTACTGCTAAAATTATTTATTTCACTGGAATCCAACAAGCAAAGTGCGCTGGTCGTATTATTGTATATAGGTAGTTACGTCGGTAATTTATTTTACTGATATTATTTTCAATTATTTTTCGTTCATTCGTTGAAAGTCATAAATCTTATCTGATGTATAAACTGTTTTGTAGTAAGATCTGTAGGTAAAGTAAAGTTTTATGATAAATTTTACGAGTGTTCTTAGTACTTTTGTAGATGATAAAGTAGTGATGTGATAGACTCAGATGATAGGAATACTTGTTTTCTCATACTTACCATTATTAAGTGGGTAATAATTTCAGTGAACATTAAAAGCTATAAAAAATATGGGAATTTTCTGAAGGACCTTAGGATTTGCCAGTAAATAGTAATAATAACTATTAGAGGGTTTCTAAGGCTTTAAGTCAAAGTCAAAATAATGTATTCAAGGAAGACTTGTTAGTATTTTATAAACGGCATTTTTATATTATAGATTCGGATATCGGCGCGAACTATAACATATCCGCCGCCCATCTCTAGCGTTCCTATTTTACAGTAGCTGGATTCGCAATTTATTCACTAGCTTTTTGCTGCGGATTTTATTTTAATTTTGCGAAAATGGCCGCTTCAGTTACCCGTTGACCTGGATTGCTGAAAACTGATGAAACAGTTTGACTTTGTACCTGTAGCTTGTCGATGGAATACCTATAATAATTTTAATAAATAGTATACACTTGAACAAAATCAAACTTGGCATAATTTACACGTAAAATAGTAATTTAAAGTAAAGTTATTTAGTGATTAGGCACACCAGACGCTATGACCGCTAAGCCACCAGAAGACGAAGGTTCGAATCCTGCCCGCAGTTGTATTTTTCCTTCACTTAGGTAAAATAAGTTTTTAACCCCCAACGCAAAAACGACGAGGTGATATAAGTTCGACGTATCTGTGTGTGTCTGCCTGTGGCATCGTAGCTCCCGATCCGATGAACCGATTTTGATGTTTTTTGTTTGAAAGGTGAATTAGTCGGGAGTGTTCTTAGCTATGTATGATGAAAATCGGTCGAGATATGCTATTGTCGGGCTTTATTATTTGATAAAATTACTGTTGCGTTTTTTACGGTGAGTGTGAAGCGCCGGAAGTCCAATTCCTCCCTCAGTGCCCTTCTCCTTTCCCCCTCCTTTTCCTTAAATAGGCTCATGATGTTAACAGAGTGACTAAATAGAAAATTTTAAACTACTCTTACTCCTATACTTACTATGATCTACTCTTACTAATCTTATTGAGCGCCCAATTCCTCCCTCAATCCCCTTTCCCCCTTCCCTTTTCCTTGGCTTGGCAACGCATCTGCAACACCTTTGGTATTGCAGATGTCCATGGGCGGCGATGACTACTTACCATCAGGCAGCTCGCCTGCTCGTTTACCGAGCTATAATAAATAACTAACGAACGTGTTCAATCATCTAGAACCAACGTATACTATTTATAAACTCTGAACAAAGTATCACTTTCACCAGAGACACCTTTCTTTGACGTTTTATAGTTTAAATCAATTGCGGTCTTGCGTTTTCACTGTTACCAACAGAACTTGGTATAAAAAATGGGAAACCGTTCTTACTTTAAATTGGTTCAAATCATAATAAAGAAAAGCATTCTTGCAATCTCTTGTTTTTATCGACATAACAGAAGTATTTAATTTATTGATAAGACAAATATAAACCCACGTCAAAACGAGCTAAGTTAAATCTTAAACTTGAACTACATCCCAAGGAAATAAATGCATTGACTAATTGTCTGTTAAAATTTAAGAATTTATATTACCTATTTAGTAGCAAACATTGCAGTATTACCAAGAATAAGAAATTGTTACTTATACTTCATCATCATCAACCCATATATTGTCCCACTGCTGGGCACGGGTCTCCTCTCATCACGAGAGGGATTAGGCTGTAGTCCGCCACGCTAGCCTACTGCGAGTTGGCAGACTTCACACGCTGTCAAGAAAATCTCTCAGGCTACAGGTTTCCTCACGATGTTTTCCTTCACCGTTTAAGTGCGTGATAATTAATTATGAATACGCACATGACTTCGAAAAGTCAGAGGTGCGTTATAAAGTCAGAGGAGGTTACTTATACTTAGTTAAATAAAAGTTTTTGTTTTTTGTTTAGAATTTTGCATGTTCCTTTAATTGTAAACTTGGCTGGCACACTAGAACTCATTTCTTTTGTCGGTGAAGTTGACATCGTCGCAATTTCATGATACTGAACTTGGCTCTCATTTCATTATTATATTTTTGATGGTATCAGTTTTAATGTTAATACTTTTACATAATATTGATGTTTTTTTTTTTGTTTCAGGTAAGCCATTTTAAAATGAATGCTTCGCGGATTACGTGTGTGTGGTCAAGATATGAAGACGTTAAGAGGAGTGTTCCTACAATGTATTAGGTATTTGATAGTACATAGTATATTAATTCCTTTTTCTATAATAGTCATTATCCTCCTAGCTTTTTCCAACAATTTTGGGCCGGCCTCCAATTTAACCATGCGGCTCATTATCAGTAAAAAACTAAGCGACTGCCATCAGCTCAAGCAAGCGAGCCTAATGCCATTAACCGGGCAAAAATGCAAACCAAGCTGCCACTGAGAATTTCTTATACAAACCCAACCTGAGAATCGAGTCTAGGACCTTACGCTCAGTAATAAGCCACCAGTTAGTTCGGATTTGTGCCCTGTTAACGACAATAGACTTGTCCCATAAAATTTAAAACATACTTATTATACCCATAATTTATTAGTGTAGATACATTAATACACCTCTGTAACCCTTCCGGGAAACACAGGCGTGATTGTATAATATGATGATATTCGTAGAATGCTTGTGAAATGAAATCCAATATTGTTGACGCCCGTCTCTGTATTTACTGTTCTTTGAATGCAGGCGTACGTACGCACTGTTCACCTATGCTATTGTTATTAATATTATTTCCCACGTCTAGTAGTAGTATTGCCTGCTAGCATGTCTCCATGCCAGCATGAATGGTTCCGCACGATCGGGGAAGTACTACCCTCCCACAGAATATCGACGTCAAGTAGCAGTATGCTTACTGTAGCGTTTCGTACGGTAAGCGTGGAGCTCCCTTTTCCTTAAATAGCCTCGGCAACGCATCTGCAACTGCTTTGGTTTTGTAGATGTCCATTGGCGGCGATGACTTCTTACCATCAGGTAGGTCGCCTGCTCGTTTTCCGAGTTATCCCATTAAAGTCGTAATAGACAAGCTATCTATAGGCTTGTATATTGCATTTCTTACTGCTGAACCGCTGAACCTAGAATAGGTTTTAGATGAATAATTTGCGAAAAACCATGAAAAAAATAAATTTCACGCCCAAGGCTGACGCTGTAGCCTTAACTAATAAGTATAAAGCGGTAATACAAATGACGTCACATTGTGATCTGACCGACTCCGGCGCCAGAGCATAGTCGTACATCAAACGGTGGCCGTGAAATTGAAATTATAGAATAACGGTCAAGTGCATTGTCTTTATTCTAGTATGGTTCCGTATCAGTTTATTACGTATTATTTGTTGATTATTTTATTGGTTTATCCACAAATTATACAAACCGTTGTTCTGTTTGTTTGACTATAAAGACAAATTTTAGATAAATGTTTGATTATTATATGAATGGGTTGTCAAAGTTTCTTACTTGAAAATTGAAATACAATAGCGAAAAATGTGAATAAAATATTTTTGTGTAACTAATTAGAGTTAAAAAAATATATTACGCATTTATTCATGATAAGTAATGCCTTAAGCTATTTCTAGATTAAAAGATCGCCCAGAGCTTGGAATACACCTTGTGTCCTAGAGAACTTTACATTACATAAAAAATCACACATATAATTAGGATTGGAAATTACTTGCGCGGAGGTAAGCACCGTTATCGAAAATGTGTAAAGGATAAAACTTTTTTCTTTCACAATTCATATGATAATCACTTCTTACAGTACTTACATATATCTATACATATATTATTATAAAACAAAGTTCCCCGCCTCGTCTGTCCGTCTGTTCGCAATGTTCTAAAAAAATACTGAACGAATTTTCATGCGTTTTCACCAAAAGACAGAATGATTCTCGGGAAAATTTTGGCATATAATTTATTAAGGTTTTGTGTAAATTGATTGAAATATAATGATATTTATATACAACCGTGCGAAGCCGGGGCGGGTCGCTAGTATTTAATAATTTCAGATGACGGAACCCTAATAAAGATTTTTTTAACTCGAAACGCTAATGCATCAATCATTCTGTCGCTGTGTGTGTTTAACATAAGAATGTGTGGGACAAAGAGTAGAGAAATTATGCAGATATGAAAATGCTTTGTAAAATGCAGGACTACGCCCTGAATTCGTCTTGGTAAGAACCAACTAACCAAGCTATAATGTTAACACATTATAGCTTGGTGTGTAGTGTTCCGGTTTGAACTGTAATGTAGCCAGTGACATTACTGTACAAATGTGACTTAACAACTGACGTGTCAAGATGACAGCTGCGAGTGATACCACTGGTGTTGCTGACGTCATCAGGCGGAGGTTGACATTTAGCTATCTGGCGTCCCTTATGCCCGTTTATTATTTACAATAAAATATACCAGTACATCTTCATTTACTCCTCGAGGATTACAAACGTCTTCGAGATTTTGGGTTCGATTCCCAGGTCGGGCGAATGTTATTAGGAATTCCCAGTAGCAGCTTGGAGTTTGAAAAGCAACATTAAGTACACCTCTGCCCAAAGATAATTACTAGTCTTTGCCTCTGCCCAACCCTTTGGGGAATACAGACGTAATAACATAACATAACATACCATCACGCCTGTATTCCCCGAAGGGTTAGGCAGAGGTGCACTTAATGTACACCCACATTTCGCCGGTATGTTTGGGTCCCATGTAATAGGGGGCGAGCCTATTGCCATTCACCGGGCACAAATCCAGACCCCGAGCTGCTACTGAGAATTTCATAGAAAAACTCAATAACACTTTGCTCGACCTGGGTATCGAACCCAAGACCTCTAGCGTAGCAGTCGCGATTGGGACCACTAGACCAACGAGGCAGTCATAACAGACGTAATGGTATGTTATGTTATGCTTAAAAACGTAATGGTATTGGAAGGTACTTCTCAGTGACTTGTTATGTCGTCTGGCGGTTATCAGAGAACCTGGCAAGGCGCCAATAAATCGGTGCAATAAAATAAATATCAATTTCCGAGGAGTCATATCTAATGGAAACTTCCTTCCAATTCAAATTACGGTGCCAGGAGAGCAGAATCCCATAGAAGTGCTTTTGAATTGTCAAAAGCTGGCTAGATCGGCTAGATACTTAGACAACAAGGAAGGGACTAACCTTTTACCTTACTACCTTTAAGTTATTAATGACATTGCGTAGCAAATTATCAATTACCTACAAAAAAAAACAACGTAGTTACTCTTAGATAATTCTGTATTTGTTCAAAGTGAACAGTGTGAAAGCTCTAGGTAACTCGACGAGCTATGGAGAGAGCTATGCTTGGCATTACTCTACACGACCAAATCAGAAATGAGGAGATCCGTAGACGAACCAAAGTTTTTGACATAACTCAAAGGATTAGCAAGCATAAGTGTAATGTCACTTCTGAATAAATAAATAATCTATAACCGCAAATAAGTTTCCGAAAAAATCGAAAATAACTGAGTGATTTTTTATGGGATTTTTGTATAATTTATTATTGACAAGACAGGACAATGCCGGCTGACAGATATAAAACCTAAATGCTCTTAGAACTCTCATTAAAGTCTGAAGATTAATTTATTTGCAACATCTGGCGTCTCTATCTATCCTGCGTCTAAGACGCACGCCAAATCACAAATCATTCTTTATAATTTCATAATCTTAAACCATCATTTCACTGTATTTGGAATTCACGACCAAATCATTTAATACACCCGTCTCTATCTGACATACGCAATATGTCAAAAAGCGATAGAGACAGCAATTACAAATATGAACAGTGTTGTATATCTTCGTCTCTTTTTACCGTATTTATTGTTGTAACGTGTGAGCGAGATGGAGAACACGTGCGCTACAGTTTAATAATAGACGGCAAAGATCAATGATCTATAAAATCGATGTTGTTCTATAATAGTGTTGTGACTACGGTGGTTTGCGGATATAAATACGCTATTTTAATTCCTATTTCCGTGTATCCGCGTAATAGACCATGAGTCTTGGACTGCTGTCAATTAATGTATTCTTTAAGCAGAATCCAAGGCGGGATCAATTTGAAGAACGATTTAAAAATGCGGTCAAACGGTAATGGAAAATACCATAAAGAAGCCTGCATTATCGTAACGGCAAGTGAAGTGTTCCAACCTGATAATAGGCTAGCAGCATTATGCACTATAACCTAACCCCTTTCTTATTCTGAGTGGAAAATTGAGAATACGAATCTAATACGAACATGGTGAGGAGCATGATTTTTTGAACGCGCTAATTTCTAAAACTACTAGTCGGATTTAAAAAAACCAAAAAAAAGCAATTGCATTTGATAGCTTCAATTATTTCGAGGCAGGTTATAGGCTAGCTAACAATGTGCTGTGACCCTCAGGGGCTTGGCAAAGAGGGTGGATCTGTGGGACACAGCTCGTACACTTAAAATTACGTTTGTTTTTAAATAAACCAAAAAATCTCCTCCCAACCTAACTCAACTCGTACTTGACAAGTTGTAACGTGACCTGATGTAATTAAGCACCGTTTGATTAGCAATCTAGATTAATTTCGTAACATATTTCGATACTGTCAAAATAGTTGCACACGCGTACCACAGAAAACCACGAGCTAACAGATAATGATCTGACATACATTATTTTATTTTAAGATCGGTAGATAAATAACTTGGAGGAGAAACGTAATGTAGTGTATCGTAATCAAAAGTCACTCGTATTTCTAAACGTCGGATATGAATGATGTCAACGTAACGTACTGTTTCGGATATTTAGTTGTTTAACGTAAAAATATAAACACAGGCTGCTTTGTTAGTCTAGAAGTCGCAAGCACGGCAGTTGAGCGAGAGTTCCTTGGTTCGATACCAAGGTCGAGTTTTCTTATAGTTTTCTATGAAATTCTCAGTAACAACCCGGAAGATTTGTGCCTGGTTAAAAGCAATATGCCCGCCATCACAAGTCATAAAACAATTTATTTGTAACTCTAAATTTTAAATACCTACGCATTAAATTATAAAAATCAGCAAATATAAAAAGAATCTCGGTTATTATTATTTTTTTCATTGATAATGTAGAGAAATATTACGACAGCGGAAAATTTTTAACAACCTTTACTAAGGAGTGGGACAATAGAGGCTAAATAAAAAAAGGGGTAGCTTTACAAAACACATCCGCCACAATATCCGAAAAATATCCGCGCGCCACATCCCTGGACTTCCATCAAGCGACAGACGGACGGATGTAGTCGGAAATAAAACGCGTGCTAGACTCAAATAGCTTAGATTTGGACGCAGACGTGCGACCATCACGCGTCACGCACGCGTCCACATTATTATAATAGTACTGAGCGATCTAAGTAAATGTTTTCACTAGAAACTGGAACTGCAAAAACTAAACGTTTTACGTACTAAAACTAAACGTTTTACTCGTACTTAATACCAAATATATATACCACACATTCAGACAGAGATAACTTAACATCACGCCTGTATTCCCCGAAGGGTTAGGCAGAGGTGTACTAATGTATATCCACATTTTGCCGGTATGTTTAGGTCCCATGTAATAGGTGGCGAGCCAATTGCCACTAACCGGGCACAAATCCAGACTCCAAGCTGCTACTGGGAATTTCATAGAAAAACCCAATAACAATTTGCTCGGCTTGGGGATTGAACCCAGTACCACTAGCGAAGCAGTCCATTAGACTAATGAGGCATTCTACACAGACAGACAAAAATCTAAAATTGTCGTTTCGGTTCTATTCTTCTAATAAGAGACCCCATACATTGCTTTTTCTTCAATTCTACAATAAATTTTAATACTTAATTGTATAGATGTTAGATTCAAAATGTATGTTTATGGCCTTAAAAAGCTTTTATTCAGTAGCGTTTGCAAAACAATTTTATTACTTCACTTACTTACTTCCAAGTTGTTCGTACCACAACTTCGTCTGCCATTTTCACTTGAAAAAAACGTCTTACATAACGTGAACTAGACTACCTAAGTACCTATAGCTCTCTCAGTCGCCACTCACGTAGAGTAGGTCTCGAACAAAGCGACACAATGCCGCTCAACTCTAGCTAGAGTCTTGAGTGTCAATACACCGCTGAGAGCGGCCGCGATTGGAAACTACTCAGTAAGCGAGCAATCTTAGGTATTGACTTTTTGATGTCTTTTTTTAACAATAAATTGCATAATAAGAAAAAGTCTATCTTATAATGATTATGCGTAAAGTAGATTGAACCTTCAGGCTAGAAAGTGCGTATTTTAAATGTTATCAAATTATCAATTGCCCTTTTTCTTGTACTGTATGAAAAACAATCTTATGAGTCGCCCGACGATATAACGATCGGTTTAAACTCAAACATTTTGTTTACAAACTAAGTTTAGAAAGGTTCTTACATTTTTAGTAATCTATACTATAATATTATTTAATATTATAAAGCTGAAGAGTTTGTTTGTTTGCTTGAACGCGCTAATCTCAGGAAATACTGGTCCGATTTGAAAAATTATTTCAAAGTTAGATAGCCCATTTATCGAGGAAGGCTATAGGCTATATATATCATCACGCTAAGACCTATAAGAGCGAAGCACAAATGAAACATGTGTGCGAAAACGGGAAAAAATATCCCTTTTAAATGCAGAAAAGCCGAGAAACCACGTAGGCGAAGCCGGAAAGCTAGTACCTATAAGAACACGTGTCTGTTCCAGGCGCAGCAAACTTGTTATGTAGAGGCCGTAAGATAGACGCAATAGGCTCCCCCCTATTATATAGAACCTAAATATACCGGAGAAATATTTTGTATTTCTTTTTTTGGATTTTGAACTGGCAAACACATTATCGCAGGTCCGACACCCTAGGCTACCGCCGCTAAAAAAAGTATCTGCTCTTTTATACCTACACCTCTACATAACCCCTCATTTGCTTGAATTCGGATTGGTCAAAACTCATGTATGATATACTCGTAAGGTACTTTTATTAATATGCGCAAGCGCACATGCGCTTGTAAGCTGTGTGTATATCCGTACGTCTCGTCACGCGCTGGATGTATGTCAAACTTTGAGCGATAGGGGTGTCGCTACACTAATTTAATTTATTCTTTTAACCGACTCCATAAAATGAGAATTATGTTTATAGTTTATTTTTTTCAGACTGCCTCAATAGTCTAGTGGTCCTAATCGCGTCTGCTGCGCTAGAGGTAATAGGTTCGATTCCCAGGTTGAGCAAAGTGTTATTGGGTTATTAAGTATTATTATTTTCTTTTCATTGATTTAAGGAGAAGTTTTCAGGTTAACAGGTATCCGTTTTCACGAATATTCTGTATAAAGATCTAATTTAATATTATTGTATTTAATATTTTTGTAACCTGCAAGTTCCTGTGAGCATTTAAAAAACAAAGCTAAGCCGAGTGTTCACGCACTAGTGAGTCTTTTACGAGAGACGTCCTCGCCCGAGGCACTCCTCTTTACGAGAAAGAAAAATACATAACAATACTTACACACAAGGAGGTAACTGTACACGAATAATGAGCAGAGGTGTACTAATGTACACCCACATTTCGCCGGTACGTTAAGGTCCCATGTAATAGGGGGTGAGCCTATTGCCATTAACCGGGCACAAATCCAGACTCCGAGCTGCTACTGGGAATTTCATAGAAAAACCCAATAACACTTTGCTCGACCTGGGAATCGAACCCAGGACCTCTTGCGTAGCAGTCGCGCTTGGGACCTATAGATTAACGAGGCAGGTACTTACATACATACATATATACCATCACGCCTATATTTCCCGAAGGATTAGGCAGAGATGTACCTATTAATGTACACCCACAGTTCGCCGGTATGCTATTACCGGGCACGAATCCAGACTCCGATCTGCAATTGAGAATTTCGTAGAAACACTCAATAACACTTGGCTCGACGTGGGAATCGAACCCAAGAGCTGTAGTATAGCAGTCGTATTTAGGGCCAATAGACTAATGAGGTGTTAATAATAATAATATAGATTTTCAGCATACCTTTCCTGCCAGCCCTAAGCTCGATACACTAAATCAAATATATATTTTAGCTAATTACCTAATACCCGCGCGGTCAGTTCCTACATATAAATATGTAGGTATATTATTTAATATATTTTGCTCAACACGCGCTTATTAATAATCTGCTTTACCGACGTTTTGATTGAGAAACCAATGCAGTTATGTGCGCCTGGTACTTGTAAATTATAAACGGTAAGAGTTTGTGAGTTGTGGCGAGAGAATTGATGAAAATTTTAGCTTTTACATTTTCGTCGGCTATTCAACACGTTCTCAACTGAGAAATAGGGTTTCGGCCTAATATCGGTACAGTCAGCTTAACGGTTATAGGATATCGCCAACTGGAGCAAATCAAACTCCGAGTTGCTAAGAGAACTTATAGAAAGTCCCAATAATATGCTAAATTTGGGAAAATATGGCGTACTAGGCGCACTACATTTGTTATAATTTTAACCGACTTCATAAAAGGCGAAGGTTTCCAGTTGTTAATTTTCGTGATCGTGTGATGTCACACCGGAATAATATAGGTTTCTATTAGTGAAAGAATTTTCTAAATCGGTTCAGTAGATCCAGAAATTACTCCGTACAACCTCACAAACTCACAAACTTTACCCCTTCATAAATGATAAATGATATTTATTTCTGTAAATAGATCTTTTAAAGAAACTTTTACATTCGTTTTTTTTTAGTTTAGTTTATTACAGTATTTTAGATTTCATAAATGAAAAAGACTTTTCTCTTCCGACTCGAATACCTAATAAGTACTCGTAATAATAGTAAATAGTGCAAGTTTTAAATTACATATTTAATTAAATATACATTTATTATTTGTTATAGAATATTATAGATTAAAGATATTATATAAAACTATATTATGTTAGGTTATTTATTAATGAGCATTAAACACTCATTAATATTTTATTTTTGCATGCCGATCGGTAAAATATGGCTGAACTTTATTCATTTGTAACTTCATATTGTACCCATATTTGCAAAATAAATTTTTCTTTTCATTTTTTATTAAACTAAGTAGATGGCGCCGACATTTCCTAGCTGACGACCTCTGAGAAGAAATGACGAAAGAAACTCAGAGAGTCATGGTCTCTTTTAAAGTCCAGATAATAGTTATATCATAGATATGCGAGTTTTACAATGGAGGGCACAATCTGAACAGGCCTTTTGAAGAAAGAGCCATAACAGCTTTGAGTTGACCCTGTCCTACCTGACGGCGCGCATACATCAGTCATCGTGTATTAATATAAGTACATTTAATATAAGTACATAGATAGTATAAATGACTCCGAGAAATTAATTACAATTTTCAAAGTTAGTAAGTAGTTCCTCATTCCGCTGCATCCTAAAATATCTAGATGGAATATCAGAAACGTTTTGGCTAGCACTAACTGCGATTTTAATCGAGATATGAATTATTTTGACATCGCGTCGCGTCATTCGTAACCCACATATCTTGAGATAAATCCGTAATATTAATTAAACGCGGCGATACCTACTCCAGATGTTGTATTTTTGTGCGCAGACTCAAATAAAAGAAGTTTTAATATAAGTTTTGTCAATATAACCTAATTTGTGACGTCAATGTCACATTTTTCGCGAAATCGTAAATTATTTAATTTGTAGCTTTTTCTCGGTGTTGGGGGAATTTCCAAAAAATACATTGAATTTATGATTTATTACTATCATCTGCGCGACTGTGGTAATTGCAAACCCCGATTGGGTTTTTTGGGTTACACAAAATAATTATTTTAATTTGGCACTAAAACATTGTTATTTTTTATTTATCATTTGTGACTTAGCAATTAAAAATAAGGCATTATGGCGCAAAGGCCTCTGAGCCATGCTAAAATATTAAAAAAAAACCCATTCCATATTCGAATTCCAAAACTAGTCTCTGGTTCTCAAATATCTCCATACTAACTATTTACCTAATAATGTAAGCCCTCTTGCACACCTATGTGCGCCTGGTACATACGTGTCCAACGTAGTGATATATTCACGACCGCGTCGTTAGGAACAGGCAGCGGTCATTTGTCAAAAGGCCACAGGTGCGTTGTGAAACCTATAGATACAACTTCAGGTATAAATGAGGGTGTTGTTGGTTGTAAGCGTCTTGTTAATAAGGAATTTCAAATAAAAAAATAATTTAAATGAATTGGCATAATTTGGGTAAACACTTCCAAAAATTGGCCCATGTAGTCCGAAATAACACTGAGAACAGAGTCCGACTCTTATAAAAAGATTGGACTTTAGAACTACTTGGAAGTTAGGGAACATAATTTATGCCTTTGCGCGGCATTGGGACGAACCGAGCTAGAAAAAAAAGGACAATAGACTTACTAACGTCAGTCTTGGGCGCCAAATTAAAATATTTTTTGGTTTGGGATATATTAATTTATGTACACGGCATTATAAATAGACATCAACTAGGTATAATGCTAACAGCTAAGTATTACAGCTTTTGCTTAAATTCATTATTGTAGCAGTTATTAGTGTAAATGATGTCTATTTTACACTAATATCTGCTACGAAAACGATTTTTAAGCAAAAGTATTAATAATCAGTAGTGAATAGGTTATAGTTGATGTGGCAATTCTTACCGCCATAATACTTCAATGTATTATAGACGAACAACTTGCCAAAAACAAAAAATGCCCAATGAGAGACGATATATTGTGGAACTGTGTGTTTGTAACTGCAGTCTTGCACCACGTCTAATTTAGAAAATATGATCCACAAAGTGTACAATAATTATCTGTACATGACAGGCCCGCTACACACTTAAGACTTTCAACCTACATTTATAACGGACTTTGAATAATACATCTTATACAGCCTATATTCTTGACAATGAACCCATGACCGTACGACAGATGGCTATCGGTAACACTCGACATAATTTCAAACTGTGGTTTTTAGTTGTGTTCTACCGTTAAAATGTTGTATTCTTTGGCTGAAATGATTAGCGGTAAAAGTTTATAACAGTGCCATCTATCTATTGGTGCCATTAACTAATGTATTTTTTATTTTCCATTGACATGACAATCCTTGGTGAAATGAAATGAAATGAAATGAAATGAAATGAAATGATATTTATTTCTGTAAATAGATCTTTTAAGACACTTTTACAAGTCGTTTTTTTTTTTTTTTTTTTAACTAGATGGCGTCGACGTTTCCTATCTGACGACCTCTGAGAAGAAACGTCGAAACAAACTCAGAGAATCATGGTCTCTTTTAAAGTCCAGACAATAGTTATATTATATGCGAGTTCAATGTAGGGCAAAATCTGAACAGGCCTTTTGAAGAAAGAACCATACCAGCTTTGAGTTGACCTGTCCTAACTGACGGAACGCATACATCAGTCATCGTGTAGCTCAACCATTTTTTAGGGAGCCCAACGACCCGACGCACAACGATACCAGATCAGCAAGACATTTGCGTAGGTCATGGGAAATACTCAAAACTTTCAGAAATCTTTAATATAAATAAATGTTATACGAGTTAAAACCGACATAGTACTCACATTTACATTTTGTATGGTACAGTGTATATTAATAATAATACTATGCATGATAACTATGACCTACAAGGCAACTCAGTCAACTCGTAAATGGAAAAAAATAAAAAAATAATATTTGAGACACGATAACCAGCAAGTCGACCAGTCACCACAAGCAGCACCCGTTCACGAGTATAACGCACGGATCAGCCATCACCTCCCTCGCCATTTTAGAGGGAAGGGGGTGACCCGACCAATGACGCTACCGCAAGCAATGACATCTAAGGGAGCATGACGACAATGCAGCCAGGTGTAAATTATGTTACAAAAACATGTTGTACTGAGGACCGAGGTCACTAGTAACTGCATTACACATAAATGTTCACAAATAAAATTAAATAGTAAATAAGAAAATAATATGTAATAATCAAATTAATTGGGTATATGTCAAACGTATAAAGATATGTCAATTATCAATTACAAATTAAAATAATTAATAAAATAATAATCAAATTCAATGTCAGGGTAAATTTGGCATTATACAATCAATAGCCTGGTTCATTAGAACAGTTCAATTCAATCCCAAGCATTTTTGTCATCCATATAATCTTTCACACTATAGAAACCTTTCAAACACAGTTTCTGCTTAACAATTGATTTAAATTTGTTGATGCTCAGGTTTTGAATGTTGCTTGGGATTTTATTGTACAAGCGTATACATTGGCATTTGAACGAGTTACTTATTTTCTGGAGCCTGGTAGCGGAACAATGAATTTATTTTTATTCCTGGTATTAACATTATGCGTATCACTACGTTTTTTAAAGAGATTAATATTCCTATGAGCATACAATACATTTTCATAAATATAATGTGATGGAACAGTCATAACATTAATCTCCTTAAATTTATCCCTCAGTGAATATCTGGGACTTAAATTATAAATTGACCGAATTGCTCGTTTCTGCAACACAAAAATAGCTTGTATGTCGGCCGCATTCCCCCACAACAGAATACCGTACGACATCACACTATGAAAATAACTGAAATAAACTAGGCGAGCTGTATCCTCGTCAGTTAAGCTACGTATCTTTTTAACGGCGTATGCTGCAGAGCTGAGCTTTTTCGACAATTTATCTATATGTGGGCCCCACTGAAGTTTAGAATCTAAAGTGATGCCCAGAAATACAGTGGTGTCCACAAGGTCCAACTCTTCGTCATTAATAAGTACACTGGTTTTCACCTGTCTTACGTTAGGTGTTGTAAACTTAATACATTTAGTCTTCTTTTCATTCAAAAGTAGATTATTAGCATTAAACCAGTGCACAACTTCTGAGAGGGCGCTGTTTACATCGTCAGAACACATTTGTTGACGTTTAAGTTTAAATAATAGTGACGTATCATCTGCAAACAGCACTATTTCGTGATTATCCCTTATTAGATGAGGTAAGTCGCTGATATAAATTAAAAATAAGAATGGACCAAGAATCGAGCCCTGCGGAACGCCCATTGTAACTACGGACCCCGAAGATCTCTTTCCATTGACGTCCACCTTCTGAATCCTGTTACTCAGGTACGAAATAATAAGATTCAGGGAAGTGTTTTTAACACCATAGTGGTATAACTTCCTGGTCAATGTTTCATGAACAACACAATCAAAGGCCTTGGATAAATCGCAGAAAATACCCAAAGCATCGTATGATTCCTCCCATGCGTCGAAAATATGTCCTAACAGTTCAACACCGGCATCGGTTGTTGAACGACCCCTTGTAAAGCCAAACTGTTTTAAATGTAAGAGTTTATGTCTATTAAAAAACCTTTGCATTTGGTCTAACATAAGTCTTTCAAAAATTTTACTAAATGTAGGTAGCACGGATATCGGTCTAAAATTTGTGGGGTCAGATGTGCAACCTGATTTAAACAAAGGTGTAATCTTACTATTTTTCATTAGATCAGGAAATTTCCCACAGTCAATACAATCATTAAAAATAACAGCTAAGGTAGGTGCTACAATGTCAATTATCGATTTAGCAACGTCAACAGAATTACCCCATAGGTCCACAGTTTTTTTCACATTTAACATATTGAAGGTCTTTATAATATCTCTATAATTAATATGATTAAATAGGAAATCAGTATCGCTAGCTTTTACATTATCTTTAAGTAAAGATTCTGCAACAGTGGGTGATGAGTTTAAACATTTTGTAGTTGAAACAGGAATGTCAGAGAAAAAGTTCTGAAATGCTGTGGCTACTTCTAAATCTGATTTAATTAGCTTATTATCAATATTAAGGCTATAATCACCATTTCGTCTACGAACCCTTCCTGTTTCACTGTTGATAATATTCCATGTACTTTTGATAACATTATTACTATTTTTTATTTTTTGACTTATATAACGTGTCTTGGCCACCCAACAAATCTTTTTAAATAATTTTGAGTAATTTTTAACATAGGTATTGAACTCTGTGGTGTTGACATATAATCGTTCATTATAAAGTTCAAATAGTCTTTTCCTGCTTTTATGAATACCAACAGTAGCCCATTCACTGAAGGATGCGTTACCATTAACTGTAATCGTCTTGGGTATAAAAGTGGAATCAAACTCTTCACAGTAAGAATTAAAAAAAGTTTCATAAAGTTTATTTGGGTCATTGTTGTATGATAAAAAAATTAGTTTACTAATAAGTTTAGTTTTAAATAATTCCAAGCGACTTGCAGTTTTTGGGTTTACAGTGATATCTTTTTTAGCCACAATTTTATCTTTATTGCAAATGGTAATCAGCTGTCCACAGTGGTCAGAATCCATCACATTAATAACTTCCTTATGGTGCGGTGTTATGTCAGTGAAAATATTATCTAAACATGTGGCCGTTGAAGCAGTTATTCTAGTAGGCTCCAGAAATAAGTGTGCCAGATTATTAGACAAGAAAAGACTTTTTATTTTAGTACTGGCACTTGAGTTTTCCAATAAATTCACATTAAAATCACCGCAAATAATAATGGATTTGTAAGACTTACAGATCTTATAAAGTACTTCCTCCATCACCCTTTCAAAACTATCATACATGCCTGATGGAGGTCTGTACACGCTTAGAACAATAAACCGTTCCAATTCCACACAGGCTATTTCAATTGTTCGTTCAACAGAGAGGCCCACAATGTCTCTACGTTCTTTAAACTTATGGTGATTGTTAACTATAATTAAGGAGCCACCATGGATAGCATTCTCTCTGCAAAATGAACTACCAACCTGGTGATTATTAAAGTTAAACATGAGCTGATGACTTTTCAACCAATGTTCAGTAATACAAAGAATATCTATTTTATTACAGTTCATAAATAATTCTATTTCTAGCTCTTTATTATTAATCCCCTGCATATTTTGGTGAACCAGGTTGATAAAATTATTATTTTTACAGTTCATATAACACTCAGATATGCCAGATGTATTATCATTATCATTAATCAATAGATCTATGCAAGAGGTTGTCTCTGTTGTCCTTAATTCTAATTTAAATGATTTGCAATGTCAATTGATGGAATGTCAGATAAGGGCTCAATAAAGCCAATATGTTTATTAGCCAGATTCTTGGCTAATGTCTGAAAATAATATGAGAGAGACATAGCTAGCTGTCTCTTACAATAAGTAGAAAGATAGTAATTATCTTCCGTCAGGTAAAAATATTTGCTAACATAGTTGTTAGTGTCAATTAAATGGAATTTATGATTGTGTATTGACAATGTATGCAAGCTTAGGTTAAGCTTATATCTAGTATTGTTTTCTTCCTGTGGCAAACTTTTTGAGTAGGGGAATGTGAACATAACAATATTATCTAAATGTAATGCACATAATTTTTCATGAAAATCAATTAATTGTTGTTTATTCACATTACCCCCTATTTCCAATAAATATAATTATGGTGGTGTCTGGACTGAATTTTGAATTAATAATTTTCTCTATAATGTACTTATAATTTAAGCCGGGCATACAAATGTTTGTAGTCACTTGTCCCATGAAACTTGACAACAACTGGCCCATACTACGTCCAATTTCATCACTAAATATTACATACTTTTTATTTATATTTGATTTTAAAATTTCTGGGGTATTTATACTTTCAGTGGTCAGAGAAGGTGTAATAATATTATCTGGTGTCTCTAAACTTTGCAAAATGCTAGGATCACATGTCAACGGTGAATGTGGTGGAGCGCTGTTAAAGTTATTATTTGTCATTGACTGTCTGCGCTCATGGTTACATGTACATGTGCTGACTAACTCATTCATGGCCAACATGTACTCCCTCATCTGCAGTTCAGAACTTTTATATTTATTTGTCATTGAAGTTAACTTATCATGAAGTTTATTAAGCTCATAATTAAAATTTTCAATATCAGATTTATGCTTATAAGCATTATTTTTGAGTTTTGAAGAATAAATATCTAGTTTATCAAGTAACTGAAGTCGTTCTCTATTTAGTTTAACATTTTTTATGAAATATTTTTGTCTTTTTACCAACCTTTGTGTTTTCCTGATGTATTTATTGATTTTTATGTATTTTTTAAGTTTATTTCTGCTGCACTTAACTACCTGCACTGTGTTGTTTGAATCATCTGTGCATGTCAGATCTATGGTGACTATAGGCTTGTTAGATGCAACAGAAACCATATCCGGGGCACTGACTACCAACTCATTGTAAAGACTGTGGTTCAACGCGGCTGTGGTGTTAAATTCTAACAGTAAAATCTTATTATTTGCCTCATGTAGCTGGTGTTCTAAGGAATGCGCACGGCTTAGAGCTTGCTCATACTCAATGCTACAATGGCTGAACCCATCCACCACAAGTTGGAGCCTGTCCCGGACCTCAACAGTTTCAACATACTCTGAATGCAGCTGAGCCATCTCAGTTTTTAAAACTTTATTTTTATTCAACATTGCCATGAACTCCCTCTCATTGTCATCCCTTTCCCTATTCAGCTGGTCACACAACTCCTTAGTTGCCTTTAATTCGCTCAAAACCAGTTGGAGTTTGGACTCCTCCTGGCGAGCAGCGGCCTTGCGAGTCAACATGATAGAATAGAAAGAGGGGAAAATGAAAGTAGATTGTAATAGTTATGATTGAAGTTAAGGAAAGCGGTAATTGGTAAAAAAGTGAAAAATACAAGGGAAGTGGAGTTGTGTCACCAAACTAGAAATAGGTTATGTTTATGTAGTAACTGTAAATCTACAAAGCAGTCTATAAAAAGTCTACCAGTGAACTAAAAATGTATGCTCTAATAGAAAGCGGCACTATGTTATATTATATTCGTAAATTTGTAGGTACCTGATTTAGAGATGACAATTTACAACAAATGTACCGGTAACTGTCACTTTCTAACACACGGTTTTCACACTTATTTACCACTGATTATGTGAAGATTATGCACAACAAACGTTTATTAACCCTAGTATTTATGAATTAATTATAAATCGGCCTAATCTAACCTATATTTAATAATTTTACAATAAAAAATTCAAGGACAAGTTCAAATCAGCTGTTAGCTGTAGTGTTGCCACAGGAGGAAAAATGGTGATTCATTAATCATTAAATATTTTGCAGGTTAGCTACGAAAGTTTTAATTTTCTGAAGCGTCCGGTTGAAATAATTTCTTTGGTAAATTATTTCATTTGTAAGTTGATAAAAACAAAAGGCAATAAAGAATATTTGAATAGTGTCATTGGCCTTGATTGTTGAGCTATGAACGGCTAGGCTTAACATTAGCTTAACACACCAGAGAAAAACTTTTAACTATCCCTGTTTATCAATAAAATGAAGTAGGTATTATGTTTCAGCATAATTCAACACTTTTTCTCGAGGTTTTTTAATATAATATTATCATAATTCAACACTTTTAATTTTTGATTTTTTTAAAGCTTACTAGTAATGTGGGTCGCACATTACTAGTATTAGTGGTAACCCCTCGTGTTAAGCTAAATGCTAGTGTTACGAGTGGGTTTACTTCGGTAGTGCAATGGGTGGGTTTCGAAGCGGCAACTACATGATCACAAGTTACGGGACGCCCTAGCCATTAGACTACTGCCGCTTAAATTACAGGTATAACCAAATTGCTTTGATAAAAATTTGAGGATTACTCCCAACAGATGGCGCAAATAAAAGGATTAAACACTAATTAGCGGCTGCGCGTCATCATGTCTTGCTATCCATCGACAAGTCGTCCATCATGTCGCAGATGCGACATGTCGCACGTGTGCTGGCGGCCTGTGACCGATCGGTTTTACATTTTAAATTAATTAGCAGTGAGCTTCCGGCGCTGCTTCCATATTTTGTATCTACTATGTTTCAAAACAGTAGCAAAGTATTTTTTATTGCAAAATTCCATGTTCTTAATTTAAGTAGCCTGTACCTAATACAAGTATTGTAGCCTAGATATTTTCCGATATTACTAGTACAGCAAGACTTGTTGGAGATTTTCATTTGTTATATTGAATTCTTCACTATTTTAAAATTCAGTCGCGTAATAACGTAAAGATCTATTAGATGATGACTAATCATGGAGTGGATTTTAAGGAATTCTATACAATATCAGTATTTTATAAATAAATATTAATATTTTGAATAGGAGTACCTATTTATTATAGTCGTGTTAAAAAAATGCAACGGTTTCTATGAAAAAAAAATATTGCTAAAAGAAAAAAACAACGTAAGCTAGGCTAAATAACTTTGAGAAACTTTGCTCTATAAGTGCAAGGAGGTTATAATAACGACTGTGAAGTTAGCAGTAAGTATGTACTGAACGCCTTCACCGGGAGATGGTTTTCCTAAATATATTTTCATCAACAGAGCAATTTTGTCGTTTACTGTTGCAGCTCGAGCCTGTTTCGTCTACATTGGCTCGTTAGTTTAGTAACGAGGTGACGTGAAATACGTGCAATACGTGCATATATAGACAGACTCCTTTGTCGCAGCCTGCGCAGAGAGCTATTGACTGCATGCGAATAGGTTGCGCGTTTTATTGACGAGGAAATTAAATTCTGAATTTAAACTCTGAAAAAAATTCGCTAGGAAATAATGTACTTAAATAAAATTACTGTTGCGTTCCGGTTTGAAGGGTAAGTGACATTACTGTACAAATGTGACTTAAGAGGAGTGTCCCTCGCGAACGCAACAATGTTGCACAGTTGTCGCTGTCTCTATCCCTCGCGATGCGAACGCGTGCCCGAGAGGAGAAACAACAACATTTTCACGCGTATTTCGTATGTTCCGAATTTTGGAGATTACTCCTATAATATTGCTAATATGTAAAAAAAAAATCTTGTAAAAAAATATTCACTATATTATCTGGGTTTCCTTCGAATCAGAATGTTTCTGTATTGATACATTGTCGAGAAATACTAGCATAAAGTTGGGCCGTTTTTCAACGAAAATTGCCAATCTTTGAGCTCGTGTAACTTTTTAACCGTATATTGAAATGAAATTTTATATTACAGAAACACGTGTATTAATGATAAGATTGTTACTGCAAAATTTCAATGACTTTCATTGTTTAAAATTCAAGCAAGGGCCAAACTGCGTTTGTATGGGGCGCGAAGCGGATACTATCCTCTTAACAACTGAGGTGTGAAGATGACAACGTGCGAGTGATACCACTGGTGTTGCTGACGTCATCAGGCGGAGGTTGTCGCTTACTATCAGGCGATCCGTGTGATAATTTGTAATCGGGTAACAATTAAAAAAAATACAGTAAGGCTTATCGTTCAGCATTGGGCGCCAAATCCTTTGTTTTTCGCAATTTTGAAATGACAGTAGAAATTTACAAGCTTTATTTTTAAGCGTTTACATTACATATTAACAATAACTTATTCACAATTGAGTATTAAAATGGTTGCTTAAAAACCGTTATCGCAGAAGATTTTGGTGTAAATTGTAAATTTTGGAATCGAATCCTCTATTTTACACCGAAAACCTGCCTACGGGTCACTTAGAGAGACCAGTGGATCGACTGACCGGGACAGAAAAATAAGTTTTTAAGCGAAAACGAAAGCGACTACCTAATCCGACCCTGCTTAGAGGCATACCTAAGCCCCCCTGCAACTTGTTGGCAATGAATATGAAATAAATAATGTATTAGGAAACATTGCCATATTTGTCATTAAGTACTTAACCACTTCCTGTAAGCAGTAGACATTGGCACGGCGCCAGAAAAGTTGTAAGAATAAGATACAAAGGGTTTTTATGTTGCCAGTAAAAATAATAGGTTTGTTTTTTTTTTGGGTCCTCTGAAGTTAGAACCTACTTGTATTTATCTAAGTAGTTGCCACTTCAGCCAGTCTGCAAAAATTTGGTAATGTTTGTTGGTCCGTCGCGAAAAGAGCAGCTTTAGCTTATAAATCAATGCCATAGAATAAATTCTATTTGTGTATTCTGGAAGCCGTCGATTTGTACTTACAAAGATTTCACTTTATCCTCCGATAATCAACCGATTACCAGTGTCTTAAAGAAAAACAATTTCACTATTATTAAGAACTTTTTATTCTAACAAAACAAGTGCTTTTGTTGATATAATTTTTCTCTGTTTCTCGTTTTGGCAACTAGATGGCGTTGATTACAATCTGTTTTATTGTTAAGCAATAGCTTAATGGGCCCATAATGTGCCCACTGCTGGGACACAGGCCTCCTCTCGGTGAGGGGGAGTGGGCCGTAATCCACCACGCGGGCCTAGTGCGGGTTGCTAGATGTCACATGTCTTCGAATTTTGGGTTCTGAACATGCCGGTTTCATCAAGATGTTTTCCTTCACCGTTTTTAGAAGCAGTGGTGATGAAGTCACATCTAAAAATCAGTTTTGATCGACGTTTTTTTTAATGCTCACTAGCAATGTGGGTCGCACATTACTAGTATTCTTGTTAACCCCTCGTGCAAAGCTAAATGCTTGTTTTACGAGTGGGTTCACATCGGTAGTGCAATGGGTGGGTTTCGAATCGGCAACCACATGATCGCAAGACCTTCGAAGTTAATTTCACGTTTGCTACAAGTTAAGCACAAACTGTGGCATCTGTAACACAAACAGCTTCCTATGAATAAGTTAGAGTGCTATTAGATCGATAGCTTTTGTAATGCAGAAATAGGTCACGCGCACACAGCTTGGAATAGGCGGCCTATTTCTGTATCTGAAGAGGTTCTTGAAGTTAGTTTTAGATAATATAAACTTGCATGCAGTTTCACTAGAGTCCCAAATAAGCAAAAGTTTTAATACTCAAATTTGAATAAGATATTGTTAATTCTACTACCATGTACAGCCAGCACATCACGTTACCACAATAGTCAAATTTTCCCAGGCGATTTTAAACTTAATCCTCATCTTTATAAGGTTTAAAATCATTTGGAGAAATTTGACAGTTTTTTATAACCTGATGTGCATGCTACTGTACCTAGAATGACCGAAAAAATTGAATTTCTCGCCCAAGGCTATAGGTTTAGCCTTAAGTAGATATAACAGGTAGGTAACTAACAAAAAATATGCTATATAATTCTGCCTATGTAGTTTCTCAGAATGCACTCTATCATCTAGCCATATAATTTTATTGAACTGTTGAGTGGTTCATGTGTTAAAAGGTAGGTAACATATATGATACGCTAGTAGGATGTCTACATACTCACGCCTTTTTCCCATAGGGGTAGGCAGAAACTACAGAGCGCCATCTGCTACGATTCTTGCATACTTCTTTTGCTTCGTCCACATTCATACGTCTCGTCACAGTCATACACATGCGCCGGTTGCGGGTACTACGCACCTGACCTCTCTGAAGGATGTCTACTTATTTATTTTAGTCTTTCGTGGAAATGTACTGGCTCAGATGGTATGTTTCAGGTCCCATGTAAAAGGCTGTATAAGGGATGAAATAATGTCAATATAGAGCTCAAAATCAGTCTCCAAATTGCTACTGAAACTAATAATATACATACCATCAATCTGTATTCCCCAAAGGATAAGGCAGAGTTGAACTTAATATATCTACACCCACAGTTCGCCGGTATTTTTCAGTCCCATGTAATAGGGGGCGAGCCTATTGCCATTAACTGGGCATAAATCCTCCGAGCTGCTATTGAGAATTTCATAGAAAAACCCAATAACACTTTGCTCGACCTGGGAATCGAACTCAGAACCAGTAGGATAGTAGTCGCGCTTGGGACCACTAAGCTAATGAGGCAGTTTTGGCAGGCACCTTTGAAAATAACGTGCAAATATTTAACGCAAGATGGCAGCACTCACAATACACGCCATACATCATCGAAAGCCCGCGAGAATTATTAAACGAACTCCATTTTAATTTACTTGCAGTAAATTAATAAAATAACTTAATGGCAAGTTTGCGCCGCCCGGAGTCGAACCGGCGGCCCTCGTAAACGTGTAATTTATGGCCCTCGCTGCTGGCGGGCTGCCAGCCTCTTGAAGCACTAGTTTTCCAAATATTGGCGCAAATTCTAGGCTTAGTTCGGGCTGAAATATGAACAACTACACTTTATAGTTAACACTTTAGTTAACTGTATATACAGAGTGACTGGCGAGATACTAACGATACTCGAGGACGTGATATTTCGCGATCTTATATGAGGAAAAAAAACATCAAGGCGTCAGGGTTGGGCGCGAAATTCCATTTTTTTTCTTGGTTTTTCGCATATTTTTCGGCTATAACACATTCTAGGTACATGGTAATACAAAATTGCGACATCAACAATAACTTATTCACAATTGAGTATTAAAACTTTTGCTTAGAAATCCATATCTTATAAGATTTTGGTGTAAAATAGTGGATTCGGCCAAAAATTTCAATTAAACCTAAATCTCCTACGATATCGATTTTTAAGCATTACTTTTAATACTCAATAACTGCCGTACTAGTCTAGCGGTCCCAAGCGCGCCTGCTACTCTAGAGGCTGTGCTAGAGGTCCTGGGTTCGATTCCCAGGTCTAGCAAACTGTTATTGAATTTTTCTATAAAACTCTCAGTAGCAGCTAGGAGTCTGGGTTGGTGCCCGGATAATGGCAATAAGCTCACCCCCTATTACATGGGACCTTAATATACCGGCGAATAGTGGGTGTACATTAAGTACACTTCCACCTAACCCTTCGGGAATAAAGGCGCGATGGTATGTTATGTTTAAAATTGTTGTCTAAATCATGTTTAAATTCTTCATTCTACAATTAATTGTAATCACATAATATTTTTACGACTCCGCTATCAGCGTCTAATTACAACATTTTAATGAGAATTTTAATTGAAAATTACACACTTATTAATTTGATACAAGTATTTCCAATTTTAATAATGTTTTGAACTAAAATTGCTAAAAGGATATTTCCTTTTAGCAATTTTAGTTATATCCTAGGTCCGATTTCTAAGTCAAGTAATGCGTTGTTTGGGTTTAAAACCGGCTCGGTGCCCGGTTAATGGTAATAAGTAGGTTCACCCCAATTACATGGGACCTTAAACATGGCTTAATCAGTTATTATTTTCTCGTGTTTTTGTTTAAGATTAGATTAAAAACACAAATTATGGTTTAAAAAACTAAAAAAACACGCCTTTAATTTTTGTTTTTTCACTCCGCTTTCTAATCTTAAACTGTTAAAAAATGTTAACGCCAATTATTTTTTACTTTAAAGTTAAGTCTTCCATTAAAGCGTCTTTTTAGTCTTTTAAACTATTATTTAATTAGTTTTCAGAATAACTGAGTCACGTAGTACCTTAAAACGCAAGTTATTACAATTTTTAATTAAAGTCTAGCGATTTCAATGACTTTAATGAACGCATTCGAGTGAACAGTGTCGAAAAACCTTTGGTGAATGAAATGAACTTCTAATTGAATATTTTTTTTATTTTATTGCTTTTTTAAGACGACTGTAAGATTATATTATTTTATTTAAGTAGACCTAAACTGTGTAGACTTGTAGTAGTATACAAAATTGGATATTGGCTATATTGCATTCCAAAAAATGCTAATAATTTAATTATCTACATACCTACTTAGGTACATGATAATTAAATTATGTAGCTGTACTTGAATAACAAAACTTGACTAACAAACTTGGCTTACATTGAAAAATATTGTTATTTTCACTTATATAAAACCACTTACTATCAGATGGGCTGCTTACTCGTGAGCCACAGTTTTACTCGGCAACGCATCTGCAACTCCTTCGGTATTGCAGATGTCCATGGGCGGCGATGACTACTTATCATCAGGTAGTTCGTCTACTCGTTTGTTGACTCAACCCATAAAAAATACGGTAGCCTTTTTTTGTTTAAAAAATCAAACAATACATCAATCGAGGTAGACAAAGTCAAAACACTTTAAATTTTCTGAAATATACTTTAAATAAAATGTATAATTACCTAAAATTTAAAATAAATTATTTTCTATCGGTTCTCCCTAAATTTGTTTCTGGTCTTAGGGTCCGGGGACTCCCCTCAGTCCATACGTCATTTTACACATTAAACAAATTAATAGCCGTCCATTGTCTTCACACACCCTGTATAGAACAACGGACGTTCAGAACACCCTGTATTGTATTCAAACTCAATAATTTTAATGGCTTTAGTGTCTGATTTATGGTACAGAAGTATTTGCTAATTGTTTGTGGAATTATTATAATTTTGCGGTGGAGGTGCGGGATCGATTCTCGAGCGACGAAACTGGTCACAACACGAAACTGGTCCTTTTTCTGATATTGAGTATTTTTCTAATGGTGATGATTTAGTGACAGTCACGAATATGCTAAGATAGTTTGGGCATGTTGAGAGAATGAATGGAAGATGATTAACAAATGGAATTTATAATACGAATGTCAGCGGAATTTCTATCAATTTACACAAAACCTTTATAAATTACTAACTTTCCGCCCACGGCTTCGCCCGCGTGGTTTCTCGGCTTTTCTGCATTTAAATTTTCCCGTTTTTGCAACACTTTTCACTTATGCTCCGCTCCTATTGGTCTTAGCGTGATGATGTATAGCCTATAGCCTTCCTAAATAAATAGGCTATCTAACACTGAATTTTTCGAATCGGACCAGTAGTTCCTGGGATTAGCGCGTTTAAGCAAACAAACAAACTCTTCAGCTTTATAAAGTTGAGTATGAATCACTCTGTTTATTGGTAAAAACTACATGAAAATCAGTTCAGTAGTTGGTTGGTTGGTTATTAAATACCATTTCGTATTTTTCATCCGTCAAAATAGTACCACGATTGAACCAAACTGTTATAGGCGACCATTTCTCAAAAACGACTAAACTAGTACCGGTACAACGAGCCATATATCTTGTGAAGTATTTACCATGCGCCCCTCTCTATTGTCTCTGCTTCATTCGGCAGTGGGATGACAAATGGGGGTTCGGTATTGTGTAGACTTATGGCTTTGACAGATACCAATGACACTTTATAACCGACTTTGCGAAAAAAGGTGGGGTTACGTTATTTTGCCGAGGAAGGGAACCTAGGTGAGATTCTCAGGTTTTTACCCCTAGAGCTCAACTTAAAAACCCCTAAAACTATACTATTGTTTTGGAAAACCCCCTAAATAAAAAATAAAAGAAATTTTACGTTTAATTAATTCTTTATTTATACATTTTGCAGAATTTCGTACATTAAACCATTTTCAATCGGCTCGACATTTTTATGATCATACATACGAACGTTAAATAGTTTTAACATTTTATTTGTTGGAGTAAATGCCACGAAAGATCGTAATCGCTGTAATCGTATATATGTAGTGTAAAGTGGACCATCATCACACTTTGCAGCATTGTAGAAAAATCCCTCAAAAAACCACTAAAAATATTTAGCCCCTAAAAATCCCCTAGCTGGCTTTTTCCCCCCTAAATTTAGTGGAAAAACCCCTAAGTTGGCACCCCTGCTTTGGGCCCTGCTATTTTGTAGGATTTTCATGAAATCTGCCAACCGACACTAGGCCAGCGTGGCTGAGTATAAATGACCCTTCATAAGACAACATACCATCTCGCTTGTATTCCCCTGAGGGTTAGGCAGTGGTGTACTTAAACCATACTCCCACAGTTCGCAAGTTTCAGCTCCATGTAATATGGGGCGGGTATTGCCACTCAACGGGCACATATCCAAATTCCGACCTGCTACGGAGAAATTCATAGAAAAACCCAATTAGACTTCGCTTGACCTGGGAACCGAACCCAAAACCTGTACCGTAGCAGTAGCGCTACACACTAGACTAATGAGGCAGCATACTGATATTCAAAAGCGTCTAGATAGATTAGAATTGAATCCAATATAAGCTGATCTCTTTTTATACGTAAACCTTATACAATGTGAGATCAGCCTACACTAGAAATCTATAGCTTAGTATGAAGTCGTGTGTGCAAAAGTTAGCCAAATTGAATTGAAGAAAAGGCATAATGTTCCCTTTTCAATCAACATAACATCACCCTCCTTTACAGAGCACAATCAGACAAAAGATTTACATCCAATCTTGGTAAGTTTACGACCTCCAATAAGAGATGTCGCTAGTAGTACGATGGAGAGAATTTATTACTTTTTACTTTACAACAGAATTTACCCGGCGGCGGCGATGTAAATTACCTGAATTATTACCTACCCTCTGAATAGGAAGGGGTGTTAGTAGATCAGGTATATGTTGTAATGTATAGAAGTGGTTTAAATAGAAGATTTCTAAGACTACTTACTCTATTTCTATTTCTAATTTTAGGAGTTCTGAAGCGTAAAAAATATCAAATATTCTATAGAATTTCTTTTAATGAATTATCTTTAATATATGAATTTATCTCAAATAGGTTTATCCTATTGAACTCTTCAAGTTTATGGGCGCCTGGTAATAATGTCGAAATATATATAATCAAGTGTGGTGGATCAGGGGTAGTTAACGGTTCTACGTAGATTATGTTGGGGTTTGTATATAAGGAGTTTTGAAGTGTAAAAATAATATTAAGTACCTACATATTTTTATATAAATTCTTTGTTTTCTAAAAAATACAGTATTGAAGACTATGAATTTTATCTGTTTAAAAAAAAACTAAATTAAATTCCTGGCGCCTTCCAAAATGAAATATTAGCATTCCAAAGGGTGTTTGTACCTAAGTATTAACTTACAGTCGGCATTAATATATAAGAAGTTTTATATTATTTAACCCCGTTTTGTGTCCCACTGCTGGGCAAGATTCCCCTACCTTCGTCCAGGATCGTCTATCCCAGGCTTCTTCATACCACCATGATTATTAATACGCACATGACTTCGAAAAGTCAGAGGTGCGTGTCTTGGATTCGATCTTGAGATCTTAAGCCTTTTAAATATTAAAAAAAATTGAACTACAACTCAATCATAACTGGTTTTACTTATAAATATTTTGCATTTTATATTTTTCTGCGATAAATAACGCATGGTCATATTTCTTGCGTAATATTTTATAAACACATTACTGTATGAATCATTGGCTCCGGCTGCCAAAGGAACCACGATGAAATCTAAACTCTTGACGTATATTTATATGTCGATATCAATCTCTGATATATTGATCGGATCTCGAAGGGTTAAGTAAAGCATAGATTAATTGGCATTGGATATGACGCGTCACATTAAAGATCTTACCATCACGCCTGTATTCCCCGAAGGGTTAGGCAGAGGTGTACTAATGTACACCCACATTTATAGATCCCATGTAATAGGGGGCGATCCTATTGCCATTCACCGGGCAAAAATGCAGACCCCGATCTGCTACTGAGAATTTCATAGAAAACCCCACTAACACTTTGCTCAACCTGCGTAGCAGTCGCGCTTAGGACCACTAGACTAATGAGGCATTGAAAGTTGGTTGGTCCATAAAGTCGCTATACAATAGGCTAGTTGACTTATATTTTTTTATGGTCCAAAAAAAAGTTAAACATATATAGAGCGGAACAACGAAAACAAAAGTAAAATTGGTTCAAAAATAAGGAAGTTATAAGCATTTTTATTTTATGCTAGACAGAGAGCGAACTATATCGGCTTGTGACGTCACAATTTCTATATTATCTGTTTTTTCCGGGAAAGGGACAGAGCATCTCGTCTCAATCCACACTAAAGACTTTTAATGCTTATACCTTACTAGCTTTCCGCCCACGGCTTCGCCCGTGTGTTTTCTCATACAAACTTTCATCCCCTATTTTATCACCTTGGGGGTAGAATTAATCAAAATCCTTAGCGGATGCCTACGTCATAACATCTACCTGCATGCCAAATTTCAGCCCGATCCGTCCAGTGGTTTGGGCTGTGCGTTGATAGATCACTATGTCAGTCAGTCAGTCAGTCAGTCACCTTTGAGTTATTATATATTTAGATAGTCGATTTAAATGTCTTATACTTAATTTTCTAATGAAAGAACCTGCGTCTCTCTGGTTAAGTACACCAGTGTACTTAACAGAGAGACGCAGGTTCAAACCCTGCCTGAGATCGAATTTTTCTTTCACTAGAAAATTTTCTTTCACTAGAAATCTTTCATTAGAAAATTCATTTCGCATTATTTAATGCTAAAATATAATAAAAAATAAGCAGTCTAATATTTCATTTTATTTTACAATAGGTTACAGGTATTTTCAATAAATTCAACACTGTCAACTACCATATTCCGCATTGGCTTCGTCGGAAAACAGTTTTCACGACACTGATTTTTCCCAACAAATCATTATCTGAAGTTCCAAGCGACTGACGCTACAACGTGTGACTGCCCACAGACAGCAAGTTAGCTGTGGGCGCACCCGCGTGAGAGAACTAGTTTTATCATTAGTTTGTTCAGTCCAAGGCTGACTATCGGTCGTTCTACAAAAAATCGGTCCAGAAAAACGACCGACGCGCTGATGTGCACTACCCACGAGCCAGCGGCAAAGTGACGTATGATATAATTAGAAAATAAAATTTGGTTTTTTTTACAGTACGGAAAATAAGGATGTCGGACGCATACCAACATAAAACCGCATTTGCCTTCCCTCGCCCTATAGTCCTGGAATTCACGACCAATGGGGCAAGCAATTAGTGCCCGGGAATAATTACATAACAGTGAAGATACCATAATTTTTTGTAGGCTCGATTGGTCCAATTCACGATTGGTCCAATACTCAAAAAAAATCCGATTCGCGGCTGATCTAATTCGCGATTGGTCCAATGTTTAAAAAAAATCTAGGCTCGGCAACGCATCTGCAACTCCTTTGGTATTGCAGATGTCCATGGGCGGCGATGACTACTTTCATCAGGTAGCTCGCCTGCCCGTATGCACAGTAATCCCATAAAAAAATTCGTGATTGGTTCAATGTTCAAAAATTTTACAATTTGCGATTGCTCCAATTCACAAACTACTTTTTAAGCTTTTTTAGTAGTAGAAGTGCCTCCTCGCATGTCTACATGCCAACATGAATGGGTCGGCACGACCGGGGAAGTACTACCCTCCCACAGAATATCGACGTCAAGTACCAGAATGCATACTATTACGTTTCGTACGGTGAGTAGGAGCCACGGTGGCCCAATTCCTCCCTCAGTTTCCTTCTCCTTAACTAGGCTCGGCAACGCATCTGCAACTCCTTTGGTATTGCAGATGTCCATGGGCGGCGATGACTACTTCCATCAGGTAGCTCGCCTGCTCGTTTGCACAGTAACCCCATAAAAAAATTCGTGATTGGTTCAATGTTCAAAAATTTTACAATTCGAGGTTGATCCAATTCGCAAACCCCTTTTAAGCACATTGCATGCACGGAAGAGTATGAGCCTGGGCATAAATAAAATGATATATAGAAGGAGTGCGAAAAATATCGCGGTTGAATTTCAACCACTGTGCGACCACTAGTAATGTTAATTAGTTAATCGCGACCGTGGCGGTCGGCTATTTATAGCGAAAATAAAAATATACGCGGCCAACTGACACATTAGTGGACGTTTTGATTGTCGGTACAGGCCAAATATTTGATAGACCTAAATCTTTAGTCGACATCAAAAAACTAGATTTGTTTTCGTCTGGAAATCTATTTTGAAGTATTTGAATTTTGACGTTGTATATAAATATAGAATATAAATAAAACATACCATCACGCCTGTATTCCTCAAAGGGTTAGGCAGAGTTGTACCAATGTACACTAGCACTTCACCAGTATGTTTAGGTCCCATGTAATAGGGGGCCTATTGCCATTAACCGGGCACAAATCCAGACTCCGAGCTGCTACTAAGAATTTCATAGAAAAACCCAATAACACTTTGCTCGACCTGGGGATCTAACCCAGGACCTATAGCGTAGCAGTCGCGTTTCTCATTTCTCACAGATTCCATCTTGATTAATATTATTAAATCAGGAAGCGCTGTCATCTTCTTCTGCCGATCCACCTCGAAGGTATTTCCTCGGCGAATGTACTAGGGAGACATGACACGCAGGTGTTAGCCGTTGATGTATCGCAGTACATTAATTAAACATAGCCAACTCGTGACTAATTACATGTTCCTAATTATAAACATTAAAATATTCCTGCGACTGAGTTCACGAAACGGTCCTTTTCCGGGTTAAATTAAATATATTCTACATAGATTCACTGATTTTACCAAAATACCACATTAGATGTTAACATAGCTTAATGTAAGTCTACGAATTGCATAAACTGGGTTTTTTAATCTTAAATCTTTTTATTTTAAAAACGAGCAGGCGAGCTGCATGATGGTAAGTAGTCATCGCCACCCATGGACATCTACAATACCAAAGGAGATGCAGATACGTTGCCGAAGGAAAAGGGATAGGAGGAGAAAAGGAGACGGAAGGGGATTGAGGAAGAAATTGGGCCTCCGGCACTCCACACTCACCGTACGAAATGCAACAATAAGCATACTGCTATTTATATATTTCATGAACACTAATTTTATAAACGCTACTTGACGTCGATATTCTGTGGGAGAGTAGTACTTCCCTGTTTGTGCTGACACATTCATGCTTACATGCCAGCGAGGCACTACTTCTACTACTATTTTGTAAAGGAGTTCCTTGTTCATATCTTACTGGCTCTGCCCCGCAGTTACACGCGCTTGCTCGTCCCCTAAAGACCGTACCGTGATTCTAAATAGCCTATTCGTGATTCTAGGTAGCCTAATGGCTACGGCGTCGGACTTGCGATCATGTGGTTGTCGGTTCGAAACTCACCCTTTGCACTACCGACGTGAATCCACTCGTAACACAAGCATTTAGCTTAGTACGAGGGCTTAACAAGATTGCAAGTAATGTGCGACCTATATTGCTAGCAAGCTTTTTTTTTAAAAAGAGACTCAAGTGCCTTGGATTCAAACTCGAGACCTCAACTTGGAAGTCACTAGGCTACCACTGCACTTATTTCATAAACTTATATTGCTCGCTTTTTGAAACAAATACAATATTAATGATCAAATCCCCGTTCTGTGTCCAACTAATCTGATAATTAACCGCGTGCGTATCGATCAACTCTTGCGCATGTATTAATAGCGGCGGCGTGACGTCACCGCGACGATTATGTAATGTACAGACGGGACACACTGATGAGATCGCGTATACAGTGGCCAATACTTGGAAGATTAAGCATTTAACATTACGCAAAATGTGAAGAAATAGAGCTTAGAACATCGCTGCCCATGGACATCTGCAAAACCAAAGGAGTTGCGATGCGTTGCCGAGCCTATTCAAGGAAAAGGAGAAGGAAGGGGAGTTGGGAGGGAGGAATTTTTTTTTTTATTTTTTTTTTAAAAAGCTTACTAGCAATGAGGGTCACACATTACTAGTATTCTTTTTAACCCCTCGTGCTAAGCTAAATGCTTGTGTTACGAGTGGGTTCACGTCGGTAGTGCAATGGGTGGGGTTCGAACCGGCAACCATATGATCGCAAGTCCGACGCCCTAGCCATTAGGCTACCGACGCTTAATTGGGCCTCCGGCGCTTCACACTCACCGTACGAAAAAGTATGCATACTACTACTTCACGTCGATATTCTGTGAGGGAGTAGTAATTAGACCTTATTGGTCTAATGTGTACTTATGTATGTCTAGTTGCACGGTTCCAAATAGTTAGTTTTATGGAGGTGTTTCATAACAATCAAATGTTTTTATTTCAAATAAGCTTTTACAAGCGTTTATGAAATGTTATTGTTGACTTTAGTTGCACGGTTCCAAAAAGTTGATCCTATGGAGAAGAATCCGGCAAGAAACTCCAGTTTTCCGGAAACTTCATAGAAAGATGTTTAATTTTAATGTTTACAGTATTGTAACTAATTAAATAATTTTATTGTTTCAGGTACACATTTAAAATTACACTCACTCCGCACGTTGTAAGGTTGGTAGTAGCTAGGGGGATCACTTGATCCGATCCGACTACCAAGTATGCGAAATTTTGTTGACTTATAAACACGCGTTTCAAGTTTTGTATCAATATTTAAAACCAATTATTACGGATTACAAAATCAATGGTTATTTTTTATTACATTTTATCATTAAATATTGCGAAATATCCACAGAGATAATTGTGAATTTTCTACTGAAAGAAGTTGTGTTTGCTAAAAGACATAATAATGTCTTAAATATACATGTTGTTGACTTCACCTGAAGACGTTAAATGTGTAAGAGAAATGCGACATCACAGGCAGTCTGGTGTACTTAACCGGAGGAACTCAAGTTCGAACCCTGCCTGAGGCCGACTAGAAAATTATTTCACTAGAAAATTAATATCTCCGATAAACATATAGATGTTTTAAATACCAATTTCTAATTCTCTACTACTTGTGCCGGTAGTTATTCTAAATTCAATTACTCTTTACATATGTGTGTGTGTGTGAGAGAAAGAATTATGTGTCACAGATGTCTCTCTCTCTCACATACTCGTACGTCACGACTTAATGAAATCTTTAATTTGACACGTGAAGTATTTAAACGATCATTACTACTGACGTGAGTTTGTTGTAATGAAAGAAAAAGCTCCCTTTAGTTATGGTAGCCTGGTACTTAAAGAGGCGAAAACTGGTTATTATTTGGATAAATTGGTTTAAAAATTAATTATTTTTTTAAATAGTTTAACTTAACTGCCTCGTAAGTCTAGTAATTCTGAGCGCAACTGCTACGCTAGAGGTCCTGGGTTCATTCCGCAGGTCGAGCAAAGTGTTTTTGAGTTTTTTCAGAAAATTCTCTGTAGCAGCTCGGAGTCTGGATTTGTGCCCAGTTATAGGCTCGCCCCCCTATTACATGGGAACTACACATACCAGCGAAACGTGGATGTACATTCATACACATCTGCTTAACCCTTCGGGGAATACAGGCGTGATGATATGTTATGCTATGTAGTTTTATTTTAAACGTTAGTTAACCTCGTCTGCGGAGCGCGAAGTCCTTAGTTCGATTCTCATGTAATATTTTTATTAAGTTTTACCATTAACCCCTGCGCATGGAATAAAATAATATGAAAAGTATTTACGCTCGCTACATCCGACAAAATTTTGACATTCTGCGTGGTCTCGTAAAAAATGTATTCACAAAATACCTTCATGCGTCAAATTTTCTGACAGACATTTATGTATTATGTACGTGTCCGGCGCTGAATAAATAGAACTGTGTGTTAAAATTGTTTTATTTAACTTTTTTTTTATAAAACTTTTACCTTACAAAAATACAATAAAATTGAACAATACAGTTTCGTTAATTTTCATTTTATTCTACAAAAAAACATTAACTTCATAACTCGGCTTCTAGGTGGCGTATCAAAATGAAACATATTTAAGTCAGACTTCCAGGTTTACAACTGTGTAAAGCGCATCCAATGTTGTGCATTAATTTTAGCGTGATGTACAAACATACTATATAATTTTTAGACACCAATGAGTTACAATTTTATTAAATAGGTGCACATTTGTATAGATACCTAAATAGTTCATTCAATTCGTAAACCGTACCAAACACCTCTTTCCAAAGTATATATTGACTAGGTTTAGCATTAAAATTTAAATAGCATTTAAATTTTCCCGTTTTTGCAAAACATTTTTCATTTATGCTCCGCTCCTATTGGTCTTAGCGTGATGATATATAGCCTATAGCCTTCCTCGATAAATGGGCTATCTAACACTGAAAGAATCGGACCGTAGTTCCTGAGATTAGCGCGTTCAAGCAAACAAACAAACAAACTCTTTTTTTTATTCAATAGAAAAGGGCTTTATCACAATAACGATTATGTCGCCCTGGTTACAAACACTATGTTTATTACTACTAACTTAAATTAATTCCTAACGTTAAACAATTAAACAAACAAACTCTTCAGCTTTATAATAATATTATAACTATATAAGTATAGATTTGATAGTGAAACTATCTATAAATTCGAAAAACATGTACTTTTAATTTAAAATCTACTTTAAAAACTGCTCACCCCTATCGTGAAACGTGCTTAAGCATACATCTATAACCTAATATACTATGCATCGGACGACCCTTACAAGAATCTTGATTAAAAATTGTTAAGAAAGTGTTTCACAAAGATAGAGCATGCTCAACGCGTTCTCCGATGGTTCTTTATGACACTTTGTGGTACTTTTGTGGTACTTTTAGCCCCTACTGAAGTGTCCTCAGTGTTCTTAGTTACAGCTTGAGTTCGACGGATGTAAGGATTAAGAGCGAATTTAGGGTTGTCACACTTTAAATTTTAGACCTGTGAGGCATCACTGGAAACGCATATACGTTTGAGTCAAAAATCTTTCAAATTGTATTCATTATCAACCCATTTCAATATCCCACTACTGGGCACGGGTCTCCTTTCAGTACGAGAGGGATTAGGCTATAGTCCACCACGCTAGCCTACTGCGGATTGGTAGACTTCACATGCCGTCGAGAAAATCTCTCAGGCATGCAGGTTTCCTCACGATGTTTTCCTTCACTTCGATTCGAAGTCGAGACCTTTACCTTTACAGTTCAACGTTTATCTCACTAGGGCATCACTGCACTTCATGATTTGGATAAATTAAAACTAATTTCTCGTTATTAATTATAGCAAGCGCTATATTTAAGTCCTTGAATTTTCTCCAATGTACCGTAATAAATTCATTGTTTAATCACTCATTACGTTTACAATAAGTACAATAATCTCATTACAATGACAATTATTCATGAATGACAATGAAATATCAATTAAGTTGTGGTAACAAGCTTTGTTTGTTTTAATTTAAATGATTATCTTTATTTACATATGAATGAATGAATTAAATGAATTGATCTCCGACTCAAAAGTATTTTACACATTAACATTAATATAAATTAACATTTAGAATACATTTGTTTCTACTACTTAAATATATTTAATAAGTTGAATAATATACATATGAAAAGAGTTCGTATTTTAACGAACGAATTAAAAGTCAAAGTAAAGGCGTAAAAAAAACGAATAATGACTACTGAAATACAAAGTAGGCGCCAGACTGTGGGCGATTAGTAATAATTAAAAACGACGACTTTTTTTTTCTAAAAAAACATGAACACGATTTAGTTCTGGCACTCGCCGCTGCCGCGACACCGCTCGCTAATATGCTTTTAATTCTTGTACAAATTATACAACACATAAGTGATATTTTAAACATATTTCTTTCTGATGTTTTGGGGATCAACAATTGTTGTCTGTCGTACGAATTTATTTTTTACAAATTTAATTAAAGCGCTGCTAGTATTTCTTCCGTTTTTTATCAAAACAACAACCGGGCTATGCGAACCGTAGAATAGAATAAATGATAAGTGATATTTATTTCTGTAAATAGATCTTTTAAAGACACATTTACAAGCCTTTTTTAACATTTTTTTTTAAACTAGATCTCGCCGACATTTCCTATCTGACGACCTCTGAAAAGAAATGACGAAACAAACTCAGATAATCATAGTCTCTTTTAAAGTCCAGACAATAGTTACGTCATAGATAATATGCGAGTTTTACAATGGAGGGCACAATCTGAACAGGCCTCTTGAAGAAAGGGCCATAACAGCTTTGAGTTGACCTGTCCTAACTGACGGTACACATACGTCAGTCCTCGTGTAGCTCAACCATTTTTTAGGGAATAGAATAGAATAGACTCTTTATTTGTTAAAACATGGGTATACATCGGTATACATAGAATATAATAGTAGTCATTAAATACCATGCAGATTTAATACAAAAAAATAACAAAATATATAAATAAAGTCCCCTATAAAAGAATTATTCACAGGATTTCGAGTACGGAGGTGCTAAGTGAGCGACCTTTAGCGACAAGCGTCCGGATTATATTCTGCAGTGTAGGCAGAGAGGGAAGCTTCCATCTTATCTTGTTTGACACTTCAATAGAGCTGACGCGTCGATATTTATCGCATATCTTATAAAGAATAGACTGGGAACTTATGGAACATTTTGAAATGGTTTTGTTGGTAAGAATGTTTTTTTTGGTACGGTAAATTCATGGACCGTCTGCCATCTTGATACCAAACAGGACATTTCGGATTTTTTGAGATAAAGGGCAGCCTATGTCCTTTTCCAATGTCCAATCTATTTCTATGCCAAAACTCATCAAAATTGGTACAGCGGTTTAGGCGTAAAAACGTATCAAATGGAGGGTGTAGTTTAATTATTATAATTTTTTTAATTTAAAATCATTTAGTTTTTTGGAACATGCGGTGGCTTAGTTGGTCATAGCGTCTGGTGTATTTACACAGAAGACGCAGGTACGAATCCTGTCCGCAGTTGAATATTTTCTTCACTAAAATAACTTTATTATTATTTAAAATACAAAATATGTTGTTGTTACCTTTAATTAATGTTATTATGCATGTTTCTCAATCGTCTAGTTGTCCTAAGCGCGACTGCTACGCTAGAGGTCCTGGTTTCGATCCCCAGGTGGAGCAAAGTGTTATTGGGTTTTTCTATGAAATTCTCAGTAGCAGCCCGGAGCCCGCATTTCTGTCTTTCTTTACACCTCTGCCTAACCTTTCGGGGGATACAGGCGTGATGATATGTTTTTATGTATATGTTATGGATTTGGGTTCAATAAAGGTTTCCTCTTACATATAAGTAGTTGCTTCCGGCTCGCCTACGTCGGTTGCTAACATCATATACACGCGGCAGTTGTCGGAAGCCCCACAGCCGAGTGAAGCCATACTTATCCGGTTACCTGACGACCTAGTTAATATGTACCTACTTAGTTTGTTTATTATTATGCACTAATTGTAGCTTTTGGTTTCACTCGACAAAACTCTGATATTCTGCGTGGTCTTGTACAGTCAGCACATAAGGTTATACAAAACTGTCATATTTCTCCAAATTATTTTTAACCTTAATGTGTTCGAAATCGACTGAGAAATTTGAGCAGTTTCTTTTTAAAAAACAACCTTACTAGCAATGTGGGTTGCACATTACTAGTAATCTTGCTAACCCCTCGTACTAAGCTAAATGCTTGTATTACGAGTGGGTTCACGTCGGTAGTGCAATGGGTGGGTTCGAACCGGCAACGAACGAATCGGAAGCTAAGCTCTTAAATGAGAGAGAGATATTTCGTTTATAATACACTTCTGTGTAACGCTTCGAGGAATACAGGCGTGATGGTATGTTATGTCCTGCTTCTTTGCGGCCCAAATGAAAACTTACATACATAAAAATGATAAAATAAATGTATAAATACCCCTCTGCCTATGCCTACCTTTCAAGTCATACAGGCGTGATAATATAATTTCCAATATTTAAAGTACCAGGAGCATAGAACCTCGCAGGAGATAATCAATTCATATAATATCCTGTCATATTCAAAACCATTCGAGCCTTGTAGATGGCGTAGCAGATGCGTAGACACGACCGTAGCAGCTACGGCGCTACGGCGTAGCGACATTATCGGCATAATAAATAACTATGTCCGTGCTATGGACTTGCTTGCGGTTTGGATGCTAAGCTATGCTTTATAGCTTGCCGATATTTGGGGCTATATCAGTTATAGTACAAATAAATTTGAAGCAGGCTTGCTGCGGAAAATTTTTGGATTGGTAAATATTAAAAAAAAACGCCCTGTAATGCCAACCTGCAATAATCCGCTGGTAGACTTTGACTTAATTGTCACGATTCTAGAAGAAAACTTGTGCCCAGCAGTGGGATACAAATGAAAATGAGACAAATAACTTACTGTACCTAAATACAATAAACAACGTCTTAAAGTAGCATTAAAATGAATAGTGCTCACACAATACAAGTACCAGGCAGGCAGACCTTGAGAGAGGTGTCGCATTGCTATCGTAAACCGCGAGAGTCGGGTGACTCTTTGTGTTATATGCAAGCCTTGTCCCTACATGCATACAATGTATAAAGAAATACCGAGTCGTTTTGAATATGAACTTTATTTGGACGATATTAAGAGCCAAAATATTTTTTTAAGTTACGGCCGAATTATGTAAGTAGTTTACACAAAGCAAGTGCCATTTAGCCCATTTAATTTAATTAAAATTTCAGTGGAAGAAACATGGTATAATTAATGCTGTGGAGATGCGTTCCTTGCGAAGTATGTGCGTTGTAACTCGAAGGATAGATTGAGCAATAAATAGTGTGATAAGGGAGCGCTGCGGTTTAAAAGATCAACAACTAAAAGTCTCAAAGACTTGTATCCGAAGACGTCATTCGTTGAAATCGAGTAATTTTTTTTTTATCGGTTCCCTCTTTTCATATTTTGTCAACGATATTGTTTTATTTTTCAAATATGTATAGTATATAACGATCTTACCGTAAAGACGATTCAATTGACACCTCATTTGTCAAAATCTAATGAGTAGTTTTATAGCTTACAGTCTGACATTTATACATAGACACATACATACATACAAAGACTGTTAAACTCATTCTTAACATACATACCATCACACCTGTATTCCCTGAAGGATGGCAGAGAAGGCAGAGATGTACAAATGTACACCCACACTTCGTCGGTGTGTTTAGGTCCCAGGTAATAGGGGGCGAGCCTATTGCCTATAGCCGACAGAAATCCGGACTCCGAGCTGCTACTGCTAAGAATTTCATAGAACAACCCAATAATACTTTGCTCAAACTGGGGATCGAACCCAAGACCTCTAGCGTAGCAGTCGCGCTTAGGACCACTAGACTAATGAGGCAGTCCATGGTAAACACTAAACTCATTACCCTTCCTTTTTCGGGTAAAAACACAATCTAAATTTTATTATTTCTCTTAAGCGACCGGTAATTAACATTATCATCATCTACCCATTACATTGTCCCACTGCTGGGCACGGGTCTCCTCTCAGAACGAGAGGGATTAGACTATAGTCCACCACGCTAGCCTACTGCGGGTTGGTAGACTTCACACGCCGTCAAGAAAATCTCTCAGGCATACAGGTTTCCTCACGATGTTTTCCTTCACCGTTTAAGCGCGTGATAATTAATTATTAATACGCACATGACTTCGAAAAGACAGAGGTGCGTGCCCTGGATTCGAACTCGACACCTTTGGCAGTCCAATGGTCATATCACAAGGCTATCACTGCACTCACTAACAACGTATGAATTAATCTAAGCAGTTATTTAGCAAAGCTAGGCATTGCATTCACAATCATCAGTCAGCCGCGGGTGCTGACGACAGCAACACGTTATTACATGTTCCCCACACATGTCATGCGACAATTCAACCGAATGACGACACAACTGTAACATTTAGCTGAATTAACGACCGGTTTCCATAACTAATCTACAAAAGCTTTACTAAAGACAGGATTTTGCGAAAGTAAACAAAAAAAAACCTTCCCAAAATATTGTCAGGAAAGCAGCATGTCCTAGAACCGAAAATTGTAAGACATGTGACATGTACCAACCCGCACTGGGCCCGCGTGGTGGATTACGACCCACTCCCTCTCACTGAGAGGAGGCCTGGGTCCCAGCAGTGTGCTCATTAGGTGCATTATGAATACTACTTACTAAAAAAACAGAATACCGACGTAAAGCGACGATAGCCTAATGGCTAGGGCGCAAGATCGCACATGATCGCAAGTCCGACTTGCGATCATGTGGTTGCCGGTTCGAACCCCACCCATTGCACTACCGACGTGAACCCACTCGTAATACAAGCATTTAGCTTAGCACGAGGGGTTACTAGTAATGTGTACAAGAATACTAGTAATGTGTGACCCACATTGCTAGTAGTAGTAAGCTTTTATTAAAAAAAAAAGTAGCAGTATGCATACTGTTCCGTTTCGTACGGTGAGTGTGGAGCGCCGGAGGCCCAATTCCTCCCTCAATCCCCTTCCTTATCCTTTTCGCCTCCCCCCCCCCTTTCCCTAAATAGGCTCGGCAACACATCTGCAATTCCTTTGGTATTGCAGATGTCCATGGGCGGCGATGACTACTTACCATCAGGTAGTTCGCCTGCTCGTTTGCCGAGCTATTCCAAAAAAAAAAAAAAAAAATATTAGCACATTATTGCTTAGCGACATTATATTTGACAATGTCAGACGTATCTCACTTCATTTTGTATCGATTATTTCGACGATTTAACTTGTCTACAGGCTCGTGTTGAAAAAGGTTCTTCTATTTTAGTATCTACACGGTTGCCATGGCAACGGGTTCAGTTATTTCAATACAGGTAGTATCGATTATCTCTCGCACACGGTCGAATATTTTTAACATTCTACCTGGTTGCTATGGTAACGCAAATAAGTTATGGATTTATGGTTGAAGGAATAATGATAGTGGGTGGTGCTATGTATTTTTATTTTTATCAGTCTTCAACGTACCGAAAAACTGTTGGTGTACATTAAGAACCTACACCTCTGCCTTACCCTTCGGGGAATACATACAGGCGTAATGGTATGTATATACAATCATTCATACAATCATAACCAGATGATAATTAATATTGCCTCAACGTAGTAGTGTGACCACGCTGGCTCGCTCCCCTCGGGACAGTCCCGTATGTCAGGACCAGTAGTATGAGCATGTAATTGATGCGGCTCGGACACGCCTCCCTGCGGGTGACAGGTTCGTTCCCGGTTGCGTAACTCTTGATTAATTGTAGTTTTTGTCTGGTCCTTGTATACGGTGTGAATTATGGTGTCAATTTATAAGATTTTCGTTATCTATTGTTAAACTCCATTAGTTTAATAGTCGCGTCTACTGGCCGTGAGGTCCCATATTCGATTCCCAGGTCAAGCAAATCAATGTGCTCTGTGTTTGGATTTCGACTCGCTCTCCTATAAAATGGGAAATAAAAAAATATCGGCGTACTGTGGATGTACAGGAGTACACCAGTGATAAATGATATTTATCTCTGTAAATAGATATTTTAAAGAAACTTTTAGTATTTTTTTTATAATTAATAGTAATTAGATTTTTTGAGCTCTGCATAACATTCCAAGGAATACAGGCGTGATGGCGATACGTTTCATATAAAGTTTCAAAAAGACTCCGAAGATTCTCTAATGACCATAATTATATTATCTATAAATATAATAACATTGTTACAGGCCGATGTCTATTTATTATAGATATTGAAGAAATCTAATATGGGGGTCTTTATAAGAGCAACAGAAACCGAAACGTTTTTGTCTATCTGTCTGTATGTTTGTCCACGCATCACGCAATAACTACTGTACGAAATTGGATAAGGTTTTCACAGTTGTATTGTTGGAGGTCTAAATTTAAATCTGGTGCATTTTTTCATGTTGATACGTCAATCCTTTTGGGACGTGTATGAAACGTGTATGGAACGGTTAGTATAGACTATATTTTTGCTTAGGTATACACGGCTAAAGGTTAACCTATCCAGATCCAGTTTAAGCTGATCTCACATTTTATAGACTTCCCAAACAATAAGAGGCCAGCGTAAACTGGTTTTGTATAACTTGATGTGTATCAGTGACATGACTATTTTAGATGTCAAATAAACGTACAACCTCTGCCGTTCCCCGTGAGAGAAACTGCTTGAATATATTACAATTTTACTTTATTAACCATCTTAATTAGCACTCTCATTACGTTGCGGATTCTACTAAAATAATGTCTGTACTTAACACAAAATGACTTACAACCTTATTCTCTAAACGTTAAAGTGTCAAGTTGAGTAATAAATCTTCATGATATTGAAAACAAATATTATAACGTGTTTTACGCAATTTAAGGCTTTGATTTGAAGGAGATACGGTGCAAAACTGGGTGACGCGAATTTTATAGAAGCTGATAAAACGTGGGCTTCATAAATATGATAAATGATTTACAACTTTATGTAATAGGTGGTTAGGTCGTATAATAATTAAATAATTTATAAGTGGGAAATGTATGTTAAGCAATTAGTGACTTTAATTAATTTAAAATAAGATATCTTTTAGATTAAAATGCGTAGGTTATGTTTTTTTAAAGAGGTTTTTTACACTGTCACCCTAAAACTTCGGTTGTGAGAATTTGTATCTGTTATGTTTTTCGCAAAAAGCAATAGACTGCCTCATGAGTCTTGTGGTCCTAAGTGCAACTACATTGGTCCTAGGTTCGATTCCTAGGTAGAGCGAAGTGATATTGAATGTTTTTATGAAATTCTCAGTAGCAGCTCGGAATCTTGATTTGTGCCCCGCTAATATTACATGGGACCTTAACATACCGATGAATTGTTGGTGTACATGAGTACACCTCTACCTTACCCTTCGGGGAATACAGGAGTGATGGTATGCAAGTTATGTACTTTTGAGCAGTAAGACGGCATTCTGGGAACGTTTTCTCCCTCCCCTCCCTTTTCCTTGGCCTGGTAACGCCACTATCTGCAACTCCTTTGGTTTTTCAGTTGTCCATGAGCGGCGATGACTACTTACCATCAAGTGGTTCGCCTTCATTTGCCGAGATATCTCATAAAAAACGTTTTTCTTTCTTACGGAAAAACCAAAAATTCAATGTTCTCTTTCAAATCTATACCACGGAGAGTTTTATGTAAATGAATCGCTTTAAAAAAAATCTTAATGCCTACAAAATGCTAATTGTAAAAGCAAAAACTTGCCAAGACATCGCTAATCGCTCTCAAACGATAAACTAATAACAGCGCCATCTGTTGGTGAGACGTTGGAACTTAGTCACTTATTATTCTGTTACCACGGTTTATTCAAATGCGGCTTTAATCTTATGTTTACTGCATACTTTTGTTGATAGGTTTTTATCAATATGATCAGGGTGAAAGGGTTCGGTGGAGAAAATAAGATAAATCATGCAATAACTCACCAAAAGGTTTTCTGCGTCGACTAAATGCTAGCGTCTTCAATCATCATCATCATCATATCAGCCAAATGAAGTCCACTGCTGAACGAAGGCCTCCCCCATAGACTTCCACAACGACCGGTTATATGCTGCCTGCATCCAACGACTTCCAGCGACCTTTACCAGGTCGTCTGTCCATCTTGTTGAAGGTCGTCCCACACTGCGTTTTCCGGCGTCTTCAATACTCCACAGTTTTCAAAGCACAAATACACAGTACAAGAACAAAACACACAGGATAGCATAATTCTTTTGGCGAAAGGTCTTTTCACAGCCACTCGCCCAATGGAATTACACAACAATAAAATAAAAACTCTATTCTATTCTATTTTTATTTAATGGCAATTAAAGCCGATGACGACTATTCTGCCAATGTCCAGTGAGTTGGAAAAACAAGTGTGCAAAAAAAATAATTAAACATTACACATGAATGTAAAGTTTAAACTACAACCAAGGTCGCAAATTACATTCTTCGACACCACGTGTAACTTGTCGGGTTAGTACAGGACTGAAACAAACAAAATAAAAACTCAACTGCATTGTTTTTCTTTTCTCAACCAAATGTCAAAGCTACCTCCACTAACTAAAAAAGTGCGTTCGGAAACACCAACGTATACTACAAAATTCAAATATCGAATGTTAGTTACTATTTGATCACTTTTTCAACCGACTTCTTTTTATTCATTAACTTTATTGATAAATGATTATTTATTTATTCCTTTAAAGACGATGATTTTTTTTGTAGTTTTGTATTTGGATTTACAGTAAACAAAACATACTGCCAAAAGGTTTTTTGTTTTCACTTTATCGAAGATATTTTCGTACATGTTATTTGGGATACAAATCCTGCTTTATGTTGATAGAACCTTAGCGTTATGCGATCCTGGTACCTCAGTAGCTTACAGAGTTTATGTTATCCCTTTTTGTGGATGAAAAGGGGGTTGGAAGCAAACGAGGTGATAATTCCAGATGCGAATGAATGGGTACGGAGTTTGATTCCTGGGTGTATCAATGTAATGGATAATGCAGTAAAACTTGAACTCAAATACCTATATCTTTTTTAGTACCTGTAATCCTCCTCTGAAAAGAGTTCATAAAGTAAGAAGGGCTCATCACTTATAGCTAAATGAAAACCGTACGTACGGATGAAAGGGGAAGTAAGCCACAATTGCCACGGCCAATACTTGGATGGGTAACCATTCTTAGTACTATCAGTGTTTTTGTATACGTTGGTAATTTATATAAAAAAAATATAGCTCACAGTAGCTCGGAAGCTCTCGAAACTATTGCGAATTTTTAACATGCTATAATGTAATGTGCCCACTGCTGGGACCCAGGCATCCTCTCGGTGAGAGGGAGTGGGCCGTGATCCACCACGCGGGCCCAGTGCGGGTTGGTAGATGATGATGTCACATGTCTTACAATTTATCGTTTTGGGACATGCCGGTTTCTTAACGTTTGCCTTCACCGTTTTGGAAGCAAGTGATGAAATAATTTACTTAGACAAAGTAAGGCGCTTTGCTTTTTTTTGTGTCTGTGTTCGAAACTATGGCCATTATCGCTAGACCACTGTGATGTAATGTAATGTGAAAATTGTGCCGACTCTGAAAAATGCCTATACCTACGTCATACACATATTTTTCCGTTCGGGAATCGAATCCACAACCCGTAGCGCAGAGACTGATCGCTCATGTTCGCCAAACGTTAAACAATTGTTATTCGTAAATGGAATATGTTTCGGTTTACCAAATAAATTCAAGCTATTCAATCTAGAATTTCAAGCTATTAAAGTGCATTCAAACAGCATAGATCGATAATGTTTGCGGAAACGCAGCGCATTTGTGAACGTCCATAATATTATAGTTTATTGTGATGCCGCCGATAGCCAGGGAAATTGCGGAGGCACATAAATTACGCGCTGTTTGGCATTGTGTGCTTATTGTGCATATTTCGGAGTCTCCATTGGCACATTATTTTCGTTTAGAAGTGGCGGTAGTCAAATGGCTAGGGCGTCCGACTTGCGATCATGTGGTTGCCGGTTCAAAACCCACCTATTGCACTACTGACCACTTGTAACGCAAGCATTTAGCTTAGCACAACAATACTAGTAATGCGTGACCCATATTGCTAGTAATGACTTTTTTTTATAAGTAGGTATGCGCAAGTTAAAGGTAGGTAGGTTGATTTAACTAATAATAATAAGCCTTTTATTCGGACAACAGATGTACAATATTGTTTCTTATACTACTACTGTACTGTTATATATTTATTTTGCACATTTGAAATTAATCGCGTATTTGGTGCTTCTTTACTTTCTGTAAGTCCGTTTGCCAGTTGGCAAAGGCCTCCTCCAACCTACTCCATTCTGATCTCTCTCTGGCTACTCTACTCCATGTAATGCCTGCAACCTGCCGTATGTCATCGTCCCATCTTTTTTGTTGTCTGCCTCTTCTCCTTTTACCTTCCCTTGGGTACCAATGTGTAATTATTTTGCTCCATTTGTCCTTTCCTCTGACCATATGTCCCGACCACTTCCATTTTAGCCTTTTTATTTTTAGGGTTACGTCCTGTATCTTGGTCTTCTTCCTAATGTTAATGTTTCTTATTCTATCCCCCCTCTTTACTCCTATCATGCTTCTCTCCATTGCTCGTTGGCAGTTAGCAATTCTATTGGTTGTGTTTTTTGTTACGGCCCATGTTTGGCTTCCATACAATAAGATTGGTAGAATGCACACATTGAATAATTTGCTCTTTATTGCTATATGAAGGTTTTTATCTTTCATTACTTCCCTTAGGCCCCAATACCTTTTCCAGCTGTTTGCAATTCTTCTATCGATTTCTTTGTTTATGTTGTCTTTGGGTGATATCAGCTGTCCAAGGTATATATATTCTTCAACATAGCAAATTTTTGACTCGCCTACATGTATGGTGCTTTTATATCCATTGGTCATTACTTTTGTTTTTTCGGGATTTAATTTTAGTCCTACTTTTTCACTCTCCGATGATAGATCGTTTAGCATGATATTTAGGTCTCCTGGCGTTTTTGCGAATAACACAATATCATCGGCAAATCTTAAGTGTGTTAGTGTGCGGCCGTCTATATTTAAACCCAGATTTTCCCAATTAAAGCTTCTGAAGATCATTTCCAAAACGGCGGAGAAAAGTTTTGGAGAGAGAGGATCTCCTTGTCTTACTCCTTTTTGTATATTAAATGAATTTCCTTTCTTTTCTAACTGAATGCATGCCGAGCTGTTTTTGTATACATTTCTAATCAATCTTATATATTTTTGTTCAATCCCTTGTTCTCTTAACGCCTCCCAGATGTTTGTATGTATTAATGAGTCGAATGCCTTGCTGTAATCGACAAATGCTAGATAGTATATGAGTTGATATTCCGCATATTTTTCTATGATTTGCCTAACAGCATGGATATGATCAAGTACTGAGTAGTCTCTTCTAAAACCTGCCTGTTCTATTGGCTGTTGCTCGTCAAGTTGTCCCTCCATTCGCTTCAGTAGGATCTTTGCAAATATTTTGTACAGGTTGGACATCAAACTTATGGGCCGGTAGTTTGCGATATCGTACGGATCACCTTTTTTGTACAGAAGGATTATATTTGATTTAGTCCATTGCTGGGGAATCGTTTCTGTGTTGATGATATCATTGAAGATTTCTTTGAGAATAGGTGTTATTGCCTGTTTCGTTTGTTTTAGGGCTTCGTTGCTTATTCCGTCGGGTCCTGGAGCTTTATTGTCTCTTTGAGTTTCTATAGCGAGTTCTATTTCTTCCTGTATGATGCTGGGTACGGATGAGGTTTCCAACAATTCTATTTCTTTTTCCACACTGTTAATTTCATATAGTTTCTTGTAGTAAGATGTAGCAATTCCCAATATTCCTTGCCTACGGTTTTCCTTTACGCTATTATTATTATCTTTCATCTGTACGATCCAGTCCTTTTTGTTAGTTAACTCCTTATATGCCTTTTTTATTCCTCCTGTCTGTAAAATGTGTCTCTCTATTGTTTTCATTCTTTTCTGGGTTCTATCTTTTCGAATACTTTCTTTTATTTCTTTGCTGAGTGTTGCTATTTGTTTTCTATTATTGTTAGTATTTTTTCCATTAATTAGGTCAGCTCTTTGATTAAGAAGGTTAATGGTTTTGGTAGTCATCCACTTGTCAGATATGTCTTTATTATTAGTCCCTTGTTGAATAGCTGCTTTGATTGTTCCTTCTAACCAGTTGTATTTTTCTTGCACCTTCATGTTTGTTGTATCTTTATTGTAATCTATAAGTTTTGTCGTTACAGACTTGGCTATTTGGGCTGTTTGATATTTGGTAGGTTTTATATTAATCATATTGTTTTTTGGTCTTGGGTTTTTTGGTGGGGTTATCATCAGTTCTGCTCGAATCATTCGATGGTTGGTATTGAAGTTGAAATTGCTTATGACTTTCATGTTTGAGAAGTATCTGCTTTTGCTAGTCATTATAAAATCTATTTCGTTTTTTGTTTTCCCGTCTGGTGATATCCAGGTCCACATCTTGCTTTCTTTTTTCTTGAACATTGTGTTTAAGATTCTCATGCCATTTTCCTGTGTAAAGTTTACAAGTCTTTCTCCGTTTCTGCTTCTGGCTTTTTTTCCATACACAAATGGTCCCAGAACTGTGTCTTCTTCTGGTTGTCGTTCTCCAATTTGGCCATTGAAATCCCCCATCACAACAAGATTTTTGTGTGCATGGTCTTGGATAGTTTTATTTAGCTCTAGGTAGAATGAGTCTATTGATCTTATATCAGATTGTTCTGTGGGTGAGTATACTTGTATGATGGACCATGGATCTTTGTACCCCGGTAACTTTAGATTCATCACTGCTATGCGTTCTGATACTCCTATAAAGCTCTGCACACAACTTGTGAGATGTTTTTTGACAATAAAACCAACTCCATACTGACCTGGGGTCGTTCCTATATGGTATAAGAGGAAGCCTGGATGGGAAATAATTCTTTCTCCCAATCGCCTTACTTCACTCAGGCCCACAATGTCCCATTTGATCTGTTTTAATGCATATGTTAATTCTGTAAGGTTTTCATCGTTTTTCAACGTAAGTACATTGAGGGCTGCCACATAGATTTTTGATCCTGTGTGACTGTTTTGGCAATTGTTTTCCTGTGTTGTTGGAGGGTAGTGGTCTCTATCCCCCACGAGGACCAGTCGGCTTGGGGGAGCTTTTGTTATTTCTTTTGTTTGGTTTTCATCATTTGGTTGGATTATCCGTCTGCCGGTAGTTAATTGCTATTGGTTTTTATGTGTGAGGATATCCGTCAGAGAGCTTGATCGGATTCTCATCAAATCAAAGGCGTTTGTCCTGTTAGTTTTAATAGAACTTATCGCTTGTTCCTTTTTAGGTTTAGTGGTTGGCGTCGACTGTGGTGAAGTCGATAGTTCTCTTTTCCTTTTCTCCGAGTTGGGTCCTTTAACTACTAGTTTATCATATTTCAGGTAAGCAATATTTCCCTTTTTCTTCTCCTCTAGTAGCTGTGGTAGCAAAGCCTTTCTCTTTTCTATAACTTCCTTAGAATAGTCTTCCGATACATAGATTCCCTTCAAACTTTTTTTATTTTTTATAATTTGATCTTTTTTCCACCCGTTTATAAATGATAGCAGCACAGGTCTATGTTTGTTCTCAACTTTATTCTTTCCTAGGCGGTATAGTCTGTTCACTTCATTTTCTTCCACAGATAAATTTAAGTCTCTTTTAAAGATCTCCTTGACGGATTGAAACAGCTCCAATATCGATATTTCTCTCTCTTCTAAACCGTAGATGACTATATTATTACTTTTCTTCTCTTTTTTTAAATAATCAATCTCGTTCTTTAGGTTACAAATTTTTTGTTTTAATTTTTCATTTTCTTCAGTCAGAGGAGTTAATTTTTCATCTATCCGATCCATAATATTCTTCGTGAGAGATTCTTTTAGATCATTTGTCTGTTTCTCCATTTCTATCTTCATTTTATCAAATAATAATTGAAATTGCTCATCCATGATATCGAATAAAGTTGTGTGAAACGAAACGTAAATGCGAATTGGTAGAAAGTGTTTGTTTGTACTGGTAACTCTCAGGTTAGTTGTCAGCCTAGCCGACTGACAGTTCGGGTATTGTTGTTTATTTTCCCGGCTGTCAAGTTGACGTTGAATGTTAAATAATTAGATAATGTTGTATTCTAACCTCAATTTGTGGATATATATTTGAGCTTCTCTTTTAGTGATCGGATCTTGAGAATATCCAAGGATTATTTCTTCTATGTCTTCCGATGTGATTTTGCAGATGTTTGTTGCACTCCAGTTCCTAAAGTGTAACTTTAACTATTTTTAGTAAGTGTGTTATTGACGCCGCACATCACAAATCTGTTGACACTTCAATGACCGGAAACGGAAAGCAAATGGAAAATGCAAAATGCAAAAGGAAATGCATTCAAACAGCATAGATCGATAATGTTTGCGGAAACGCAGCGCATTTGTGAACGTCCATAATATTATAGTTTATTGTGATGCCGCCGATAGCCAGGGAAATTGCGGAGGCACATAAATTACGCGCTGTTTGGCATTGTGTGCTTATTGTGCATATTTCGGAGTCTCCATTGGCACATTATTTTCGTTTAGAAGTGGCGGTAGTCAAATGGCTAGGGCGTCCGACTTGCGATCATGTGGTTGCCGGTTCAAAACCCACCTATTGCACTACTGACCACTTGTAACGCAAGCATTTAGCTTAGCACAACAATACTAGTAATGCGTGACCCATATTGCTAGTAATGACTTTTTTTTATAAGTAGGTATGCGCAAGTTAAAGGTAGGTAGGTTGATTTAACTAGTAAAGAACAAAACAAAATAAATATTAAATAGTTTATCTTTGGCCTCTCCCAGGGTCTCCTTTCCCAGCTGTGGGAAGTAGGTATAGGTATAAAAAGGATAGTTTTTTCATCCCCAGTGTAAGCGTTTGTATATGTAAAAATACCAACAATATAGGATACCTAACAATAATATTACCTAATAATAAATAATATTATAACAAAATTAAGTTGAATATATTATACTAGCTTTTCGCCCACGGCTTCAGCCGCGTGGTTTCTAGGCTTTTCTTTACTATAATAATATTATGAATGTATACTACACATAACCCTTCCTCTTGAATCACTCTATCTATTCCTGAAAACTGCATTTAAATCCGTTGCGTAGTTTAGAAGATTTAATCCAACAAACAGCAGGAGCGACTGTTTTGTACCATGTAAATATGCTATCCTTTTAGAATAAATTGTAACCGCTTTCAAAAAGTTCATTTTATGTGTAAAATTTGTTGGTATCGGTTGACCTTACGTGCGGTTTGAAATCGAACTTTCTTTTTCTAAATATCCAAAAGTAAATAATCATTATTTAAATTAAATAGACGTCCCTTGTCGTGACCACTCAACATAACTTTCTTGGTTGAAACTCTACCTGCAATGCACAAAATGATAAACAACCAATTAACTATGAATCCTCAACGTCTCTACCTTGTACCGGTCTACGGTAGCGTGGTGATACAGATTAAGTAACTTAGTTATCGTCACGCGACGCCGCGATGTCTCCGCTCAGCGCTACATCGATTTTCTGGTCTCCTGGTACATGATACCGGCAGTTGTAAGTCATTTGTCATTTTGGGTAAGGTTTGGGTTACAAAGAATGTATTATTTATTTATTACGTCATCATTTTTTCATAAAAAAACAAAGTTTTGTTAGTTACATCATCTATATATAACTCAAGAACGGCTGCACATATTATTATAATCTTTGATTTTTTGGATTTGTCTCTTATGAAAATGTCACATAAAAAATATGACCAAAATTTTGTTGACCAAAAGTTAAAATAATAAATTGAATATAATTAATTATACATAAGAAGTGACACACTTATAACCTGCATGCCTGAGAGATTTTCTTGACGACGTGGGATGTTTCCCAACCCGCAGTAGGTTAGCGTGTTGGACTATATCCTAATCCTTCTCGTTCTGAGAGAAGACCCGTGCCCAGCAGTGGGACAATGTAATGATGACGGAAAAGTAATTTAAGATCAGAACATTATTAAAGAGTTGATAAGTTCTATGCGGCCATTTTAGCAGCTCAGTCGAAAAGAGAGCATGTGCAGAAGTCTCCCCATATTAAATCTTAGCTTCACTGTTTGAAAAATAATCATAAACTTATAAAATTTATTAATTTTTGACTGCCTCATTAGTCTAGTGGTCCTAAACGCGACTGCTACGCTAGAGGTCCTGGGTTCTATCCTTAGGTCGAGTAGTGTTATTGGGTTTTTCTATGAAATTCTCAGTAGCAGCTCGGAGTCTAGATTTGTGCCCGGTTAATGGCAATAGGCTCGCCCCACGTAATACGTGGGACCTAGACATATAGCGAAAGGTGGGCGTATTAGTACACCTCTGCCTAACCCTTCGGGGAATACAGGCGTGATGGTATGTTATTATTTTTTAAATAATAAAACTATACAATATCAACAGACCCCCGGGCATACCTTGAACTTTGAAAATATAGTAATAATTACATTGTACACTGTGCACGCTAAACAAAGATTGTTTCCATCAAAAATAAATTTCCTTTGGTATTGCTTGGTAGCGGTAAAAATCACAACAATTCGTCGGCCGCCCTCGGGCAATAAATATGAAACGAAGCTGCGCACTGGATTAATACTAAATGTAATATAAGGCCAACGTCACACTACGAGCGATCATAAGCTAAGTATAGCTAGCTATTTAAACAAGTCGGTCAGAATAATCTTCTTATCTATATATAACTAGCTTTCCGCTGACAGCTTCGCCCGCCTGTTTTTGCGACTTTTCTGTACTATAATATGTATGTATTACGAGTATACATATAAATCTTCCTCTTGAATCACTCTATCTATTAAAAAAAACCGCATCAAAATCCGTTGCACGCATCCAAAACCTAAACATAACGGCGTACTGTGGGTGTACATTAGTACACCTCTGCCTCACACTTCGGGAATTACAGGCGTGATGGTATGATAGCATTTTAAACCATGAATCATATTATGATTCATTCAAAGTGGTGATATAGAAGTAATCGTCCGATGCAACCTGCCTAGTTACCTGATCTAACTACATATTATTTTAGTTTTTTTAAAATGCTTACTAGCAATGTGGGTCTCACATTACTAGTATTCTTGTTAACCCCTCGTATTAAGACAAATAATGCTTGTGTTACTAGTTGGTTCATGTCGGTAGTGCAATGGGTGAGTTTCGAACCGGCAACCACATGATCACAAGTCCGACGCCCTAGCATTAGGCTACCGCCGCTTAGAATTCAAGTTGTCATACATCTGCCCATAATTATATACTTAAATAAACGGACCTACCCGACAGTTAGTTACAGTGAAGGGACGTGTAGTACCGTGAGAAATTATAAATTGCTGACTGTCGACTACTGACTACCGTGAGACAATCGGACAGGTGAGGCGGGTGCATCAATCCCGCTTAACCGTAAATTGTACTCATAAACTTTTTAAAGGTTAAATTTAAGTTTTATTAATACTTAATTAAGTGATTCGGCGATTTTTGTGTAGCCTCAGAAAATTATTATTATTATTCTAGCCCATTTCGTCCCACTACTTTTCAAAGGGGTGCCTTCCCTCTTTCCAAGCCAACTTATCTGATGTTAAATAGCAAACCAATTTTTCTCAAAAGAGTGGAGTTCATGGCGTCACCTCCGTCTGGGCCGACCACGCTCGCCTCGGTCCGTGTGGGATCCAATTTGTTGTAGTTTAATAATAATCTTCTACTATATAAAAATAAGTCGGGTTTTCCTTCCTGACGATATAACTCCAGAACGCACGAACCGATTTCCACGGTTTTGCATTCGTTGGAAAGGTCTCGGGCTCCGTGAGGTATATAGCAAAAAAAAGTCCGAAAAAAAAAAACACGGGCGAAGCCGTGGGCGGAAAGCTAGTCTATTATATAACTAACCCGACTTTGTTTTGTATATAAAAATTTGCGAAGTTGAGAGCAATTTTACCGGTTTCCTTTATTATTTTTAAGTTTTCTTATTACTTTGTAAAAGGTCGAGAAAAAGAAAATGCGCAGAAAACTTAACGACTGTTTTATTTTGGTTCGTTTTTTTATTTTTATTTATTATAGTTCGAATTGAATATTCAAAGCTAAAACGTCAAAGAAAACGTCTGCCGGGCCAGCTTGTACATTCTAAAGATTAATTAATGTCATTAAATATGTAAAAAGAAAAAAAGTTGTCTTTTAAACTGCTACCTAACGTCCGAGGACGTGTTTGTAGCTCGGTACAAGTTAATCGCTAGCAGTGGTGCTGCAGCCTTATGCATAGATAAGGGCGCGTTAATAAATCGCGACTATCTCATTATGCTGCGTCTATGCGCGCGACTGTGTCGCCTGTAATTCAGCGATGTTTGTGGCCTGTTTGCAGTTGTGTAGGATTATCCCGTTGAATAATGAGCTGAGACATTTGAAATGTTTCACTAAGGGCAACAGAAAGTATTTTTTTATGGGATAATTCAGAAAACGAGCAGGCGAGCTACCTGGTGGTAAGGTAGTCATCGCCGCCCATGGACATCTGCATTACCAAAGGAGTTGCAGATGTCCATGCTGAGAATTGCCGAGGCTATTAAGGAAACGGGGAGGGAAAGGAGGAATAGAGAGGGAATTGGACTGAGGGAGGAATTGGGCCTCTGGCGTTCCACACTCACCGTACGAATACTGCTACTTGACGTCGTTATTCTATGGGAGGGTAGTACTTCCCCGGTCGTGCCGACACATTCACTCTGGCACGTAGACATGCCAGCGAGACAATACTACCACAGCGCGAATATCAATTTATCGATAGAAAATAATGGCGATGGAATCGTCATATACTAAAAATAAATAACATTGACTTGTACAAAATATGTTTAAATGATCTATTTACAGAAATAACATAACATACCATCACGCCTGTGTTCCCCGAAGGGTTAGGCAGAGGTGTACTTAATGTACACCCACAGTTCGCCGGTATGTTTGGGTCCCATGTAATAGGGGGCGAGCCTATTGCCATTCACCGGGCACAAATCCAGACTCCGAGCTGCTACTAAGAATTTCATAGAAAAACTTAATAACACTTTGCTCGACCTAGGGATCGAACCCAAGACCTCTAGCGTAGCAGTCGCGATTGGGACCACTGGACCAACGAGGCAATCATAATTTACAGAAATAAATATTGTTTAAACATAATTTGTCTGTAAGACATACTTAAACTAGCTTTCCGCCCACGGCTTCGCCCGCGTGGTTTATTGGCTTTTCTATACTAAAATATGTATGTATTATACATACATATTTTAGTAGTTTATAAACCTTCCTCTTGAATCACTCTATCTATTAAAAAAACCGCATCAAAATCCGTTGCGTAGTTTCAAAGATTTAAGCATACAAAGGGACATAGGGACAGAGAAAGCGACTTTGTTTTATACTATGTAGTGATAGATGCCAACAGATTCACCTCAAGACATATATATTCTTCTTATATGAATGAATTTTATTCAACCCCTGAATCAGAGCGGGTAGCCACCCCAATTACCAGGATCATATAAATGGGAACAAGTTTCCACGATCGCCACTATACAAGAAAAGGTCAGAAGTATCAATACTTTATATTCTGAGCAACCGGATGACCTGAAGAGCGTGGCACCAGTGAGTATTAGGTCAAAGATATAACAAAGTTAAAGTAAAAAATCATATATATAGATAAGACTACTAGGTAGTACTTTTTGAACGTAATTTGTACATTATGGCTAGCCCCCAAAATCATCCTCATCTGGGAAGAAGAAGCGGCGCAATAAACTCCTCATCAACACATTTTTGTCTGCTGATTTACTATGGCGTTACTCACTGTTATTTTTTAGTCATCATCAACCCATTACATTGTCCCACTGCTGGGCACGGGTCTCCTCTCTGAACGAGAGGTCCACCACGCTAGCCTTCTGCGGGTTGGCAGACTTCACACGCCGTCAAGAAAATCTCTCAGACATGCAGGTTTCCTCACGATGTTTTCCTTCACCGTTTAAACACGTGATAATTAATTATTAATACGCACATGACTTTGAAAAGTCAGAGGTGCGTGCCTTGGATTCGAACTCGAGACCTTTGACTTGGCAGTCCGATGGTCATATCACTAGGCTATCACTGCCTTCCATGCTCATCCGGCTCTGAACAGTTCGCAAAATTACTGTGCGTGTTTTAGCTGAAATTGGTTGTTACGAACGGCCGCGTCATAATCATCATCATCATCATCATCAGCCCGTATTCCTCTACTTGTGGCCTCACAGAGCCCGATCTTCAGCCGTCTTCATCCAGTCGCTGCCAACCGCCTTCCGGCTGTAACCTACGCGGCCGGAAAGTGGTTGCCAATTATGTACTTAAAAATAAGTATTTTTATGCAAAAATAGCCAAATAAGTACAGACAATATTCACAATTGCAAAACATTTATATGACTCCAATGGCCCTTACACAGATTTTAAATAAAAATTTAACCCTGCCAAACCAGTTCCATTTAACCCTGCCAAACCAGTTCCGGACAAGTAGCTACAAACGCACACAGTTAATTCCACCAATCTCTAAACTGCTAGCTCGAATAAACACGAGGAACGACACAATTTTTTTCTTTATATATGTACTTTTAGATAGAAAACAAAACACGATCTCATAGTATGGCGTTTTTCTGTAAAATGATTTCGTGACAGTTTTTGATCTTTCAAAGTGTGGGTCACACGGAACGGTACAAAGTAGACCTTCTGCGTATGTACTGCACGATACATATTCCCCTGTTCCCCAGTAAACAACCGGGGCGTCAGTCTGTCTAGCTATATTGATTGTTGATACGGGCGGGGGTTACGCACTCACAGACTTATTAATAGTATTTTTATGTCTTCTGAAGAATAAGGTTTCAAGATATTTTCGGAGAGTTGCCATGTAGAACTTATATTGACGATAATATATGCGAATTCGTCGAAAGAACTCTAAATAGGTTCGCTGTCAACCAAATATATATTTTATTTATTTATATATTTATGCTGCCTCATTAGTCTAGTGGTCCCAATCGCGACTGCTACGCTAGAGGTCTTGGGTTCGATCCCCAGGTCAAGCAAAGTGTTATTGGGTTTTTCTATGAAATTCTCAGTAGCAGCTCGGAGTCTGGATTTGTGCCCGGTGAATGGCAATAGGCTCGCCCCCTATTACATAGGACCTAAACCTACCGGCGAACTGTGGGTGTACATTATGTACACCTCTGCCTAACCCTTCGGGGAATGCAGGCGTGATGGTATGTTATTATGTTATGTTTTATGTTATATTTATGCACATAAGAAAAGAAGCATAGGGACCCTCGTAAAATGTCAAATGTTCCAGGAAGTCAGCAGTTTGTGAACTTACACTTGACAAGGCCAGCACTACATCAGATTTGATAAACCACAAGTCCATGCAAAATATAACCGATTCCTATCTAGGATGATTCGCGAGACTATTGAAATTAAAAAACATCAAAATTTTAAGGAACATGATGGAAGAAGAAGGAAGAAGATGGCTGGGTCTTACCATCTGCTTGGAACTCCATCATAGATTCCATTAAATTTAATCTAAATCCAAGCACAAGACTGCGAGACCGAAGCCGTATCCTTCGGTCTCGCAGTCTTGTGCTTGGATTTAGAAGCTCATTCTGCGTGACCGGATCAAATAATAATATACAGAATGTAGGAGAGCTGTTAGTTATTTTGACATTAGGACGACCAACACCTCAGTCCACCCGTGACCATGGATGCTGTAAAGGATCCGAAACGTCAGGAATTACATAATATCAATATAACGCGATGAAATCCGTAAAAAGTATTTTTATTTTAATGTTTTATAAGTTAATTTTTTAAGACTAAACGGCTGGAAAAGATTTAATAAAATTTGCAAGGAGCTTGATCCATCAGCCATCCAAGTGCAGGACACAAATACAATTTATCACAAAAAATACACAGTCAATAGTCCTTTTGGAACGCGAGTGCATCCGCGGACAAGTGTTATTTATTGCTTTACTGTGACAGGAAAACTCGCTAGTAGCGCGACTACAGCCTAATTCAAATATATCAATAGGCGCGTTTATAAATCGCGACTATCTGTAACTATGATATCTGTTTACTATGTGGTAATAATCTAACTACATACGGTGCCACCACGTATCGTATACATCGCCTTATCGGCGCGGTTTACGAGCGCGCGTGTCTTCGCAAGCCGCGCCGCGCCGCGACTCCGCGCGTTATTGCATATTGATGTCGCAGTTATCTGTTATAGTTTATTATCTATCAATATATTTAGTTTATCACAGTAGTGGGAACATACGACACAAAAGGCTCTTTTTCTCATTTAAGAGCTCAGCTCTTATCGGTGGAGCACTCTACTCCCACTTTTTCCTTCACTGGTTCAATAAAACATCGTCTAGGTATTCCCCTTACCCACGTCCCAAAACCGCAATTGCAAACCGATATGCCATACAATTTCTATAATAACACTATTTTGCAAAAAAGGGACAGCGCTTTTTTAAGGAAAAGGGAGGGGAAAGAGAAAACGAGAAAGAAGGGGACTGCGGGATAAATTGAGCCTCCAGCACTCCGCACTCACTGTACGCTACTACTGCTCATCCCCTCTCAATTCCCACCTAAAACTTTAAATGGGTACATCTTAGATCTCCACGCAATGGGTGCCTGAAGATGGAAGGCGCCGTCGAGGTCGGCCTAGAAAGAGGTGGCGGGATGATTTGGATGCGTACCGCGAGGGCTGGTTCGAGGTGGCAATGGCAAGAAAAGAGTACCTACTTGGAAGGAATTGCGGGAGGCCTTTGCCCAGCAGTGGGACAGTAACGGCTAGAGAAAAAAAAAACTTAGAACTTGATTAGTCGAGTTAAATATTTTTTTCAGTATACGTCTTAAATTTAATTTAATTTTACAATAGGCTTATTTTCAATAAATTCACCACCAATAACTACCCTTTTGTGAAACAGTAACCCGATGAATAATAACACCATGATTTTCCAAAATTTATTGCAAAAATATTCCACAGCGGCTGTCAAAAAATAGCTGGCTAAATCGGCAAGGCAAGGGCCTTGATCGACGGTGATCGGATTAGAATATGTAGACCATTACAGGCACGTGCGGGTAATGGCGCCCGCGGGTAATGACCGCGGGTTTCACGCTCAATCGCTTCCTGGATGACCGCGGCAGACCTTCACGTGATGTGGAAATGACGTGGGCAACTTACAGAGTGGTTTTAAAAAATATGCAAATAATTTGACCAGCTAGGAACTGAACAATATTGATAGTGCCCAAAGACATTTAATACACTAGACTATTAAATCTCTTTGATATTGCCTGAGCTACAATGGGTACTTTTACAAAGCAAAATTAATTTTTTGTCTGAAGAAAGAGTTCTACGGTAGAAATTATATGTAATTATCTGAATTGCTAAACATTCTACCGTGAAAGCTAACCGTTCAGCTTTGTGAGTCAAATTAATTTTTTTTTTCAGCTAAAACACATTATATGTTCATGGCAGAAGAAATTTCGACATCAACAATAACTTGAACTTATTCACAATTGAGTAATAAACTTTTGCTTAAAAATTGTTATCGTTGATGATTTTCGTGTAAATTGTCAATTTTAGCAGAATCCTCTATTTCTTTCTATTTACGAATAATTTGATTTTATGATGTCGCAATATCTTTAGAATATGTTATAGAAAAACAATGTTTTCCAAAAAACAAAAAATAATAATTTGGTATCTGAACGATTAGCAGAACGATTAACCTAAGTAATAATCTGTTAACAGTAGGTAGTGGTCTGTTTGAAGGGTAATGTATCCAGTAACATGACTACGACGACATACTGACTAATAACGTGCGAGTGATACCACTGGTGTTGCTGACGTCATCAGGCGGAGGTTGTCGCTTACCAACAGGCGGGAGAAGTAAGCTTGTTTGTCATCTTATTACAATAAAAAGAAATATACAAGACTTACATGATATATGAACGCTAAAGCGAAAAAGTATACATTTATCGAGCACATAACATATATTAGGGCACCATAGAGACATCGAGGTGTACAACAGTAATTAATTTAAAATACCTCCCTATCATTATGTTATCCTAGTATTTAATATCACAAACATAATGTAAATGTGACGTCATAAAAATAACAGTTTCCATTTAAAACTCTCTACCTCCATTTGGTGTTATCAAAATAATTACGAGAATAACTGTCGGAGTTTCACGGACCGCCGGAAGGGACCGACAGACAGGCAGCCGCCATGTTGCTCGCTTCTAACGTAGGAGATATAGGTCAGGCTCAGACCAGACGATTAGAGACGCTGGTACTCTGTATATAGGTGTTGTTTTTTAATTATTTGTTTAATGTGCTGCCTATCTTCAAAGAGCTAGTAAAAAATACTTAGTATTTTATGCCCAGGAATGTTTAAATAATGCATGCAACATTATCACTCACTGATATCCTTAGTTTATTATATACCAACACGCCTGATTCCTCGAAGGGTTAGGCAGAGGTGTACTAATGTATACCCACACTTCGCCGGTATGTTTAGGTCCCATGTAATAGAGGGCGAGCCTGTTGCCACTAACCGGGCACAAATCCAGACTCCGAGTTGCTACTGGGCATTTCATAGAAAAACCCGATATCACCTTGCTCGACCTGGGAATTGAACTCAAGACCTATAGCGTAGCAATCTGTTTAGGACCACTAGACCATTGTTTTCTAACCTGTGGTCCGCGTACTCCTGGGGGTCCGCGAGCATATGTTTGTGGGTCCGCGGTCCCAATACTAAAATATAATATTGTCCGAAAATTTCACCTTTTTTTTCATGGGTTGATGGTGAGATTTCCTATATAAATATTGGGATAATATTTAAAAAAAGATAAAAATAACTTTGACATTTATAAATCAAACAAGCTCTCGTTAATTAAAACGGAAAATAAATAACAAACGAATCGGTAAAGTTCATTTCAAAGTTTTAATTACTAGTCTCTGGACGGCCGCCATTTTGTTTTAAATACCTACCTTACTTCATTTTATTATTTAATAGGTAACATTAATTGCTACGCTGTAATAATTGCGACAAGGATTTTTATGCAAAAAAAAAATTGCTATTATACGTGATTTCCCCGAAGGGCCAGGTACAGGTGTACCAATGTGGTGTACTCGTTTCGCCGGTATGTTTAGGTCCCATGTAATAGGGGGCGAGCCTATTGCCAATAACCGGGCAAAAATCGAAACTCCGACCTGCTACAGAGAATTTCATAGAAAAACTCAATAACACTTTGCTCGACCTGGCAGTCGAACCCAAGACCTCTAACGTAGCAGTCGCGCTTGGGACCACTAGACTAACGAGACAAAAAACAAAAGTTTAACGAAACGAAGAAATAATTTATTTCCTTACACCTCTGCCTAATCCTTCGGGGATAAAGCTGTATTATTTATGTTTCATGTTAAAATTCAAAACTAAACTTTTAATATAACGTTTAAAAACGTTATATTCAAAGACCTTGATGTTTTATGAGATAAGGTAAGGTAAAGGTTTTATTACATTTTTCCAGAAAAATGTAACAAATTGAATTTCCTAAATTCAAATCCGCTGACCAAGCGAAGCATAAGCCTACGGCGTAGGCCTACGAAAAGTCGTAGCATCTACGCCAAGTAGAAATGGATATGCCTCACAAAATTTACTTTGCAATACGATATTTTAAGAGCAAAAACAATTATGTGACCTTTAAATAAAGTAACTTTATTGATGAATATAATTTCGCGATGACAGGCGCGCGACACAAAATTGAATAGGTTTCGAATTTGAAATATTTGATTGGCAGCGCGCGGGAATCAATAAAATATTATGCCAATGAGAGAATCCGAACAGCACATAATTTGATTCATGTCAACAGTAAATTTTGCAGAGACGTACACAAATATTCTGCGAAATGAACACAGAACGCCCTCACCCCCAATCACCCCGTGAGGATCAATAAATTCCATTGTTCTACCAAACTTGCTGTTCCGCGCCATCTAGGAGCAAATAGACGTACTAGTTTAGTGCGAAGTAAACCGAGCCTCCTTGTTTAAGAGTTGTAACCAATAGATGGCGATATCCTCAATATTCTATTTGTTTGTTTCAGGTTTGTACTTTCAGCAGCAGAATTAGTTCTTCGAGAAGCGCTGGGCGGCTTCAACATTCCAGCGCTTCTCCAAGAATCGGAATTCAAAATGAGTTTAAGCTGTCTTAAAAGGTATTTTGTAACTTTGCAATAATAAATTCAAATTAAGGTACTGGAAAATGCGTCCTTTTGATAGAAAATTAAAAACATGGCAATCGGAAATTTTAAACATAACACACAAATTAACTCAGATAATAAGTACTTATAAGCCATTCTTTCCTTTTATAGACTTTATTACCGACATAGTTCATACATTTTAATTGTAGGTCCTTAAGCTTTTTTTTTTTTTAAAAAAAAAAAAGGTTACTAGCAATGTGGGTCTCACATTACTAGGAATCTTGTTAACCCCTCGTGCTAAGCTAAATGCTTGTATTACGAGTGGGTTCACGTCGGTAGTGCAATGGGTGGGTTTCGAACCGGCAACCACATGATCGCAAGTCCGACGCCTTAGCCATTACGCTACCGCCGCTTTCCTGAAATCGATTAAGTTTCCGAAAGCACATCACTATTTTATCGGCAGAACAGTAAATTGACTGCGTCCCTGCATCTGCGAGCACATTAAACGAATCGTAAATTAGGAGAGAACAACTTTTACGTCCTTCCAAATTCGAACTCCCTTTGAAGTTAACAGAATATCAAATGTAACGGTTTTTGACAGTAATTATTGAACTATGAAATCTGATTTACGAGTGTTGGGTTTCACGAGCTCATACCATTGATTGATTGTAAGGAAATCGGTTCATCATCGACATCATCATTCTCCGGTCCTTATTCTAATTTACAAAACGTAAAAATTACAAACATAGATGCAAAAATTCACGGATTTATTAGAAATAAGCCGTTGCCCGTGGATTAACTTACATGAAACAAACCACAAGATTTTAAGAGGAGTGTCCCTCGCGAACGCAACAATGTTGCACAGTTGTCGCTGTCTCTATCCCTCGCGATGCGAACGCGTGCCCGAGAGGAGAAACAACAACATTTTCACGCGTATTTCGTTTGTTCCGAATTTTGGAGATTACTCCTATAATATTGCTAATATGTAAAAAAAAAATCTTATAAAAAAATATTCACTATATTATCTGGGTTTCCTTCGAATCAGAATGTTTCTGTATTGATACATTGTCGAGAAATACTAGCATAAAGTTGGGCCGTTTTTCAACGAAAATTGCCAATCTTTGAGCTCGTGTAACTTTTTAACCGTATATTGAAATGAAATTGTATATTACAGAAACACGTGTATTAATGATAAGATTGTTACAGCAAAATTTCAATGACTTTCATTGTTTAAAATTCAAGCAAGGGCCAAACTGCGTTTGTATGGGGCGCGAAGCGGATACTATCCTCTTAAGTTTGAAAATCTGGTGGTTTGTATTAGTTACCATCTTATTTCGTGCAGTCGTTTTTGCGTTATTCGTGTACAAAGATACAGACAGGTAAAACTTCTATTTTTTTTTTGTTTTGACTTATGTTGCTCTAATAAAGACCTAGACATATTAGGTTTTCTTCAATACATATGTATATTGTACAGACATCAGCCGGTTACAATTTTATTATATGTATAGATATAATCATTAATATTGTCGCTTCAAGCTATTCCATGTTGACGTTTTTTTTTATTTATTACTGATATTTAACTCCTCGAATCGTAATTTAAATGCTGTAAAATGGATCGTTACTGCGAACTAATGGATCATTTATGGCTCATAAACGGTTGTTTTTATGGTATATTAGAAATTCATTATTCAATTATAAATAACTTTATGTAGCCCCTGAATTTGATTAAATGAAATCAGTTGTAAGTAGTTAAATAATCTTTCCGTATAAAACAGTAAGGTATAGAACGAACTGGAAAACTGTAGCCTATTCCTTGAAATTCCTTGAGTATTTACCATGGATTTAAATTAAAATAGATTAAATAAAAATTATTAAAATAGTTAAAAAAAAAAAACTTAAAGACTGCCTCATTAGTCTAGTGGCGCTACGCTAGAGGTCCTGGGTTCGATCCCCAGGTGAAGCAAAGTCTTATTGGGTTTTTCTATGAAATTCCCAGTAGTAGCTCGGAGTCTGGATTTGTGCCCGGTTAATGGCAATAGGCTCGCCCCCTATTACATGGGACCTAAACATACCGGCGAAATATGGGCGTACCTACAATAGTACACCTCTGCTTTACGCTTGGGGGAATACAGGCGTGATGGAACGTTATGTATGTTAACATTTCTTAAAAATAAGTAATTGTCAAGGAAGTTTCCAACCAGATTCTTTACAACTGGATTTATAACGTTTCATAAAAGATTTTTTCAGGTTATTTTTTTTACTAACCGGGACTTTAAGGAAATTCCCATGCCTGTGGTTGTAGTTTATAAGATGCGCTTAATAAATGCTTCACTCGGACTAACAATTTTTCGGATTTATTAGGTGCTCAAAAGCCGCTTTCGGGTTTTCGAGCTTATGCACGGGCATTCGGGCTATTCAGCCTAACAAATCCTCGGGTGTTCAGGCTTATGTCGTTTTGTCCCGTCATTCGGTCGGGGCAGATATTTATTTATATTTCCTTTATATCCTCTCCTAGCGTAATAATTACGAATCCATAACTTTATTTAAAAAAACAAAAAGATTACTAGCAATGTGGGTCGCACATTAGTAGTATTCTGTTTAACCCCTCGTGCTAAGCTAAATGCTTGTATAACGAGTGGGTTCACATCGGTAGAGCAATGGGTGGGTTTCAAACCAGCATACACATGACCGCAAGTCCGACGCCCTAGCCATACGCTACCGCTTCAATATCAAGATCATAAACGGATATCGCAAAAAAAAATCCTCTACCCTTTAACGGCACTTTAAGTACCATTCTGGCTCCGTAGTGTCAGCCACCACCCGCCGAGTGCCACTCCGCCAGACACGTCATAATTTGCGAACAAACACTGGTTAGGTACAGTGAGTAGTGAGAGTAAGGCGATAGATATTGAACGCTATTATTCTCGCTAGTCTTATTGAAGACTGACGTTGTCCTGCCCGAATCACAGCGCCACCCAACAGGTCCAATAGTAAATTTAAACTACCCCTGTATAAAGAGCGAACAAAACGAAATAAAAGTTATTCAAATCGGTCAAGCCGTTCGTGAGTTTTGGCGAGACTAACGAATGGCGATTAATTTCTAAATAAGAAGAAGAAGATTCAGAAGAGGATTGTTGGTAGAGCAATTCTATCAGAATAGACGACCAACTGCCGTAGAAAAAACTGTCAGAAATGTACAATTCTGAAGTCATTTAATGATTTTTTCACAATAAAATAGCAGACTTAAGGCCCAGTTGAAAGGCTGATGTAATAGAGAGCAGATATAATACTACTAGACACAAATCTAGGCTAAAAGTAAAAAAAAAATCTCAAACGATCCGCCTTTAATGATATGAGTTTTATTTATTTCTACAAATAGATCTTTTAGAGGTAATTTTACAAATCAATGTTTTCGATTTTACTAATGGATGGCACTGCCATTTCCTAACTAAAAATCTCTAGTAGGAAATTAAAAAAACTCAGAATCACTGTCTCTTTTAAAGTTCAAACAATATCGTCGAATGCAAGGCAATATCTGAAATGGCCTTTTGAATTAATTTCCACGTTTCAACGGCCAAATGCACATTGCCAATACTCAGTATCGCTGTAACATAGCTATAGCATCGCTCCTCACTGTGTCATCACCCTCGCCAGACGTAGGGGTGTGTACTGTCTATGATAAACGACCACATTACTTACACTAGGGCTGTCCGGACGCTGAGCTTTTTGTGACTTCAAATGAGTAAGGAAATTTAATGGGTTGGGTATTGTTTTATATGGACTTAGATTTAATAGGTATAGTGTAGTGATAGCCTTGTGATACGACCATTGGACTACCAAGTCAAAGGTCTCTAGTTCGAATCTAGGCATGTACTTCTGACTTTTCGAAGTCATGTGCGCATGCAATATGCCTAAAAGGTGAAAGAAAACATAGCGAGGCAACCTGCATGCCTGAGAGATTTTCTTGACGGCATGTGAAGTCTGCCAACCCGCAGTAGGCTAGCGTGGTAGACTATAGCCTTATTCCTCTCGTACTGAGAGGAGACCCGTGCCCAGCAGTGGGACAATGTAATGGGTTGATGTTAATGATGATGATGATACGTTTAAAGCAGTTTAACGAAGATTTCTAACACATCATACATTTGTGTCTATAAAATTGTATAGATACATAAAGAACGCAACTAATATTGATATAAAAAATTCTTAATTCAATCAATCAATACCATTCTGATCGAACCGGGAATCTAACACAGGGCCTCTAGCGCAGCAGTCGCACTTGGGACCACAAGCCTAACGAGGCAGTCAACTCTTACAAATAAGCACATTAAAATCAGTATCATATACATCAGTTGTGTAATAACGTTATGACGTTATAACGAGAATAATTTATTCTGTCTCTGTGTACCTTAACCATAGACAATAGGTATACTTTATAATCTTTAGACACTTTCCCATCCCTATTTCTTCCGCACCATAAACGGCAGACGACGATCGTCAGCAGAACTCAAGTACATCTGCAGCTGATAATAATTTATACGGTGACGCCCCGCGGTTCTTATTCCACCGTTGTCTAGAGGCACTCCTAAATATGACAGCATTATAGGAACTGGAGAATATTATTAGGAATGCTTTTGTTTATTAAGGTTTGAGATAATATATCTTTATTTCCCATAAGAATAATTATAATTCACTTACATGAGAAAGTAACACATAAACATAAATAAATATATGATCAGAGTACGAATGCGACAGTTACAGTATTTTTTTTAAATAGTAAACAAAACAAAAATTAAGTGTGGGTAAGCAAATAATATTAGCGTTTAACTACTCGAGCAAGGCGTAAGCATACATACGGAACATGCACGGCTGGAAGTGGCATGCATCAAAGTGCGCTTGCGTTATTTAAAACATATGCCTTTAGAAGTTTCTTTATAGGTGAGCGTAGATTTTGCTTTTTTTATATTATTTGGTAATTTATTGTATAATGCGGCACCTTCGTACATCACATTTTTTTTGCCATAGTTAGTGCGGGGTTTGTAAAGGTGTATGTTATTGGCATTTCTAAGCCCAATTTTGAGTACTTCATGTTTTTTTGTGACTGTTTATTGTAACTAGGTTCCAGAATGCTTTTCTTATTTTATTTATATTGTATGTAGGTTCTAAGATTTACGGGCCGCCTGTATTCCCCGAAGGGTGCAGAGGTATACTTAGTGCACAACCTCAGTTCGCCGGTATGATTAGGTGTAATAGGGGGCCAGCCCAATGCCATTCACCGGGCACATTATATCCAAACTCCAAACTGATAATTTCATGGAAAAACCGAATGACACTTTGCTCCACCTGGAAATATAAACCAAGACATATAGCGTAACAGTCGCGCTTAGGACCACTAGACTCATGGGGCAGTTAAAGAGTTACCTACCTTTTCTATATTAACCCAACAATATATATTAAAGTAAACCAACTGTGTAAATGTTATATGAAGGCAGAGCCTAAAGCACATAATTATCAACATTGTAAATCAAATCAAATATTTATTTGCTAGAAATACATCTTATTACATATAGATGTCATTTTATTCTGCTTGCAAGCAGGCGCGCATATATATATGGACCTAGAGATGTACAAGTTCTTCTCATGTCAAGAGAAAGGTAATCCTATTACAATTAATCGGTCACAAATTCAAACTCCGGGCTGTTTCTGAGAATTTCATAGCAAACCCCCATGACACTTTACTCGACTCAGTAATCAGACCTAGAACCTGGCACACAGCAGCCGCTTTTGCAATCACTAGACCAACTAGAATTATTTTGAAGTACCAATCCAACAATTTTTAAATAACAAAACAATAAAACTATTGAATTCAACCCCTGAGGCATACAACGACTGACGTAAATCTAAAAGCTTCCATCGCTTCAGGCAAAGTACCTAGCACGCGCAAAAACTATTGCCAGGTAGAAAAATAACAAAAAAAAAATCAATTCGACATTCTTAAATGAATTTTGTGCTTCGTACGGACAATTTTCCGATACTAATAAAACCTTCCCAGTTAGGGAAGGCATCGCTTACCAACTTCCCAGAGCTCGTTAATGACGTAAAGTTTTTTATCAAACCCCGCCATTTTTTTTCTTGCCTCTTCATTTAGTCTATTGGCGACAGGGATACCAACTTAACCTTGCTGCTCTTAAACTGTCACGTAGATTCTAAGTCAACGCACAAAGGTCGAGATTGGAGGGAATTTCATTTACTCGAAAGCAGGTTATTTTGAAGTTATGTCAAAGTGACATGAGTAAGCAGTACATATTTTCACAAAATGAAAAACTCACCGTGATTCAGTCACAATGAAATTAACTTTGTAGGATGGGCTAGTTTTTTAGTAACAGTTCAAATAATGACTCACCGGCGCGTAAGTGAAATGGCTTTGCGAAAAACAAAATGGCGTGTCATTGTGTTTTTTTTTTTTGTTTCATTTGATAAAGGCGGGCTGATAGTGGACGCAATTTCGTCCCGAATTCGGACTTTTTACGCGACACATTTATCAGGGTGTGTTTTGCAGAATTTTCTTTTAGTTTTTTTTTTGCGATAGAGTCGCTCCTTCACATCCTTCTAATGGACTAATGCCATCAACATTCTATTGGACATTTATATTATATTATCTAAGCTTTTTTCTATAAAATTCCCACTAGTAGCTATGAATTTGGATTCGTGCATGATATGTGCTGTTAATGGCAATACGCTCGAACCCTATTACATAGGCTCTACACATGACGACGGACTGTGGATGTTTATACACCTTCGCCTAACCTTTCGGGGACTACAGGCGTGATAATATGTTATTTTATGTCTGTATGTAGTAATAACTAACTTTTCACAGTTTCGTTCTTGCTGGGATAATAAATAAAACATTTTAGTATACTTTAAAAATGTTTAATAAGTTAATAAAACCTGCTTGCTTGAAATGTTTTTGGTAAATCTCGTAGACACGTAGCACCTGCTACGACAGGGCTACGACGCTGCTACGCGGTTACGTTGCGTAGCAAAAGCGTAGCCGTGTCTCCTTGCGGCTTTTTCACCTATTCATGACTGTGTATTTTGAATAATACATAAATTAACGAGTGTTAATATAGAATTTGTATTGTACATAGATTTATGACGTCACAAATCTCTATAGTACGCTCTCTGTGTAGCATAAAAATAAAATGCTAATAACTTCCTGATTTTTAAAACATTTTTATATAATTTTAGTCATCTAACAAATTACGGTATTTTGTTCTTCTTATATTTACATACATAATAAACCATGATCTTAATGTTAGTGTCAAAAAAAAATTAAAGAGAAAAAAAGAAAATATTAAAAATAATCAATACTTACAGTTGACTAAATATGCTTAGGTAGTATCGATTTATGGTAAAAAAATATATCATACCATCACACCTAAAAGTCCTCCATGTATATTTTTTTTGATAGTCTTGACATGAGTTGTAGATCTTAAACATTATCATTTACTCAATGATGTTTATGGCTCTATTTCCCTGCTATGGGTAATACGGCCATACCCCATGGACGTTTTAAACAAGGCCACCATTAGGAACAATATTTGGCACACCAAAATATGTGTGTCATATTGTTATTAGCTACTTTTTCTCCCAACAATAAAATTAGGTTATGTTTTTGAATGTATTTAACGTATATATTATTATACACAAAGATATGAATTTTCTAATTAAATAATTTTTTTAGTGAAAGAAAAATTCGACCGCAGGCAGGGTTTGAACCTGCGTCTCTCTGGTTAAGTTCACCAGACGCTTTGCCAACTAAGCTACCGAGACCACTGCCTGTGATATCGATTTTTTCTTCCACATTTTACGTCTTCAGGCGACGTCAGCGATATCACAGGTAGTGATCACACATCTAGAGGTAACAAGCGCGGCTGCTACGCTAGAGGTCCTTGGTTCGATTCCCGGGTCGACCAAAGTGTCATTGAGTTTTTCTATGAAATTTTAGTAGCAGCTCGGATGGTTTTGCGCCTGTTTAATGGCAATAGGCTCGCCCCCTATTGCTAGGACCTAAAAATACCGGCGCTGTGTGGGTGTAATTTAGTACACCTCTGCCTAACCCTTTGGGGAATACAGGCGTGATGGTATGTATGTTAAAATAATAGCAGGTTGGCTAGAATTATAATTTTCAATTTTGATAAAATCAAAATTTTATAATATTTCAAACAAAAACCTTCATGCTTACAATAATAAATTAATTGTTTGTCTAATTGTATGAAAATAGAGATAAGTAGAGAAGTGTTTGACTAGACCAACGCCTAAACGAAGCATTCATTGCCTAAAACAAAAATCTATAAAATTATCTATAGAAATACTATCTGCTACATAATTATGCCAATATCTTACCATAATACCTATTTTGACAGAAGCAAGCAAATCCCTTTCCAAAAATAGAACTAACTCTAGTTAATTATAATTTTACTTTAGTTACTGTATTTTATTTTAATTAAAAGTTATGTACATTAACTCTTTAGGTAAATAAATGACTGCCTCATTAGTCTGGTGGTCCAAAGTAGTACCGACTGCTACGGTAGAGGTCCTGGGTTCGATCCCCAGGTCGAGCATTACGTGGGACGTAAACATACCTGCGAACTGTGGGTGTACATTAGTACACCTCTGCCAAACCCTTTGGGGAATACAGGCGTGATAGCATGTATGTCATAGCTAAGTTAAGAGTTTGCAATAGTAATCTAGATATCGATACTTACTACTGCATCCCAAATAAATTAAAAAAAAAGAAAATATTTTTTTTTAAAAGCTCATTCAAAAAACAAACGTTGCGCCACCCACTATAAACATAACTAAAGCTGTGAACTATTCAATCATGCCAACAATTTAAGCGTCCAACGCCCTTTCATAAAGAGATTTTATTGGGTCGCACGTTTTCGTGGCTAAAATTGTATTAATGTATACTGAAGCCGTGTTCCTCTCAGTTGCTACCCCATCGCTTAATGGCGTCATCGCGCCATGGCAACGCCTACCCCACTCACAAAATGGGCGGGATATACCTCTACATATAAATATATTCTAACCTAAAAACTGCTCTCTCAACTAACAGAATATATAAATTAATATCTTGTCCCGTATTGACCCACTGCAGGGCAAAGACCTCCCCCACCCTCTCGTCCACACCTCGTTTTGTTTGTGCGAAATAAAAAAATAAACTTGAAAGCTCTATGCTACACACCACATAAGTAGATAAAACCTTTTTTAATCACTGATGTTTGTGGCATATGTTTTTTGCCTTCATTTCCGGGAAATCTGTAAAGAACTTAAAAAAAAGTATCACCATATGTTAGAGTAGACATGGTAGTTTTATCCAGTGTTTTCTTCAAGCTTAGCTGTCCATATTGATGCTTAAACTCCTTTCGTTTTAATTTCCACCCCAGCGATATCATATGGAGTATCGTTTCCCAGTCAAAAATCAATAAAATTCCAACAAAAAGTGAATAAATATGGGGTGAATAAGATATAGTTTCGTCTAAAATCAAATAGAACACGATTCGCGAGTAGAAAATGGCCGGAGTCAGAGATGCAGCGGAAAATATGGCGCGCATGCGCAAAGCTCCGCTCGATATATGCACCCTCCGGTGATCATGTGTTAAAACCACTCTCGTGTCTACACGAAACAAACGATATTACAGTGAAATACCCGTCTTAACACTCACACAACACCAAGCAAACACTTTGCACTGCATAAGAGTAACAAAAGAACTTGACAGCAGTTTTCCTCGTGTTTTCGCAAATATAACCTGAAAAAAAGTTGTTAGTACAGTTTATACAAGAGATATAAGAGTGTTGTAGGTCTTCGTTGATGAGTTTGCAACGCCACGGCCGGCTTGTCCCGACGCAGCAGTATCAGTAGGCAACACGTACTGCTGTGACAGGACAATATGGTCGTGACGCGCGAGTCGACCGACGGTCGGCGGGCGAGTGAGGCAGCGTGGCCGCGCCGCGCCGCCGCGCCCCTCCGCCCGCCGCCCCCCTCCGCCCGCCGCCCCGCGCACGCGCCAACACCCCCCTCGGCCGCTACGACACCCTCAAT
>OY292542.1:75008-237076 GCA_958496365.1 Subacronicta megacephala | reverse complement strand
ACGCCCACAATCAACTATCGATTTTCCAGTAAAAAAAAAATGGTTTAATTCATCAGCACGCATCTTTGGGGTGTCTCTTTCTTTTTGGTGGGTGTACGATTTCTAAAGGAGCTTATTCTATTTTCATAATTGCATTTGCTATTAAGACTCTTGGTTAAGTCTTTGCCAAACGGCAAATTTCTAAAACTTTTCCTAAGCGTGCTCAATTTTCATGATCATTAAAATCATCATATCATCTAGGTACGTAAAAGTCCGACACTTACAACTGATGAAATCCTGTCCATTTATCTAGTTACATTTGAAATTATTTTTCAAACGTATCTCCTTTTTGTGTTTAACAAAGGATTTGCAAAAATATCGGTCACGGCTTCCTCAATTCTCCATCTCCTGTTTGAAGCATGCATTGTCCGGGAAAATATTCCGTTGTTATTCTGATATTGAATTCTGGTCTTTCATTTTGGTGAGATTTATTTCTGCTGTGTATTATTTATTCGGGTTTAGAAAAATCGACATAACATCACATTACACGCCTGTATTCCCCGAAGGGTTAGACAGAGGTATACCAACGTACACCCACACTTCGCCGGTATAGGGGTCTCATGTACTAGGGAGTATGACTATTGCTATTAACCAGAACTTTAAGCTTCTACTGAGAATTTCGTAGAAAAACCCAATAACACTTTGCTCGACCTGGGTTCGAAACCAGGACCTCCAGCATAGTAGTCGTGCTTAGGGCTTCTACTCTACTAGAGTAATGATACAGAATATAGGATCCTTGCTGTTTGTTGAATATTTAATCAAAATCGGCTCAGCGATGTCATTTTTCCAATCTATAGGAATTTTCCAAAATACCGTCTAAGTATTCAATCTATAAGTGCAAAATTTCGTGCTTCTGGTCTCACCGACTCAACTTGAAAACCTAATCTTGCAAGGCGTCCTCCGTCCTCGTTCCCAGTGTTCCTTCAAATCCCTTTACTAATTTTTGAATTGGCAAAGGAATTCTACTTATAAATCCATTACCTACGCTCATGCAAGCCCTCATTCGTCAAAAAGGAGATTCTATTTGTCCAATAAAATGTACCAAGAATATTATATTAGTAAAAGAGTTATCAAAAAGGAGTATTGTATCAGCTTAATACCGTCCCACGCAACTTCCAAAAGGCAACCTGTGAGAAGTAGGTTACTGAGGGGCGCCGTTGTCCTGGCAACCGCCTCTATGTCGTGTAGCTGTGTTAAATGTAGCACTAGCTACGATGATTACACTGTAACTATATCTATATATATATAAATCAATGCCACTTTTCGTTGTAATTTTATAACTCAAGAAAGGGCTCACCTTTCAAAAAGCAAATGTTTAGGCTTTTTCGGACTATTTAGTAGATGGTTTATGTGAAGTTTGCACAAAATCGGTCGAGCGGTTCTTCATTTATCACATTTTTTGTAACAAATGAATTAAATAAATGGCGGATCATTTTGTTAATGGGGATTTTGCAGTCAAATTGAAACGAACACGTGGGCAACGCCGTAACGCAATTTCTATTACTCTTTAAGATATGAATTTTCTAGTGAAACAAAGATTTGGCCTCAGGCAGTGTTCGAACCTGCACCCCTCCGATTAGGTACGAAGCACTCTTTACCAACTGTTTGTCTGCGTTTAGAAGAGTGAGTGAGGATACCGAAGTGAGTGTGAAGAGCCGGAGGCCCGATTTCTCCCTTAGTCCCCTTCCTTCTCCTTTTCTCCTACCCCTCCCTTTTTCTTAAATAGGCTTGGCAACGCATCTGCAACTCCTTTGGTAGGTATTACAGATGTCCATGGGCGGCGATGACTACTTAACATCAGGTAGCTCGCCAGGTCGTTTGCCGAGTGATCCCTTTTTTTTTATTTAATACTCGGAATTTTTGTAGAACCAAAAATGGGTTTAGAAATCTCTAGAGGGAAGTAAATTTGCCCGCGGTGAGGCTCCGCGTTGTTTGTTTTAGTTTTCACTGTTCACTCATTTCCATAGGAGGTCGAGCGGCCGAGTTCGTGATCTTACATAAATAAATATGCAAGTTTTTTAACTCTATTTTATGTACATACATACACTCACGCCTTTTTCTCACGGGGGTATCCAGAAACTATAGTTTTTGGACACCACTTGCTACAACTCTTGCATATAATTATCTCTTTCGTTTCTTCCACAATCATACATCTTTTCATACACACGCGCCGGTGCCCGGTTGCGAGTATTACGCACCTGACCTTTTTGGAGGACCTCGCCGATAAGATTGGTGTATGTTCTTCTACGGTGTATGTACATTCGCCTTATAAATTCCATTTGCTAATCGTCTTTCATTCATTCTTTCAACATGTCCATACAATTTCAGCATATACCTTTCAATTCATGTCACTATGGTACTGTCATCTTTCAATCCGTAACACTGTCTTATCACACTATTTCTATTTTATACAAATCCATTTAAATCCTAAGAAGTCGTGATATGAGTATTACGTGATCGGGACTGCCAAGTCAACCATCTGGAGTTCAAATCTACCTAAAGCTTATTTCTAACTTTTGGCAAGACTTTAATCATCATCATCATCTTCCTGCCCTTCTCCCAATTTATTTGTGGTCGGTGCAGCCTAACCTTTTCTTCCATTCGTCCCAGTTCAAGAAGACTTTAATGTATACTATAATTTATCACTTGCTTAAAACATGAAAGAATTATAGCGATTAAACTTGTACGCCTGAGATATTTTCTCGACGGCGCGGCGTGTGAAGTCTACCAACCCGCAGTAGGCTAGCGTGGTGGACTATAGTCTAATCCCTCTGAGTTCTGAGAGGAGACCCGTGCCCAACAGAGCGACAATATACTTGATGGGTTGATGATGTAGATGTTGATGTTTGTGAATTATTTTGTACCAAATTGTAAAATATAGTATAGACTGCCTCATTACTCTTGTGGTCCTAAGCGCGACTGCTACGCATAGGTCCTGGGTTCGATCCCCAGGTCGAGCAAAGTGTTATTGGGTTTTACTATGAAATGCCCATTAGCAGCTCGGAGCTTGTGCCCGGTTAATGGCAATAGGCTCGCCCCCTATTACATGGGACCCTTCGGGGAATACAAGCATAATATAAATTAATAATAGAATAGAAATTTTGCTTAAAATTCCAATCCAATGGTTTAGTTAACTCTTTCAAATATATCATCCTTTTTCAAACCGTCTACATTCTTGTTTTGCATCCAAACAAAGCGTCGTTTAACTTAGTTCCGTCTATACTCATCCCTCAGCTTTGACGTAGGCGGGTCAATGACCGGGAGGGTGGCTCGCAGAACACCGGACCAATCTTTATAAGAGCTGGTTATTCTGGTTATACCGATTACGCTAATCTAAACTAATATTATAAGGAGGAAACATTTGTGTTTTTGTGTGTATGTTTGTAATATTTTCACACGAAAACTACTGGACCGATTTCAAAAATTCTTTCAACATTAGAAAGCTTCATCTTCACTGAGTGACATAGGCTATATTCGTTTTTTTTTTTAAATGGGGATCCCTAGTAAAAATGCAATAATAATTAGGGACCTAAGGTGTGAAAACGTGGGCGAAGCTGCGGGCGGAAAGCTAGTAGAGAATAAACTGATTGCATAACATAGGTAGAAGTACCAATTTATTGGTGAATCCAGTATTTATATTTTGGAGGGGGTAATAGGTACAATCGCCAGCACATCAGGTTATACAAACCTATCAAATTTCTCCAAATGATTTTAAACCTTAATTCGTTAAAGATTAAGTTCAAAATCAACGGAGAAAATTTGACATTTTGTGATAAATTAATGTTGAGGCCACCGTATTAAGGAGGTAAGAAAGAAAACTTTTTATTCTGACTTCGTACACTTCACATACCATCACGCCTGTATTCCCCGAAGGGTGAGGCAGAGGTGTACAAATGTACACCCACATTTCGCCGGTATGTTTAGGTCCCATGTAATAGGGGCGAGCTTATTGCCAGTAACCGGGCACAAATCCAGACTCCGAGCTGCTACTGAGAATTTCATAGAAAAACCCAATAACACTTTGCTCGACCTGGGGAACCTAGGACCTCTAGCGTAGCAGTCGCGCTTAGGACCACTAGACTAATGAGGTAGCTCCTTTTATTAAGAGACTTTTACCTTAAAAGGTACGACAGCCTCATCGTACCCAAATATAACACAAAAAAAATCTACTGCTACTGAGTATTTCATAGAAAAACCCAATGACACTTTGCTCGACCTGGGGATCGAACCCAGGACATCTAGCGTAGCAGTAATTCAATTTCGTGCAGTCGTTTTTGCGTTACGCGTTTTATAAACATACAGACAGACTAACAATATTTTTTTTGTTTTGACTTCTGTTGCTCTAATAAAGACCCCATTATTATATTTTAAAACCCATAATATTTTCACAAACTACCATAAGTTCTCATAATTAAAAGCAAATTTGAAACTAAAATCCGGAAAAACTGTAAGATTTAAAAAAAACTTAGCAGTAACAATTTATAAGTTTCACATCTGTAGCATTTTTCTAGTGTCAAAGTTTGTTTTCTTGTATTGTAAGCGAAAAGAGGTTACATTACGGAGCAAGAAAAGTGATAAAAAAGTTTTTAAGCTTGGTATTTTTATTATTTATTTTCGTAGATGACCGTCGTATTTGCAGCCCCAGTTTGACAAAACGGAATCTTGTTGGCGTTATAATTTTTTTTTTATTATACAGTACATTTAAAATATTTGTGCGTGCCTCAAGATAGCTGTTCCGAACTTTTTTTAAATATCTACATACAACCCATACAGCATCGAAATCAGTAAGGTAAGTAGTAAGTAAGTAAAACAAACCTTAAGCAAGCCTTAAGGTGTTAATCGCGAATAAAAGAAATTTAAAAACTATGTTAAATCTGTTCTTGTTAAGAAGGCATATTATAAAATCAAGGACTATGTTGATGATAAAAATGTGTGGTGTCAAAATACAGATGCACTGGTGGTCTCCCTGGCACCCTGAGGTTACCTAGTCACTCACAATTTTCTTTTGTATTGTTTACTAGAACTTTATGTATACAGGAACTGTAAATGTGAGTACATTGTAGCCACTTATGTCTAAGTAGTTTATAGTTATATATTTTGATGATGTGTATTATTTCACATATGTTATCTGTTTTAGATTGACATTGAGTTCTCAGATTCTGAGAACCTTATTCTAATTTTAATCCTGACTTCAGGCTAATTATGACATAAACCTCCGATGTACTCACATCCTGTTATCGCCAGAGTGTAAAGTGAATAATGTAACATCTTTTATTTTAAAAGAGTGTCCATGGAGTTTCTTGCCGGATTCTTCTCCATAGGATCAACCTTTTGGAACCGTGCAACTAGAGTCAATAACACGGAAGAGATAAATTTATCTCTTCCGTGGTCAATAACGTTTCATAAACGCTTGTAAAAGCTTATTTGAAATAAAAACATTTGATTTGATTTGATTTGAATAAGTTATTGTTGATGTCGCAATTTCTACTACCATGTACACACGGCTACACATCAAGCTATAAAAACCAGTAAAGGCTGGCCTTGAATTGTGCGGAAAACCTTTAAAATGGGAATTCAATCTAAACTGCTAGTAATAATTTGTAAAAAAAAATAAGAAATTTGCGCCCAATGGTGAAGGTTTAGCCTTAATTTCTTTATCAGACCCAGGGAGCTTGACGTGATGATAAACGGCAACCACATCTTATAGACGCCACCTGCACCTGCTTATTACGTGTGACCATTGGAAGACGCAAGTCGTCTGGGGCGGTAAGTACTACTTACCACCCCAGACGAACTCGGCAGCAGATTTAAACCACCGAAACTTTAAAAAGTATAAAATACACAACCAATCGCCAAGTTACACTAAATAGTATTAAATCAAAAGAAAAAATACCTACTGTCTATTATTATATTCCGTCAACAAGAATGTATAACATTCTACAAAAAAATATTCGTAATTAATTTGCAGGTTATGTGACTTGTCTTCCCGAACGAAACCTTCAAAAACCGAAATTCCCGCCTTTGTGACACTTGTGTCAATGTCAATAGATGTCATTCCAGTATGAACCAGTGCTGCCACTTTCAATATAAATACCTATAAATAATACAATTTCATAAATGACAATACAAACCGTCCGTTATCCATAAAACGTAACAATTCACGTTTCGGATTTTTTAAATTATTATGAATTGATCCGTACCGGTGCTGAATGCAATGCTTAATTCTAAAACAAATTTGAAATTTTGCACCACTTTTCCATTACCCAAGTATCCTAGACGCAGTACCGTCAAAAACCTCTGCAATTTTCCACTGCATGGACAGACCCATTTCACCCCACCATCGACAGCTCGTAAGAAATAGCCGCCCGCTTCGCCTCTGACCCGAAAGCGAATTAACGAAACTATTTGTCACAGCTGACGTTTTTCTTGCTTTACGGACTCTTAATTCATCGAAACTGAATTGATTGTGATGAAACGTTGCGTATTTTGTCTGTTAGGAAAAGTAGGCAAACGGCACTTGGTATTTCTTAGCTGAATAATTGCCATTCATGTTTGCAAATAGTTTTGCAAGAAATCGATTTTATAATTTCTTAGACTTGTTGCCAACAGATATATTATAAAACTAATGAACTAGTTCATTTACCTCAAACTAAACATTCACTATGTCTAACATAAACATTAATTTCGGCTCAAAACAATAGCTTTATTGTTGTCACTATTAATTATTGTTGTTTCCAATGGAAAACGCTTTCGTATAATAAATGTGCGACATGAAATATGTATTTTTAACGACCGCTGTATTCGGAAATTCATAATATGAACTTTTTTTAATTCTGCATAGAAAAATATCCGGTTCTATTATCGCTAGAATAGTGTAAGGGCGTAAGAATCCGGCCTCACATCATGTTTGGACGAGATAAATTGCGGTAGACCTCTGTGATTTATAGTTGCACAAAGGAAATTCTTAAGAGGAACCCTCGGAAAAAACGAGCATCTATCAAACTTGGCGAACAAGATTATACCGTTTAACATTTCTTAATTTGTGCTAAAGCGGGATTTTTCAATGCAGATGTGATCAATTTTTATTCAACTTGAAAAATTTTGGCAGAATAAACTTCAGAAGAATCTACGAAGAAAAGGTTTACGGACAAAATAAATTACTTAGATTCAGTATTGATCTTATATTAATCATTGCAGCAAGAAAAATAGCAACATAAATGATAAAATTATGGAATATTTATTTCTGTAAATAAATATTCCATATCCATTTGAGGAAAGACCCATGGCAGCTTTGATTAGACCAGCCCCAAACGCATGCATCAATCATTGTGTACCTCACCATAATTCATGGAGTACAACGACCCATGACGACACCAGCTCAGTGGGACATTAGCATAGGCCATGAAAAATTATCACTGTATTGTGCACACAAAAGCTTTTCCCAGTATGTATTTTATTTTCAAATCAAATAAATACCATTATGGAGTTATAATATGGTTTTTGTCTTTCTTTAAATGTGAAAATAAATATTATGAAAAGCGTATGCAGCCGCCGGAAAAGCATTTTATTGAAAATGAACTTATGCGTACAGCTGCTCCACAAAAATTACCCTCCTACGAGTTGCGCATTTCATCTCTGCGATACTATTGCTACCTCTTTCTTGCTAATACATTTTCAATATAACCTTGTCTCCGTCTCTCTCTTAAACCTATATATTTGTTCCTGTCGCTCGTGGTCGTTGGATGTGTTGTTATCTCACTCGCAGTTTAAGGGTGTGGTGTGGAGGGCAGATCCTTGCAGCTCTAGGGCAGTCGGCGACAGCCGCAGGACACAGACTGGTGTCCTGGCTATCGTCGAGAGTAAAATGTTTGAGTATGCGGGGCGATTTCATTTAATTCAACTTGAAATTAATGCCATTATAATAATATGAATATGTATCTCGTTTCGGTAACCAAAAACATAATTAATACGGATTTATTTTTCTGTAGTACGGTACATAAGCGAATATGATATGAAAATGAAAAAGTAGGTAAAATTCTTTAAAATGTATAATTATTTTAAGTCATTGCTTGGATTATTCGAACCCAAAATGATATCACAAAAAGAATTTGGAATTGGAACAATCCAGTCCTTTCTGTAAAAAGGTTAAGGATTTTTTATTTTTAGTTTTCCGCAATTTGTCCGTCTATAATAAATTCTAGGATCATGTGTAGTAAAAATTTGCGACATCAACCATAATAAGAAGCAACGGTGGCCCAGTGATGCCCGAAACTTACGAATTGTAGGTCGTAGATTCAAACCCAAACAGGCTCTTTGTATTTGGAACATTATAGGCCGATTATACATGTATGCTATGCAGGTAGAAGAAGACGTTATACCTGGTACTAAGGAGTAGTACCAGTTACTTTAGTAACTTTTTCTACCTATTTATTTATTCTATTGGTGCTGAAACTTACCTTACCTAATCGAATAAATAATAGATTTGATATTCCTAGTACTAAATTCAGTGAACATTGAAGAAAAAATACGATTCGGCTTGGTAAATAAATCTTCTCAAATAAATACGTCTTCAGTTTCAAACCATTTGCAAATATTTGCCTTCCTCGAGAAGTCTCAGGAGGATCCAAAAATTTGCAAATGTCAAGATATGGAAGACTTACTACGTCCCAGCAGCAGTATTAAAAGTCAATGATTTCCTGTGACATGGTCCAAACGTAAATATTTACATTCTACCACAATATTCCTAGAACTTTTTTGAACTGTCATTAGTGTCACGCTATCAATAAACAAACAATTTTCGTATTTGAACACTGCAGTCTACCAATTTAATTATTTTCAATTTTACAACAATTGGGTATTATTGAGAATTAGATGTTCGCGCTGTGTGAAATGTAATTTATAAACAGTTATTTAAGTGTACACAAATGATTAATATTCAATCTATTCTGCAATGGCCTCTTTACTTTATTTGTTTTATAAAGCAATTGGCGGGAAATTTGGCTGAATGTAAACAGATCGTGTTTTGTTTTTTTTCTTCTCTGTCACAAAGTGAAAGCGTCGTTGGACCGAATCGTTTCGGCCATCGATAGATTACGTGAATAATTTAGTTGTTAGTTGTGCTGTGTTTAGTGCGGTAGTGATCATGATGGGATTGTATTCTAGCGGGGCCCTGGGCGGTGTGGAGGTGCTGGACGGCGGACTGGTGGGCGGCGAGCTGACGGCGCACGTGCTGAGCGCGCAGGCGGCTGCACACGCCGCCGCCTCGGCCGCCGCCGCCGCGCACCAACAACACCAGCAGCAACAGATTGCTGTGCAGCAAATAAGTGAGTATCTACTTACCCTGCATAATGTTACCTATCTTACAACCAAGCTAACTCACAAGAAAAACATAAGCTTATGTTGAAAAGTATCTGCAGTATCCCCCTAACCACAGAAAAAAAAAACAAATGAATATTTTTAGAGCAAATAATGTACTAGATTATGAGAAGATTTTTATCAAATAATTCTTTGGGTATAGTTTGTTTAGATCTCTTTCCAGACAAAACAAGATAGCTGCTTATAAGAAATAATATGATCAAGAGAGTAAACCATTGTATACCCACAGTGCTGTTGTATTAATTCTAAACCTTATAAACTCTAAAGCAGATCCCAATAATAGTTGCTAAATATTTATATCTTTATACTGATAAGAATCTTGTTATTTGTATTAGCCTTTTATCAATCTTAACTACTTATTAGTTTGTTGAATGAAGTTTTCAGTAATTCTATAAATATTAGAGCTCTATATCTTAAGTTGGAAGTATTTTATAGAATATATTCAGTATAAAACAAGCACAAATCATTTGTAATTTTATCTGCTATATTGATTATCTTATTTATAAAATTGTAAGTTATATTGTCTTGGACAAATTATTGTAATGATGGAATAATAACTTAAACTCTTATTAGATAACATGTAGATAGAATATTTTTAATCATCATCAATCCATTTGGAGGATGGAGGGGTAGAGGGAGATGAAAGAAAAGATGGGTGGATTGTGTGAAGTCAGATATGATGGAAAAGGCATTGAATGATGAGATGATGACTAACAGGAATGAATGAAAGAAAAGGGCACACTGCGCTGACCACAAATAGATTGGGAAAAGGGCAATAGGATGATGAAGATGATATCATCAATCCATTTTCTGTCCCAATGTTGGGCGCTAGTCTCCTCTAAGAGTGAGAGGGTCTGCTATAGTCCACCACAACAGCCTACTTCAGGTTAATGCACACCAAAAATGTATGCAAAGTAGATGTAGCAATATAAATAACATTCAGCCAGTATCACATGAAGTTTAAGGCAGAGGTGTAATAATGTACACCAACAGCTACTGGTATGTTTAGGTCCCATTTAATAGGGGGTGAGCCTAAAAGCCAGTCATAGTAATTGAATCAATCCAAGTATGAAACAGAGGCATTCTTATCACTAAAAGGGATGTATAAGATGTTACTTATCTATTTATACCTACCTATATTTTATAATTTACTATTCAAGTTTTATTTTACCATCGCCATTTTTAAATAAAATATTATATTGAGATTGAGTTATACTTCTGACATAAATGGAAATAGAAATTGCCACCAATAATTAAGTTCTATTGAATATCACTTCAATTTGACCACAAGAAGTGTAATAAACACATTGCCCTTCTTTTTTTGTCACACAGTCAGGTAACCAGAAATAGATTAGGACAACTCTGCAGTGGGACAACCCTTGCTTAACTTGAATTTATAAGTTGTAATAGTAAACTTAATGTGATACACAAAAAGATTAAGATTAGTTGTTACAATTTAACTTATTTATTCACATTGTCACTCAAAATTCAACTTAAAGCACTTGATGCTAAAAGAGTCATTTGAGTAAGAGGCAATGAAATGTTCAAATGATTCAAATATGAATATTCGTATAATTTTGTGTACAAGTTTTTTTTACTACAACCATGTTTCTTATGAGATTGCATTGAAATAACAATATTATTATACATTTCATAATATCAAAACTTTCTCTCTTAATCTAATTTGATGCAATGGAAACTGTGGATTACATGGTTACTAAGTAATTTGTGCTTTAGAGATAGCAACTCAGATACAAGTGATACAACATACCATCACACCAGTATTTCTGGAGGGGCTAGGTAGAGGTTCACTAATATACATCTTTGCCTAACCATGCCTCCTACCTATTAACCTACTCTCTCAACTGAAACCAACCTAACCGGTCTCTATGTGTTAAAAGTGGTCACACATCCAAGGACAGACCGCGGCAAGCACACCCGAACCTGTTAGTTGATCATCACTATTATTACTTAGCCAAATCTTAACTGATATTTATATAAAACATCAATGCAATTCAAATTGAAATGAAGCGGCGGTAGCCTTAATGGCTAGGGCGTCGGACTTGCGATCATGTGGTTGCCGGTTCGAAACTCACCCATTGCACTACCGACGTGAACCCACTCGTAACACAAGCATTTAGCTTAGTACGAGGGGTTAACAAGATTACTAGTAATGTGCGATCCACATTGATAGTAACCCTTTTTTAAAAAAAAAAAAAAAATTACGCCTGACGCAACATGACGTGTTTGTGTGCATTGGCATCGTAGCTCCCGAACGGATGAACCGACTTTGATTGTTTTTTTGTTTGAAAGGTGAATTGGTCAGGAGTGTTCTTAGCTAGTCTTTGATGAAAATCGGTCGAGATTATAATACAATTGTCGGGGTTTTTTTAATTTAATAGTTATTTTGCTATTCAAGCTATCACTAATTAAAGAACACACAACATTGAACGTAGACCCCTATTTCCCAACAGAAACGTCTCCGTCATCCGGGCGTTCAACCCCGGTGACATCAACAGCTAATGGTACAGCTCCTGCCCCCACGGGCACCACATCCCCATCTCCAAGCAAGCTGTTTGTGGGAGGGCTCAGCTGGCAGACGAGCTCGGAGAAGCTTAGAGAGTACTTCGCAATGTTCGGGCCGGTGACTGATGTATTGATTATGAAGGACCCTGTGACACAGGTGAGAATATTACTGGGTTGGGTTTATTGACGGTGGATGGGGTACAAAACTGTCTTATTGAAAATCTAACTTTAAAAGTTTTACTGACGATTTTGTAATCAGAGTACATGGATAAAGGAATCATCACTACTCCTCCGCCATAAGGTTTGGTTATATGGCGCCTGCATCCAAGTCTATTCACTCAAATGAAAATTTGACCAATAAATTATATATTGTATGAAAATAAAAAAATAATAATGCTTAGTTACTTTTCATAGACAAAACAAATTCCATGCCATCTTAGTTTGAATGAAGTAAAGTAGAATAATCGATAATTTTATTGACCTGATATAAAAAAAAATGTGTGTCTGTTTGTCACAGACAATAATCTCCGAAACATTGTAACTGAAACTTTAAGAGTGACCTAAAGCTCAAGATATCGTTATAAAAAAAATATTAAGTTTTCAATAATTCAATTTTGTATCTCACACACCGAATTTGTTGTTGATTTTTATTATTTTTGTAGATAAGTTTGTGCATTATAGAATGTCTTAGCAACATGCCAATTAACACTTCTATTTAATAGCTATATTTTATCGAATATTTTTGTATACCTATAATAATAACAGATATCTTCCACATATATATAGATGCAATATAGAACTAATATACTTAACTACTATTAAGTATAGAACTGGTCTTCGGCACCCGCAAGTCGTTTTCTTTTACATATATTTTTTTAAACTAGATGGCGCTGACATTTCCTATCTGACGACCTCTGAGAAGAAATGTCGAAACAAACTCAGAGAATCATGGTCTCTAAGTCCAGACAATAGTTATATCATAGATATGCGAGTTTTACAATGTAGGGCAAAATCTGAACAGGCCTTTTGAAGAAAGAGCCATAACAGCTTTGAGTTGACCTGTCCTAACTGACGGCACGCATACATCAGTCCTCGTGTAGCTCAACCATTTTTTACCATTTTTTGTTAAAGATAAAGTGCAAAATCAACTGAGAAAATTTGACATTTTGTGATAACTTGATGTGCTGGCTGTACATGGCAATAGAAATTGCGACATCAACAATAACTTATTCACGATTGAGTATAAAAATATTTGCTTAAAGCTACGAATAAATAAGTTTAAAGGTCGTTATCGCTGAAGAATTTGGTGTAAATTAGTGTATTCGGCGAAAAATGGCAATTTACACCTAAATCTCCTTCGATAGCAATTTTACCTTACAGATCGGTTGAAGATGGATCGCATATACTAGAATTTGTAACCATCTGCTATTTTACTTCAGTTCTAAATATTCACAATTTCATAAAAAGCGGTGTTTTTTGCTATACCCAAACCATATTTCCTCATATTTGAGCTTTCTAAACGTTTCCATCAAAAAAATCTTATCTAGTTCCGAAAATAAACACAAAATGTCTTCATAGACTGCACGGTTCGGTGACGAATTGACCGTGGTATGAATTTTGCTCTTAATTACATAATTGTGACGTCACTTTCCTTGTACTCGCCGGGGACTGTCATGCTTCATTTAGATCTGCGAAATTGATGGCGCAAGAAGAACTGTTGGTTCATAAGTCTCAATGAAAAATTCAGTAATGTATCACTTGCTCGTACTACGTATACGCAGTACGTAAACTGGTACTCGTACCAGTGATCAGCTTATATAAGTGTCGAACTTATTGATTTTAATGACATTAACTTTTTGTATTTTTTAGGCATTTTCCATGCAAAGATTAAGTTATTTAGTGAAGGAAAAGTCGGTTGAGAAGCAAGCTTGCATTTTCAACAGATGTCACTGACGTCACATCAAAGACGTAAATTAAAAAATGTGAAAGTAAATTTCGACCTGGCGGGTGGGACTCGCGGTGACTTAGCGGACGCAGGTTCGAATCCTGCCCGCAGTCAAATTTTTCCTTAATTAAAATAACTAATGACATTTCTAAGCCTATTCAGCGATGAACTCAAGAGCATAATTTTCTCTTGATAACTGAATATCAGACTTCAAGAGCGTACCCAGCCTCTAGGTTATTCAAGTCATATTTTTTTTTTTTCAAAGGTTATAAGGATATTATATTGTCAAGCATACAATTTCCAGGGTGGGGGGGGTACCTGCCCTCCCCTGCCCCCCTAGTTACGCCCATGTCAGGCTTAGAAATCTTAATCAATAATGTATACAATATTGATACTATTATATCATAAACTACAAAGTCTCTAGGTAAGAACCAGGAAAAATTAAGAACATTTGGTCAGACAATTTAAATTGTAAATAGAAATCTCTTACTTATTAATATTAACCTGTTTTAGTGGCATGTTGCTAAGTCTTAATAATAAATTAGTTAACATTTGTCGATAACAACAGTGTAACATTTATTATATATAGTCAATACAAAATAGATAAATCCTAAATAAATCATATAAATGATAATAAAAAAGTTGGCCCCAAAGAATTCGGCTTCAACAGATACATCGAATAATAATTAATTATCATGCGCTTAAAAGGTAAGGGAAAACATCGTGAGGAAACCTGCATGCTTGAGAGATTTTCTTGACGGGGCGTGTGAAGTCTGCCAACCCGCCGTAGGCTAGCGTGATGGACCTCTCGTTCAGAGAGGAGACCCGTGCCCAGCAGTGGGACGAAGAAATGGCTTATGATGAGATATATCGAACGTTGTAGGTGCCATGATGTTTTGATAAATATGTATGCAAAACTAAGGTCTATTACCTCTTACTTTAGGAGTTTTACCTCTAGTCACAATCTCAAAAGTCTGCTCCTACAAATCTGCCTGTTCGTATTGACGAACGAATCCAAAGGAATAAACGTACGTAATGTCTAAAAGCCAGAACTAATATCTCTTCAAAACGATCAACAAGAAAAGCAATACCGAAATCGATCAATACTTTCCAATTGTGGTGAAAATGCAATGATTTGTTACACTATTGTTGTCGACCAATACAAACGTATAATTTAATTTCTAAGAATATAATAACGCCATTTTTTCAAGACAGCGGTAGGCAGAAGACGGAGCACATTCGGTCAGTCTTAGTATCGTTATATAGGTTGATTTGGTCTAGGTAGTTGTGTAGGTTCGTGGGAGATAACGGCCATGTGCAAAGAAAATACCCCTTTTATTATTTTCCCCCCTTAGTTTGCTCCTGATATTTGCCTCGTACGTAGTTTTCCCTATTTACCCCTGTTATTTATTTACTTCTACTTCTTCTTCCTTAGTTCACTCGTTTTGTTTCTCCTTAATACTATTATGAAATCTCCCTTTTATTTGTTTAAATTTCCTCTTGTTCCCACAAATATAAAATTCTCTTTAATAGTTCAATTTTCCTTTTTACCTCTACTTAATTTCTCGCTTTTACCCCTTTTAATTTCCTTTTTTTTTAAATAAAATTATCCTTAGTAGATTTCTCATTTTTAACCCTATTATTAATATCGTTAGTTAAATTTTCTTGTTCCCTCTAATGTAAAAACCTCTGTACTACATTTCTCCTCTTAGCCCTGTAGTTAATCATCCATTAATTTCCTCATTCTTTGGTATTTTTTCTCATTTTACCTTTCACCCTTATACATAAGGCTCTTAGTTCATTTAAGTTCATTCTTCTATTTTGACTAAGGTCTAATCTCCTCTTTTATCGTCTAAATAAAACTCATTTTTATAAGAACCGCAAAATCCCACCCTCACCCCTTTAGAATTTATTTTAAGCAATATATGCTTTCCATCTGAATTATCATTAAATATCAAGGATTAATTAAAAACAAATTAATAACTCAGCCTTATTGTTAAAAATGAATTAGCTCCCAATCACATGAGGTATCCCATTGGCAAAAAAATAAATTATTTATTTAATTCTTTATGCACAAACAGTACAGAGGCGGACTTAATGCCTTAGGCATTTTCTGCCAGTCGACCCCCATAGGCTATAAATAATTGCCCATTGGTTGCTCCCTGTTCCTTTAGTCTCCTTTATAATAATTTTTGCACATGGACCAAAATCTCCACACGTAGTTGGGCTATGGTTGATCCAAAGTAACCTAGGTACACTAATAAAAGTATACCCATTAATAACATAGACAAACCGGCATGCTAGACTCACTAACATAGTTAGGTCTAGATTATGGATTTGATAAAATACTCCTATCGTCTTCTATTTTTGAATCTGGTAGTTCCCCTTCAGTCGGTGTTGCCATTCCTTTATTGATTCTACTAATTAAGTAACTTACAATATAGGTAATGGAAAGAAATAGAATAGTAAATGTTTTTCTTTTGTTCCATTTATATACTTACGATAAACAAAAAATAGATTTTTGTTTGTAAAGAATTCGTAATTTTCCTAATATTTTGCTGTTTTTATTTGAATCTAATTTCTGTTTGTAGTTTCTTATCGTAAAATACTTCGAATACTGTTGTACTTGGTCTTAAATATTTAAAACTGTGATTTGATTTACCTAGAAGATTTGTATAAATTATTGTGCATTTCTTGTAAGCGCCAAAGTATAAGTAATATAAATAAATATAGTTAAGTTAGCACTCTACAATTATCCTACCAAGAAAGATTTATAAATAGGTATTTTATCTATGCTATAGCACTCTTCATAAAACCCTTCTAGATTAGATTATTTTTAGTTAATAAGACCAACAGCAAAAATAGTTTAAAACATAGCAACACTGACTTCATCCTTTAATTATTTACATAAATCTATCAATTTCGATTTTCTACTAATTAAGTATTAGTACTTAGCTAAGATCACAGAATAGATTGGAAATTACTCTTTTAGTAGAAAATAAGTAAATAGTTATTTTCTAACTGAGGTAACACTGAGATGCTCAGAGAAAAGTGGTAGAATTTTGGTACACGTTGAGGGTAACATTGCTCGGTTATACTGATTCGTGCTAATAATAAAAAATAGTTTTTGTCTGTCAGTAATTTTATTAGTATGTATTCTTGTGACTATTTTGATGCAGTTTTTCTTCCGAAAATTGTAAAGCATTTTAAGAGATTTGGCAGTGTAGGGAATTGTTAAATTAAAGTTGTTATTATCTTTGCTCATCATAAAATGGTCACATATCATCACTAATTCCAACTAGATAGATCACTGATGACGAAAGCATGTGTACTATAGGACGTCGAACGAACGACTGAACTAGTATAATAAGTGACAACGTATATTTTTCATGTACCCTCATTTGAATATATTTTATTTCTTAGCATTCAAATGTGGGTACCATAGTGTGATCTTTATTGTTTGTGTGTCAGTGTTATAGTCGTGGAGATAGGGTTCAATTATTTTACATAATTATGTGGGTACAATTCTGCCGTATCATGACAAAACACTATAACTTAAGTTACAGTTTAACTAAAATTACAGTGTTTTGTCATGACACGGCAGAATTAACTTTTAAACTCCGAAAAAATAATAAAATAAAATTTAAAACTCGTGACGCACCAGATGCATTATTATAAAACATATTGAGTATGGTAAGAAATATAGTAGTGGCATGTAACGACGACACTAGCCCTCTGACTAGCACCTATACTAAATGTATGAAACGAATATACTTCTGGCGCGACACGACATGCTAGAAAAGTTGTAAATTAAACACGCTTGGTACAGCTAGCGACTGGCTACCGGGATTCGATTCACCAGTCTGTATGGCACGTGTCTTTATCACTGTTAGTCAAAGTGACAAACAGCACGATACTAACGCCAACTTAAGATGGAATAGCGTTTGAATATTTGGCCATTAGTTCACTAAAAGTCTATTCTGAACTGGGTGCATGTGGAATTTGTGTTAACAGTAATTTAAAAAAGTTTTATAAGTCATTACTATAACCTTTTTTAAATTACCATATTCTATTAAGACGATTTCGAGGACGTAAAATTGTACAGGATAGAAACTTTAGTAATTCAGATATTTCGTTGTCAAATTTAAACATTTTCGTGAACTCTAGCAAGACATTCTTAGAAAGACTTCTTGGAAATATCTGAATAACGCTGCTATATAAAGTTAAACTCTTTGAAACGCTTTTACAGATTTTACTTTGATTTATCTTTACTAAATTACCTTTTGAATTAAAAACGTTTTATTTAAGGAAAGTCTCATGTTTAAAATTTGAGAAGACTAACAAACTATGTATGTAAAAAATAAGATGTATAAAAACTGCTGTTTCATCCCAAAGGACTTTTTGAGACAAAAGTAGGCCTTTTCCAAGGTCCAATCTACCCATATCACAAATACATCTAAATTGGTTCAGCGGTTGAGGCATGAAAACTTAAAAAACAGACAGACTCAGTTACTTTCGCATTTGTGAATTGATGTATGGATATGCGAGATAACATTGCATTGATTTTTTTATTTGAATTATTTAAAAACAATAAAACTACTTATTTTTAGTCAAAGTCAAAGCGTTTATTTGCATAAAATAGGTTGTACAAGATCTTATTGTAAACATATTACATGTCAATGCTCTCTATTTTGTTAACATATATTAACATGCAAATTGGAGAAATTGGTTGACATCATAAAATATTAGTCATCATATGAATTATTGTTTCTATAATTTACAAAATTCTATTATTTATATTACTTTCAATTCATATTAATAACTAGCTAACTCGATAGATGTTTTCCTGTCTTACAATTTTGCTGTGCAATTTTTTTAAGTTTTTGTTTCCGTAAGAACCTTCTACAATATGGTAGAAAACTTAAAGGAAGGAATGAATTTGGTAAAGTCGTTCTCAAGTTATGGCGTGACTAAGGGAAACAGGGATTCATTTATATATATATATATAAATTAATATCTTGTACCGCAATAGTCCTTAAGAAATCCGTCTTATGTCAGTATTGATGTAGTAAGATGAAGTAAATTAATTGAACTACATCTCTGCGCCTAATTTTGATCACACTGACGAAATCTAACCCAAAAAATACTGATTTATCAAGAGCGTATATATAATTGATTTACATCAGTTTTATAACTTAATTATAGTTTATAATTATCCATTTTTTACAGTATTATTAAAATCTAAGCAATATTATTAGAATTTAAGTTTTTACGTCATCGAACCTTTTAAATATAGATATTGATAATAATTTACGTCTGGTTCCCCATTATCTGTTATTAGTTTTGCTATTGTGCTTTCTTTATTCATCGTATATTCATCTTTACAGTTAATACTTCTAGTCACTTGACTTGTAAATGTACCTACCAAGCTTATTTTTTGCCAAAAAGTAGGCACTAACCGTTTTTAGGTAGTGATTGATGAAGTTTTTTTAATAAGCTCTATTTTATAGTATTTAATTTGGTTTTTGAGCCAAAATTGTATCTATACGCTCTTGATTTAAAGTACATAATATAACATTAACATTTGATTTTAAGTTTGAAACTTGTAGTCGTTTCACATGTAGGTATATAGGTGTAAGACACTAAACTCCTCTCCCTTATTCAATAAAAAGTAGGGGATACAGACCATTTTTCCAAAAAATACCGAATATTTTAGAGACTGTCATGATTTGTTGGCAAATTTGTCTGGGGCTTTTCATTGATGGCCATAATTACTGTAATTTGATCATAATATGAAGGTCTTTCTCCCCACTTCCTTCCCTAGACCCCCCAGACACACTAACTGACATCTGCCGCGCGCAGAGATCGCGCGGCTTCGGTTTCATCACGTTCCAGGAGGCGTCCTCCGTCGACAAGGTCCTCGCCGTGCCGGTCCACACCCTGGACGGCAAGCGCATCGACCCCAAACACGCCACGCCCAAGTCCGCCCCCCGCCCCGCCAAGACTAAGAAGATATTCGTCGGCGGCGTCGGCCAGGACACTTCGGCCGAAGAGGTCAGGTCTTACTTCTCACAGTTCGGCCTCGTAGAAGACGCCGTCATGCTGATGGACCAGCAGACCAAACGTCACCGGGGCTTCGGCTTCGTCACCTTCCATTCCGAAGAGGCCGTGGAGCGCGTGTGCGATATACACTTCCACACTATTAAGAATAAGAAGGTGGAGTGTAAGCGCGCCCAGCCTAAAGAAGCGGTCGCGGCCGCGCCCCTCGCTTTGGGCAAGCGACTGGTGTTGCGACCCGGCAGGGGGCTGGTGTACGCCACCAGCGGGGTCGGGGCCGTGCCCACGGTGGGGGCCGCGCATGCGTACCGGTACGCTCCGTACGCGCTGCCGACGGCGGCCACCGCGGCCACGGCGCTGGTGGCGCCGCCGCAGCCCGCGCCTGCGCCCGCGCTGCCCCAGTTCGGCGCGGCGTACTCCCTGGCCGGCGTGGACATGTCATCGTTCCAGGGAGTCGACTGGGGCGCCATGTACGGCCTCCCGATGTACATCTAAACGGTAAACGAGCAATATTGACATGAAAACCCCACCCGCCTACAGAGGTTAGGTTCTTAGCTCGGCTATTTTATTTCTTACGATAGAGTTCCTACGTACTTTTTTTTTAATTAAGGTGTTTGTCTTGCCGCGTACTCGCAGTGGCCACAAGAGGGAATGATCAGTATTCGAATGTAGTTAAGATGTTTATTGGCTCATTAAAATTAGTATAAGGCAGTTACAAGCAATACTATGCCCGCTACGGGCGTCAAAGAATACGCATTTCATTTTTTTTTTATTAAAAAGTAAATTTTTAAGGCGATTCCCAACGGGGTACACTCGAATGGGAAAAAATGACGGTAATTTTTTTGTTTAGTATTATTTTCGAGTCCTTCGATATTGTTTTAGTTTTTCAATTATGAGGGTATTTTGATTTTTCGAAGTGTCTCCTCAAATAATACTAATAAAGATATCGTCTTATTTTTTCGAAAATTCGTGACGTTGCGTGTCCCCTTAACTTTTAAATATTAAGACGAAGATCTCAAATAATTTAGTTGCGATTAAAAAAATACTAATTTTTTTCTCATATTTTGTCTTTGATATTTTGTAATTTAGTGGTAGACATAGTGCACGTTTGTTTGGCAATTAACCCGATATTATTTATGATGACTCGACTGTATTTTTATGAATCTCATTCGCAGCTGTATTTTTTTAATGATAAACAATATAGGAGTTAATATATATGATATATATTTACATATGCGGCAAGAATGACGCTGTGTGACCGCGCTGTTTATTTTTTGTTAAAGTTCATCTACCCTAAAATTGGAAAAAAATAAAATAAAATTAGAACATTCGATTCGATAGTTCATCCCGGTAAGTGATACGGGTATGTAATAATAAAAATTAGGCTATGAAAAAATGTCTCAATATATAAAATTAATAAATGGAATGGTAGGTATTGTCAGTATTATTATAACGGTGCCATTTCGTTAGGAAAATCTACGTTTGTGCCAAAATTTCGCTCAGTTTTGCGTTCTAAGGTTGTCGTAATAACCCTTTTTGAATTAAGTGCATTCAAATATCTGCTTGTTAGAATTAAAAGTTTATTTATCAGGAATGCTTAATAGGGGTTCTCAATTTGCCATTTTGCGAAGTATATTCGAATTCGAATACCTACTTACTAATGACGACTTCGGTGTAGAGCCTAAACGTTAGCCGTGCTTAAAAATGTATTTGTAGTGTGTAAACTCCTCGATTAGCAAAACCTAAGCATCGGTATCGCTTTTAAGACTTTAAACTTTACTGCAACTCCTTAAAATAAGTACTAAATACTTTAAAAATACGCTTGCTATTTTCCCAATAAACCAACAGGGCTGGCCCCACGAAAAGACGTCGTCAATTTTCAAACTGATGTCATCATCGCGACTACATACGTCATAAGCGCTACGTCACACGGCGTCGGCCGCTCTGCTCACGACACTCATACATATCTGACGAGCGGAAAGCAATCTCATTCTACAATAGTATTATATATTGACATACGTAGATATAGTACTTGTGTGGTTTTGGTGTCTATAGATTTTGTGATTCTACCCTACAAAAATATTTTCAACTGTTTAAAACTAATTAAAGTTTGTTCTAAATAACTGCTTGTCTGAAGTTAGCCGTTCCGAACTACCGCGCCGGTATAATCGTATAATCACAAATGCAAAACATATATATGACCCCAACTGTCTTTAAACCGACTCTTTCTATTAAAATTTACCACTGCTAAACCACTTGCAGACTTCAGAAAGGTCAGTTATTTCGAAAAAAAAAAAACCAATGGATACTTCATACATTTGCTGTTCTTTATTCACAAAACAATATGGAATCGAGTAACATTAAATACTCCCCAAAACACCAGAATCACTTGCAAGTAATTAGTTTACATTAATATTAATTTAGATTAGCGTGTATGAGCGTGTGGACTAACACCTGTGTACTGTGACAATAAGCTAAGTATATAAGCCGCTGTAGATTGTCATGGCCGCGCGGCCTCGCCTGCCGTTCTCACCTATATTTACATTTTAGAAATACGTCCTTTAATTTTGAATTTTGCGAGGTTGGGCCCACGTTGGGCGCCAATTTTTGGAAGAATCTGTCTCGGGTGAATGGATGCAGACAATCAATAGTGATTTTGATCTGTTACAGTCTAATTTTGCAGCTGGACTGCAGTTTTAAGCAACGGCCTCTATTCGCCAAGCTTTATGGTAAATTCTGATACTATGGCCTTTTTAATGCTACTCATCAAACAATGTAAAACTTTAGTACAAAATTCTATTAAAACAGTACCTAATTATTCATCCAAGGCAGTTTTCTTCAAAAATTATCCTCAGAAATCCTCTTACGTCCTACATTAGAAGTACTTAATTTATCAATCGTAGTGTTAGATTCAAAAGCAATACTTGACATATTATGTGATTAGTGAGTGTAAAAGACAAAGATGGTTGTGTTCGTGCAATTTCTAGATTTAAGCGGCATACTGGACTTAGTCCTGTACCAGCAGTATTAAACCAACGTGATTTTTCAAAAATATTCGACTCCTAAAGTCATAGTTATTGATATTGGATAAAGTTTCTTTGAAATAGTTTAAATTAACACTTTATAATGTATTAGTCATAGTTTCGATTCATTTAGAATCATTTTACGTATCTTTGGGAAATGTCCTAGAAAGAAAGAACATTGATTTCAATCTAATATGCATTACTTAAAAGGTAAAATACAATTTGGTACTTAACGGCGTCAAACCCTTAAAAGCAGCAATCGAAAAATCATACGAGAATCTCGGTTTGGGAAGTTTTATGCAAAAGAAAACTACTTAAAATTATCACAAACTATCTTCAATGGAGAAACTTCCCACTTAACTTTATTACTAAAGTACTTAACCTTATTATATTTATATTAGAGTATACTTTGGGAGCAGGCGAGGCAGCGCGGCAAGTGTAGAGCAGAGCAGTATGCATGGTAGCTTGGTCGGCTACATTCCCTGACAGCCGACGCACATGTAACCGGGGCGTGTGGACACTGATATATATTTAAGTAACTGAAAAACTAAACCTAAGATTAAATGACCGTGAAAAGTTCATGCAGTAACTAGGTCCCATTTGGGCGACACTAGCCATTTGTACCTACTTAATCACAGGTCAATGTATTTCAGTTTCCCAAACTGATCAGATGTCTTAACTCCAAAAACAGCCCCTTGTGACAAATTATAATATTCAGCTTATTTAGGTTTATATAGTTATTTATTCTAAGAAAAAATACTCGGAAGTCAAGAGATATTATTTTATTGTTTTGTATTTACTATTGACACTTTCCACACGCCACGGCTACCGTATGCTATGATATTCACATTATGTATACACATACCTACCCTTTATTATATATAGCAGTATTTTTAGCATAAGTAGGATTAGAACCTCCTGAGATTAATCAGCGGTGCGTGCGTTTTCTCGTCTCTAATTTTACCAGTGAGAACTGAATTTTGAGTTTTAACTGTATAATTGAAATATGAATCCAGTGAAGCATCTATAGAAGAGATTTTTGTTATTAAAACTGGCAAAGAATATGTACTTATTTTAATTTATTTGATACGGGATAAATTCCTTGAATATATTTATGTGTTGTCTAGAAAACGCGCGCCCCCGTAACCCGAGAACTACACCTTTTGTACATTAGCGGTCGTTTTTCCTGAGTCAGTATTAGAATGGTTGACTATGTGATGTCACAGCCGCCGTGCGCTTCGTATCTTGCCAAATTAGATAGAGGGCGGCGAGTGTGGGGACGCGGCGGAGAGATCAACGTGGGTAGTTTGAATTTTTGGCTTGTATGATGCGGGTAATGTTAAAAAAAAACTAGTGATTAGTGGATATTAAGACAAGATTTCTGTAAGGTGAAGTATCTAGCTTAGTGTGCTGGGTAAATAATTATAGTATTTGTTATCGTCAAAGCAAGACGTGATAAAAACCTGTCATCATTTTAATATTAACATCATTCCAGTAGCTTGCAACTAAACCGCATGTATGTCATCCTATTTCTATTTCAGCTACACTTTTCTGAGCCTTTTCACATTATTGGATACCTATTAGTCGTCGTAGTTTGTACCACGTTGAGTCCACATCCCCTGCGCCCCCACACAAATGTTGTAATGTACTTAACTTCGTTTTTCATATATTGTACTGTTCCAACTTCCCTTTACGGTTGGCGATATTCCAACACCCTTGTCTTAGTTACACTTGGTAACTGGTCGCTGTTGTCCGTCGTAAATTGATGATTGAGTGAGGTTGCTAACTACCCTCGAATTTGATTGAGAAACTATAGTTTTGCGTGAGGAAATGGTTTTAAGTTGATTGGTGGTAGTTGGTAGTTGGCGACGTCACTAAATCGTGACGGGCTACGGCAAGTAGGCTTAGTTGTAGTTTTAGAAGGAGTTTGCCCGCTGTAAGGAGCACCTAGTAATACCTGATGTGTCATTACATGGATATAATATTAGAAATTAAAATTGTGTGTTTTATTTAGCGTGGGACTTCCTGCTGGGTTTGGTTTGTTGTATTTATACACTACTTTTTTATCTTTCTAGATAGTTTGCACGTTGAACTTGTAGTATTTAGTTATGGGGTTGCCATCTTCACTTTGGCTTTAAGACTGTGACTTAACTAAAATTAATATTAGGGTCATTCCAACGACAGAGGCACTAATAAATTTTTTTTTAAAAAAATACCACACGTTGGCAGCCCTAAGTGTGAAAATTCATGATTATTTGCCCCACGTTGGGCGCCAAAACCTTCAGTTGGTATAGGAGGGTGGGACAGACCGGAGGTATGGTAAGTCATATGACGCGAACCAGGCATGCGTATAACAGTTGTACATTATAGTGTAACGCCGTAGTGTAAGCGCGTCTTCATACTCGTGACTAACTCAAAACTTCACGGAGAGAGATACTAGGACATCGCTCATTGACGACTTTTAGCATTGGAAGGACAACCATTAGAAACTTGTCAACCATATTAAAAAACGACTAATAGTAATGTTATTTATGCAATCGGTCGTCAATCTGCGGCACGTCCGGCATGGTTGGCATGAATGAATACGTAAACAAAATCTTATCTTCCATACAAAACTTCACTGTCAATTTATTAAGGCGTTTGCCACACGTTGGTTGTGATGCGTGCTATTAAAAATATTCCTTTTAAAGATTACCTTTAAAAGGAATATTGTAAACGTAGACACGTAGTTTAGACCTTTAGACGCTTTGCTTCGGGCCACAGGTCTTCCTGGTAATAAGAATTGTTTTGCCAAAAAACAGGCCAAAATTTAGCCAAAAACTTGATTTTGCTCAACGTTGAAGTCGCAGTTGTAGCAAAAAACTATTTGAAGTAGTGATTTAAGAACATCTCACTAGCAGAACGAGTTGAGCCGCACAGAGGTGTAAAATGAAATTAGGAACTGCGACAAAATGGTTAAAAATAATATTTTGCCAAAAACAAAAATACGCCACAGTAGCTTAAGAATGTGACAATAATAAGACGGGACGTTGCCAACTAAGACGCTATTACTATTTAATCACTTCGTTGCCATATACGTGAATACATTCCTCTCTAGTCATTTTTTTATTATTATTTTTCTCTAAAATTTGGCGGGAAACTGAATACAGAGTCTTATCTTGCTCAATACTTATTCTTGCCTAGTTGTAGTTAATTTCTATCAATAATAAGCTTGACGCAGTAGTGATGTGCCATACACCAGATATGCCATAGCACGCAAACGATAAACTAGTGATGTGCTTGTTCGCTCCAGGCTCACTGGACCAAATGTAAACATCATTCAAAAATATAATATATATTCTTAATTATGTAAGATTACTATGATATACATAAATATACAATTTTTGGATTGGTATAATGTTAAATTGAACATAAAAATACTATGTTGTGTGTTTTTAATGTATGGCAATGCTAGAGTAGTGTTGTAGCGTAGACATTTTGAACTTTTACATACATTACATATGATAAATAAATATGACTAACCAAAAGCAATAACATTTAATATTACTACAGCACGCGCGCGCTGCAGCTTGCACAAGAATGATAGTGAAACTAAAGTTTTAATGTCTGAAGGGACGTGTGTCGGTTAATGTTTAAATTTCGAATATTCAGAGGAATGTTTGAATTTAAAAAACTATTAAATAATATATATATATACAAAGACAAGTGCAAAAATATATGTAAAAGAAAGTAAGCACGTGTTTCATTCAGGTTCTTGATTAAGATTTAAGGTACACTATGTACCAATACATTGCTTACATTTTTCGTAAAAATAAAGAAAATACTGCTCTCAAAGAGCTTTAATATCTTTTATTAAATAACATCATGACACACTAAATTATATTTAAAATTGCACTTGGCTAAGTAACGACTGGGCACAGCAGCGCGCGCAAAATGTTAGAATTATTATAATTATACACACATGCATACAAATACAAATATTTTTGTATAATAGGTATCTGTGTAATCGTAGCGTGTTGGTTAATCTTGTATTTTAAATGGTAAGCGACGAAATGCGGGTTGTTTGTGTGTATTGTATGACGTCAGAGTGGTTAGTAGAGTGTGGGACATGCTGTGTGATACTTGTCCGATGATTTGGATTTTGACCGATTTGCCTGAAGACAAAGAAACTTTATATTTTACTAAAACATCCTTTCTTTCGGTAAAACTACCTCGTAAAGACTTTACAAATAAAGCATAGTCACCATCTGACTTGCAATCTCATAGTGCTCTCATCGTAACAAAGAAAATAATATAGAAGTTATTTCAAACACGCGGAAATGACTATTTACGCAAATCATACCCCTGCCTACTCGTACTTCACAGGATTGACCATTTCCCTATCCCTGTCCAATTAACTGAATCGAGTTTCAAAAGGTTTTACAGCTAACTTTGAGAGAAGATTGCCGCCTAATTGGAATTTTTTAAATTTAAAATATTTTTCAGTCTCAGTTTATCATTACATGTAGGCAGATTATTAGCGAAATACGTTACCCATGGTCTAATGAAATCATTCAGTAATAATAACAACGTTATAAAGACGGTTATTAAAAAAAAATTCTGTTCCATATATTTTAACCGTGTAGGTGTTGCACTTTTTTTGTAGGAAAAATCCTGTTTTTTTTAATAATCGACGAAAAAGATCAACGCAAGGGGGTTCAGAATAATGTAATGAATTTATGAGCGGTTATGCGTCGATGTCCCCTTTCACCCTGTATGTTGTGATTCTGTCTGACACTATCCTCAATTAGCCTTGTAAATTACCTAACTCACCATTTATACATACAAAAGATCACAACCCACTCATCATTCTGACGTCATCCGTCACACAAGTGACACTTTATGTCGTCAACCAATATAATTACATTGTTAAATAAGCGACAGTATGTGACGCAGTGTTTATTGTGTAGGGCGCTCGCGCCGACGCTTGAAGGCGTGCGGTCATATTTCATGTTTCGTTCCATTCATATATATTTTTAAATTGTGTCGTGCCATGTTGACCTAGACGAAGAGTCTTACACTAAGTTTCAATTTATTATGATAAAACATTGGTGATGAAAAAGAGCGAATTTCGATACAAGTATTGTATTGGCACTTCGCACTATTTTCATATTCTAGTCATGATGTTGCCAGCAAAAAGGTCGCATTTCATTATTTATTAGAAAACTTCAAAATTCTTCTGTGATATAAGCCAGACACAGTCTGACTGTAGAGGTATTATTTTTATTAAATTTAACATGCCACGACACGGTATTGTTCAGAAACTTGGCAGCACTGATATGATTGGCGTCGAGCTCCGCGTAGTCATATATGTCTACATTCCTTTATGTATATTTTTGAACGAATTACTTACTGCATTTTATTTATGGTAGTAAAAACATAGTTTATCATAGAAAAACTAGTGATGGGCTGTTTTTATTTACGTATCCACCGGCTAATAGCGGTTTCCTTGATTTTGTTACTAGATAGCGCTACTGTGAGAAGTTGTATTAATTGACGTAGTTTTACCATCTTAATATAATTTATGGCCTAATTTTTCTATTTAAGGTAGACAAATAAATGAGCAATAAGTAAAATAAGTTTTCAGGTAATTTTTCATACACTATTTTCAAGCTTATCGTCACGTAGCGACATCTAGTAGCACACTATGGAAACCCTCATTTTGTGCAATTAAACAGACTATTTATATGTATATTTTGAGGTACCTCGTAGTTACGGTTGGGTTTGGGTTTGTAGCTGCGTAGATATCTTCGACTACGACAGTCTACGGTCCCCGAGCATAGAGTGGTGTAATGTCTATGCACAGGGAGTAAGCTTTGCCGCAAGGAGTATTATTATTGAATGTTTTGTATAATTAATGTAGATTATTATTTAATAAACGCCTCTTTTGCTTAAAAGAGGCGTTTCTAGGCAATAGTCGGGCTCTCTAGCGCCCTATAGCTAGTGGACGCAGTAGTGCGCCGGCCGCGCGCCTCCTTCAGCCATTAACAATATTATGGTTCATCTTCACTTAGAGACAAGTATTAGAAAAAATAATAAAATGGTAACACAAAACACAGCTGATCTTTCATTTATCCGCTTTTACGTTAGTTTTTGTACCTCTTCGTTAGTTACGACATAGTTTGGAAAAGAATATTTTTTTATTGAGACTCGTAGTTAATAGAGCTTTCAGCCCCGCGTTGGGCGCCAGTACGATTTTTTTTAGTCGATCGACCCCAAGTCAGTAGTATTAGTAATGTTTTGGAGATCAAAGACTATGGTTGGACATAGATGCATGACGTCATAAGGAGCAGTGTGTAGCGGTGGAGTGTGCATGCTTCGGCGTCAACGGCGTCGCCTCAGGACCGAGAAGACGAAGACTATCGTTCATTTTTTAAATACGGTGAGACAATACTGAAGTTACAGTCTAATCTCTTGTCAAATTTACCACACATGTTCTTAGATAGGTAGGTGTCCATATTTAAAACCTAGTTACTTTACTAGATTAAATCAAATACTTCAATGATTCATAATGAAATTATGTACTACATTATATAAAAATAAAGAAAAATCTAAATAAAAAATATCAGCACTGGGTTAAATAATGAAAACAAAAGTGCATTATTGCCAAAAAGTTGGCTACTAAGTAATTTAACATACCTAAATGCTACTTACCCATCTTAAAAAACCTAGTTACCTGACTATATCAACAAAAATACTTCAATGATTCTTATTGTAATGTAATTTAGTACCTACCAATATAAAAAAAAAAAAATATCAGCACTAGCTGAACAATAACAAGTGCATTTAATTGACAAGATATTGGATACTAAGTAATTTAAATAAATACTACTGAGGGCATGGTATTAAAAATTGTAGAAATGGATAAGTAATTGGTCGCTTATAATCAAAGTAAATTGAAATTAGAGTTAAATATTCTCTTAGAAAATCTCTCTGGGTTTTAAGGGTAATCTCTTACCCATGCCTCTTACCACAACACATATCTACATTTTTTTTATTTTAAAACACTATCGTCATCAAATTATTAAGAAGATATTGCCATAAGAAAGAGAATGTTAAGATTTTTTGTTTTGTGTATAAAACGAGGCACAACTAAGAAAAAGTAGGTAATAAATTTACATATATGTAGGTACCGCGTGTGATTCTTAAAACTAAAAACAACGTAGGTACATACCTACCTAGTCATCCTAAAAAATGCACCCATGATCATACCTAGTAAACTTTATTTGACGATATGTGCCTTTATCTCGACCAGCCACCAATTACTTGACCATGAATAAACATGAAATCAGTATTGTCATTCACATACCGAATATGCTGTTGAAAATATCGCTTAGTTTTTATTTCTAGTACCTACCCATCTCCAGTAAAGTGCATCCCAGTAATTAGTTAAGTAGATGAAATAGACGTGGTACAACCGGTGCTGGGTTCTTGATAAGTCAAATTCGTAGTTTAGTTGAATGGTCGAATCGATTTAGTTAAACATACGAGAATAAAATTGTGATGACATGTATAAAACTCCATGGGAGCCGCTTTTAAGATTTTTTCCATTTTTAAATAAGTAGACTTAGACATTTTTGTAGTTTTAGATTTTAAAAGTCATATCAACCGAAAGACACAATCGTATTGTGCCTTAAACTTTGTTTAAATTCGATTTTGCTTTGGAAACTAGAATCTTTTAGAATACGGACCAAAAGTTCAATTAGTTTGAAAATATAAATGAATAAAAACATATTTTTTGTACAATTTATTTTTTCGTTAAAAATGTTGATGAGAAAATTTTTCGAAGCGACTTAGCTGTCTCAGTAGTGTATTTAATAGAAATGAAATGTAAAGAAGTTATACAATGAACGTAGGTATCCCGTTTTGTAGAAGTACAAAGTAATTTAAGTATTTTGTATCTGCATATTGTTAAAAAGTCTTCCTTAAAAAAATAGACTGAAATATTAGTGATCCATGTACCTACCTACTTAATTTTATTTTGATATCCCGTTTCGCTGGGATGCACTAGATTTTATTAAGATATTTTATGTAAAGGGCACTTATTTAGATCTGTTATGATATTGTTTAAACAAATACGTACCTTCGCGAGTAAATATAAAAAAAGTAAAATCTTACCTGACAAACTGATATCGACAATGACTTAGATTTCCCACCTTATACTGCATTTTGACATTTTAAGTTGTCACATCTTTTTTTTAAATATTAAATCATTCGTATAAAGTAAATTAATTAAACAGCCTAACAGAAAAAGGTCTGAAAAAGTGCTTTTTTGTACCTAATTCCGAGAGTATTGATAGTTCTCTCATCGTAGTTGGCAAGTGTTCAGTAGAAATAAACCCCAGTAGGTACAATGAATCGATGTACGGAGAGTGCCTATGTGTGACAATATTCATATCACACTTATTTTGTTCCATTTTAGTAAATGGTCACGTACGTTAGCTAGGTTAAACTAACGATTGATAGTAATAAGATCTTGTTTGGAAAATTGAAAATTGTTAGCTCTGTGATTAACCTAAGTACCTAATTAAAAAAAGGGTAAAAGAAAATATTTTTTAGGAAGATGCGTTACCCCTTCAAAAATCTAACAGAAGTTATTTAAATGGATTGCACAAGACTTTGGGTTACCTACCCACTTACCAATTTAAGTACTGCAGGTATACCCTCATTTTTATAGAGATTAAATCCAGGCAATCGACATAACTCAAGCGGACTTAGGCGTCTCTTTGAAAGGTTAAATTAAAATTGACAATTATCCAAATAAGATTTCAGTGACCAATAAAATTAAACTGCAGAAGTAATTTGATATTCACATTTAGTTTGGTCTAACATAGTTTAGTCGAAACAGAAAATTGTTAACATTTTTTAAACCTCAATAGATTAGGTAATGATTTTTTAACTCTCACTTTTATGACTCCGGAATTAGAACTATTTTTTTTTATCGCAAAACAGGTGGAAAGGAATTCTGCCATTAAGTTTTTTAAACATGGGAGTCTTAAAAGCGTGGAGTATAGTATGTTGTTTCTATAAACTTTGTACATATTTTAGCGTAAGATTGTTATAAAAATAATAACGTGTGGTGTATTTTATTCATGTACTGAAGTTACGTGTTTAGGGTCGTTTAGATACTTAGGTATGTCTATCTCTTTCTCTCGTTTGAATCTTTCAATTTGGAAGTAGAAAATCTCCTTTTTGATTGCGAATGTGATGTGGGTTAGTGGACTAATATTCTATAATATTGTTCTACAGAACTTTGTAGGATATTATTATTATCTCTAATGTTGCCGAAAGAAAAGCGAAAGGCGTATTTTACTTTTAAAACATGTTGATCAAATTATTTTTTTAAATGGCAACATCTACAGAAATTTACAACTTCGTACTGGTGTTGTCAGAGCATCATTTCTTAACAGTTTTCCAGGAAAAACTGAAAATCTTAGTCTACTAATCCAGTCTAGTGATTGAATCTCTAAATAACAAAAAGTGCCCCACGAATTTGTATAATGTAAGCATTAATCTATTTACATTCATTAGGCAGTAGTTTGTGATTTGTAATTGATCCTTTGGACGGAATGTATAGATTTTTTACTACTTAACTATATCTTAAATTTTCAGACGTGGAAGTATTAAGTTGGGCGTTGTGATCGTTTTGAAGTGAACATTTGCAGCTGGAATTTTAATAAAGTTTACATTATTCCAAAATTTTTCAAACGAACAAGATAGTAGTTAAATTGTAAGATGAATAGATGCATAATAAAATGAACATGGAAAGCTATTTAAATTGCTATTTACAAGAAGACACTTATATTATGATTCTATTCACAAATTTAACTAAAAATATATAAATAAAATTTTAAATGCTCGTTCATGATTTGTTATGCTCAAAATTCTTCACTGAATGCTTTGAAATTTTGACACTTAGCATTCAATTACGGGCGTTTTTATAGTGACCCACAGGAACGCATGGACGATTTAGGTACAACTAGTTAGTAAAAAAAACTATCAAATCCTTCAAAACGATCACCGCCTCATATTTGATAGTAAAAGTACTAGTCATTGTAGTTATTACTTGTGAAGAGGAATTATTACCTATACTTAATATGTAACGAGAGTTCGTGCTTCTAATATATTTATTCTAATTATTTACTGGCAACCCGGCGATCTGCCGGCTCGCCGACGACGCAGTTTAAAGTTGAACAAAACAATTAATTAAATAAATGGTTTACATTCATTTTTGATGTTTTATTACTTACACATTTTTCAGACAATATGAAGGTTAATAAAAAATGGTTAGCTCTATATAATTATGAGCCCGGCCGTTATTAGGTGTCTCGTAATAAGGGGACAACTAATAACTTTTATCCAAGCAGAAAAAAATCTCAGTAAAATTCTTTACGTAACACCTAAGTTCATCACCTAAGTTGATAGTAGCATAGGTAAAGGAATGAAAAAATAAAGATTATTAATCTATGATAAAACAACTGGCAATCAACGCTAGCAAAAATGATTGGGCATGAGTAGCAGCTGGAAGTAGGTGTATACTATGACACTATGCCCAAAAACATGTGTGCATCAAGAATGGCGGGTGTATTACTACAGGTGTGACAATCATAGGTGTTGCCAAAATAAATTTTAATGTTATTAAATCTCTTTGGTTGATATGCCCCAAACCTATGGGCGCTTAGGCATTGCCGATATACCTGAACCACCCACCGGTCGCAAGAATTGGAAACATTAGGTAAGTACATTCCTAATCATTGAGGTAATTTTTCTAAGAGAAGTGGGAAGATGACTTATTTTTAATCGGACACGCACTAGATTACTTACTTATGAGAATTTTCGAACGGAAAATTAGAAAAATGGCATTCCCGAAGTCGTGGTATGGAAGGGGCCGGGCTTAAAAGCGTCAGGCTTGCCCCGCCATCAATAAAAACCATGTAACTTCATGAAACATTCGTTCAACGTTAATGAAGGCAGTTATGCTTGTAAAAAGGAGTAGGTACATTCGATTGATACCAATCTCATCATAAAAATCGACGGGGCCGGGCTAGCCACCAATAAGTGCCTGTAACTTCTTTAATAAGAGGTACATTGAAAATTAAGGAAGTAGGTACATTATGCTTGTAAAAAGGAGTACATTCGATTGATATCAATCACATCGTCTAAATCGATGGGGCCGGGCCAGCCTGACGGACGTGGAAACGAAACCCCATTTTCGCACGCTAGGCTAGGTTTTTAGTCAATACAAGTATAACACATACCTACCCTGGCGACTTCCCATAGGTATATACTAGACGATCATGTAGGATTGTAGGTACAGTCCCCAGCACATCGGGTTATATAAAACTGTCAAATTTCTCCAAATGATTTTGAACCTTAAAATGTTAATGGTTAAGTTCAAAATCGACTGAAAAAAATTGTCATTTTGTGGTAGCCTGATGTACCCACAGCACATCCAAAGCTCTACGACCCAATCCCTCCACCCCCTAAGTGAGGGACGATCCATGAGGTCTTCTTATAGTTGGTAAGTATATAATTGACAAGATGGAGTAATAACTTATCTGATATCCTTGATTTACGAAAAATTTAAGGAGGCCTTTTCACTTCAGTGCGACGATCATGAATGGTTGAAGAAATAAATAATTCAAAACAGTGAACGCAATATTCATCTCATAAATGGGCCACGTTAAACTTTTCTAAACACAAACACCAAAAAAAAAACACACTACAAACGAAAACTTCAAAAATATTCCAAAAATCCATCGTCCCGCCATTTCCACGCGCGTCACGTGTCGGTCATGTTTGTTTTACTTTTTCTAAACAATGCGGGCTCGTAATTGCGCGGTGAGCCTGCGACAAGTTTTTTATAATATATTTTTAATGTTCCAAGCATGCCGGTGGCATGTTCCCAATGTTTGGTAAGAAAACCAATTAAGTTATATCTAGACGTTTTATTAATTTAACAGTATCCCAGGCATTGACGAGTCCTTGTTTTCCAAATTCTTCTTCTTCTTCTTCCCCACCCTTTTCCACAGGTTCGGCAACACGCCAGTGATATCCCTGGTGTTCCTAGTGCCCATAGGTTACAGTTTACCATCAGGCAGGCCGTATGCTAGTTTGCGACCTTAGTTATACAAGTAGCAAAAATAAAACGAATTCATAACATAAATATTAATTATTTTGAAAAGCATGGATTAAAAAGTTGAATGCTTTGGAACGAATCATTTATAATACTCACAATGAAATTTGTCAAGCCGAGGAACTAACCTGAAAAAAAAAGACAATAATAAATGACGTGACGTAAAACAACGGATTCCCGCACTCACGCGGTGACCACAGATTACGAAACTCCTCTTATTTGGCGCGAACGACTAATACCCGCCATTTGAATTATTTCCACGTACGGAGCGCTTTTACATTTTTCTGTAAGGGAAATATGCGATTCATTTTAATTATTGCCTTTTGATGACAGTGCGGGCGATTTCGCGGGTTTTAATTTTGGTAATTTGTGTGTTGGAACATATTTTTTTGGCTACCGATGTTTTTACGGAGATAGGAGGGAAAAATTCGAGTAATAATATTCATTTAATATTTAACTGACCGGTTAATATGAGAAAAATCCTAAATCTTACGGCTTTTTTGTACGTTAAACGCATTAACAAAAGCTAGTATGTACTTATAATTAGGTATCATAATTGCCACACTTAAGTACATAATATGTAAAGCACATAATGTTGTTTTAATTTATCAAAAACTTCTTTAAGTACTTATATGTATTATGTAGTATGTTATATGAAATTACTCTATAAAATATCAATGTTTCGCACGATTTCGCACAAGTTCCCGACGGCGATGGCGGGTGGCTCTCAGCGTCTGTAATTGACATTTGAGCAATTTTTCCCGCCCAAACTAAAGTGTTGCCACCCGTGAAATACAATGTCACTGGCAAGAAGCACCCGGTTGAAAAAAATGTCCCCTTTTTTGTTTTGAAGTGGAATACATATTTTTCCTTACGTCTGCAGTGATAGCTTAGCGGAAAGAGCCCCTGAAAAGTGTTTCATTCATCACTCGGTTTTTGCTTCCCTGTAAGTTTACGCAAAGGACTACTGCTGTACATCCACAGCATGTTTTTTTGTTCCGTGTAATAAGTAGAAGGTAGGTAGGTATGCAGGCGATATACCTACAATATTTGAGAGCAAATTATGATCCAAACTTCTTGGCCGGTCCGAAACACAGGGCATTTTATTTAAACAGTTACGCTTGCGACCACGACTACCTACAATGATTCAGTGTCTCACCATGATAAAATAAGAAGACTGAATTTTATCCAAACGGACGATAAAAGGCCCAATTAAGAAATGCATATATAGAATCAGTTCATATTTAGAATGCTCAGAACTTGGCTTAAAGGCTCAAAGCGGAACTCGAGCGCGTCTCTCCTTGGACCCAAATAATTAATTTAATATTCTGATAATAATAATAATTGTTCTACTTACGACTTTAACACATTCTATAGAGGTTCATAGCAGGAGAAGATGTGGCATCAACTACGTATAATGCAATCACAACTATGTGCAGTTAGTTGTGTACATACATTCTGTCAAAAATGAGAATATGCCAAAATAAGGAATTACAAAGACGACCTTATCAGCCCAAGTCAGGGAGCTAAAATGGCCAGTTTTGCATTTTAAAAACATACCATCACGCCTGTATTCCCCAAAGGGCTAGGCAGAGGTGTACTAATGTACTGGGTGTACATTACACTTCTCCGGTATGTTTAGGTCCCTTATAATAGGGGGCGCGTCTATTGTCATTAACCGGGCACTTTTGAATATCATTTGTTATAAATTTTAGTAGATATATAATTAGTAATTTAATGTATGTAATGTAACTTAATATTTTCTTACATCTGTTTTTTTTACTATTGGTTGTGCTAAGTTCTGGTTTGACTTCCTATAATTACGGGATTATACTAACTTAATTATCTGTACTTTATAGAAAATCACGATTTGTTTAAATATCTCTAAATTATAAATACATTTAGGCACAGACCGAATTTAGGAATTTATCTTAATGATTTCACATTTAGAATTGTAGCAAATTAATGTTATCCTTTTACTATCAAACGTATCCGTGGCTGGCTTCTCCATCATTTCACCGTCGGCCCCACACTACGCAGGCCACGGCTATAAATCAACAGGACGCGACGGCGCGGATTATCTCGCATTCTACGTCATTTGTTCCAGCGACGTCGACGACGCGCGACGCGGCGTTTCTCATCGTGTTATGAACAGGACAACGGCTTAGCTTTAGTGTTATGTTTTTATGGTACACATGGTGACACATACAGCTATACAGATTTATCTTTGGACCGCTCATCATCATCATCATCAACCCATTACATTGTCCCACTGCTGGGCACGGGTTTCCTCTCAGAACGAGAGAGATCAGGCTATAGTCCACCACGCTAGCCTACTGCGAGTTGGCAGACTTCACATGTCGTCAAGAAAATCTCTCAGGCTTGCAGGTTTCCTCACGATGTTTTCCTTCACCGTTTAAGCGCGTGATATTTTTAGATAAAAGGTTACTAGCAATGTGGGTCTCACATTACTAGTAATCTTGTTAACCCCTCGTGCTAAGATAAAATGTTTGTGTTACGAGTGGGTTCACGTCGGTAGTGCAATGGGTAGGTTTCGAACCGGCAACCACATGATCGCAAGTACGACGCCCTAGCCATTACGCTACCGCCGCTTCTATTATTATTAATACGCACATGACTTCGAAAAGACAGAGATGCGTGCCCTGGATTCGAACTCGAGACCTTTGACTTGGCAGTCGAATGGTCATATCACAAGGCTATCACTGCGCCCATATTTCGTCGCAATAGCGAGCGGTGATTTGGTTCGAAATAACTACACGCGTTTGAAGTTAGCCGTTTCGAACTGAAAATTTTGGTATTCAATTATCTAGTTACACAATACAATTTGGTAATTGTTATGGCCATGATGGAAATGGCATAGAAATGGTATCGTCGTGAGACGGGTCGTTGACCTCCCTTAAAAATAATTAAGCTACACAAGGACTGTTGTAAGCATGCCGTCAGTTCATCTATCCCTATTTTATAGTAGGTACTGACTGCTTCTTTAGTCCAGGGGTTCTAAAACTCATCTGCTACGCTAGAGGTCCTGGGTCCGATCCCCAGGTTGAGCAAAGTGTTATTGGGTTTTTCTATGAAATTCTCAGTAGCAGCTCGGAGTCTGGATTTGTGCCCGGTTAATGGCAATACGCTCGCCCCCTATTACATGGGACCTAAACATACCGGCGGCTATGGGTGTAACTTAATACACCTCTGTCTAACCCTTCAGGGAATACAGGCGTGATGGTATGTTAAGTAATGATCCTAGAATGTATTATAGACGACCAATTTACGAAAAAACAAAAAATAATTTGAATTGAACGTTTAGCCTTAAACTTCAAGATTTAATGTTGACAGAGTTACCCAAGTATTTTAATAAGGCAGGTACAATTTCTCCTTTGTTTCCTTATACAATGTAGAGTTGATTTATTAATAAGCGCACCTAATTAAGGAGTAGCCCTATGGCCGGTATAATCTAAGATTAGGTACGTCCTCAGCAGGACAGCGCAGGTGCGCGGTTTGTAGTGGCAGTAATTAATCAACGCGCACCTCCTGGATGATGATGGATCGCCCAGGTTAAATGCTTACGTACACGTAAATTATGATTTTCGTGTAGCTGTAGCGTAGCGTGGGGGGGGGGGGCAGGGAGGCTATAGCCACGTTATTTTCAATTGGAAATAAAAAAATAAAATCCATATCGTGCCCGCAATGTTAAGTGCCAAGTAAAACCGCAATGGTACAAAAGATACTCTTAATTTCAAAATGCAAAATAATGACATAGCATCACACCTGTATTCCCCGAAGGGTTAGGCAGAGGTGTACTAATGTAAGTACCTACCTACACCCACATTTCGCCGGTATGTTTAAGTCCCATGTAATAGGGGGCGAGCCTATTGCCATCAACCGGCCACAAATCCAGACTCCAAGCTGCTACTGAGAATTTCCTAGAAACTACGAATAACACTTTGCTCGACCTGGGAATCGAACCCAGGATCTCTACTGTAGCAATCGCGCTTAGGATTATTAGAATAATGAGGCAGTCTTCAGTCAAAATAATTAAAAGTGAGTGAAAATGTTTCTCTTGTAAAGGCTTCATTAAATCAAATGGTCCTAAGCACGACTGCTACGCTAGAGTTCCTGGGTTCCGTACCCCTGTTATCTAATCACAATAGGCTCGCCTCCTATTCCAAGGGACATAAACATATCTACCGGCGATTATTATAGGTGTACATTAGTACCTATTACCTAACCCTTCGGGTAATACAGGCGGCATCATTATCAACCCATTACATTGTCCCACTGTTGGGCACGGGTCTAGGCTTAGGCTATAGTCCACCACGCTAGCCTACTGCGGGTTGGCAGACTTCACACGCCATCGAGAAAATCTCTCAGGCATGCAGGTTTAGTCACGATATTTTCCTTTACCGTTTAAGGGCGTGAAAATTAATTAATAATACACACATGATAAAATTCGAAGTTGATTCAAAAGGTAATTGGTATTAGATACAAATACAAATACAAATAGTATATTTTTTGTTGTTTTATTTTAATTTAAAAGTTTTGACAAACTCATAGCTATATCTATAAGTATAACCCCAACAGAGTAACACAGAGATATGTACATAGCAGTTCAGTGAATACCCATAATATTATCTTTTGTGTCATTAAGCGAATACATCCTGCCATGACCCGTCAAATGTTTTCACTCACCCTTTTTCATGTCAACTATATAAAAACATAATTAACAAACAAAATGGCGGTGTTCTATCGTTTCCCGCCGTTTTCCATTAGCGCGCGTTCGTCGCGCCGCAAAATGGCCGCTGTTAAATGACCCGTGAACTTGATAAGTGATGGGTAGTAAATATAGTGTTGGGAGAAGCGAGTTGATTATTGAAATATAGAATATCGACAAAAGTCTCGTCGTTTTTTGGTAGCTCTCTCATCATTATCATATCAGCCTTATAAGGTCCACTGCTGAACGAAAGCCTCCCCCATAGACTTCCACAACGACCAGCTATATGACGCCGGCATCCAACGACTCCCAGCGACCTTTACTATGTCATTTGTCTATTTCTTTGTAGGTCATCCCACACTGCATTTTCCGTTTGGTGGTCTCCACTCGGAGCTCTCCAAACTGAAATAAAACAACTTACTTTCGCCTACCGCACCATTAACCTACCAGTGTAGTCCATTTTGAATTTAACTCTGACCGACAATAAAGAATAAGCAATGATCACGCTTAGGTACTTATTGCCCTTAGGGGTTAAAGCCACAGAGAAGTCATTAGCAATTTTCTTCATGATTAAACTAGCTGATGCACGGTGACTTTTGAGACTGTAGTCAACCATGCTGGCCTAGTACAGGTTGGTAGACTTCATACATCACCAACAACATTTCTTAGGCTTGCAGGTTTCCTCACAACGTTTCCTTCGTTAAAATTGCCACTTTTGAAGAATTCCGTGACATATCTTTATAGGATGGCTCGGCAAACAAGTGAGTCACCTGATGATAAGTAGGTAATCATCGCCGCCCATGGACATCTGCAATAACAAAGGAGTTGCAGATGCGTTGCCGAACCTATTTAAGAAAAAGGGAGGAGAAGGAAGGGGACTGACGGAGGAATTGTGCCTTCAACGCTCCACACTCACCGTACGAAACGCAACATTATGCATACTGCTACTTGACGTCGATCTTCTGTGGGAGGGTTAGGAGGGTAGCACTTCCCCGGTCGTGCCGACCCATTCATGCTGCCATGTAGACATGTCAGCGAGACAGTGCTACTACTAAATACGTGATCAATCAAAATGCCCACTATCACTTCTACTGTCACATCGCTCTCGCCACCGCATCCGCTACCACCCAACACTATACTCCCAAAGTATCAACTAACGCAGATGATCTCCGGTTTGGCGTATCACTTATCTGAGGTTAAACGGTTCAGAACCGTGCGCCGATAAAATCTTATGAATGCACCCGTGAGCCAGTGATGGGAGTCACGAGTTTTAATTAACTGTTCGACTGTGACGTACTGGCTGGATGACAGCGATTTTGGTGAACGCACCTTTTATTTGAATAACGAAGACTTAAAAACCGCCTATGTCATTGGTCTAGGAGTCGTTAGAGCGACTGCTAAACAAATGAGATTTGCCCATTTAATAATAAGTTGTATTAGTTTTGATTAGATAGATTAATCCTTTAATTTTTCCTTCAATAAGATAACTTATCGGCTTGCGGTTTTCATCTTTCAACTTTCGGCTTTCGGCTTTCAGCTTTCTGCTTTCGGCTTTAGACTGTCGACTCACGACTCACGACTTTCGGCTTTCGACTTTCGACTCTACTTTCGAATTTCGACTTTCGACTTTCGACTTCCGATTTCCGACTTTCGACATTCGACATTCGACTTTCGACTTTCGACTTTCGACTTTCGACTTTCGACATTCTACTTTCGACTTTCGACTCGACTTTGTACTTTCGACTTTCAGCTTTCGGCTTTCGGCTTTTGGTTTCCGGCTTTCAGCTTTCGACTTTCTACTTTCGGCTTTCGACTTTCGGCTTTCCGCTTTTGGCTTTCGGCTTTTGGCTTTCGGCTTTCGGCTCTCGGCTTTCGACTTTCGACTTTCGACTTTCGACTTTCGACTTTCGACTCGACTTTCGACTTTCGACTTTCGACTTATGACTTTCGACTTTCGACTTTCGACTTTCAACATTCGACTTTCGACTTTCGACATTCCACTTTCGACATTCCACTTTCTTCTTTCGACTTTCGACTTTCGACTTTCGACTTTCGACTTTCTACTTTCGACTTCCGATTTCCGACTTTCGACATTCGACATTCGACTTTCGACTTTCGACATTCTACTTTCGACTTTCGACTCGACTTTGTACTTTCGACTTTCGGCTTTCGGCTTTCAACTTTCTACTTTCAACTTTCAACTTTCGGCTTTCTACTTTCGACTTCCGATTTCCGACATTCGACATTCGACTTTCGACTTTCGACTTTCGACATTCTACTTTCGACTTTCGACTCGACTTTGTACTTTCGACTTTCGGCTTTCGGCTTTCGGCTTTTGGTTTCCGGCTTTCAGCTTTCGACTTTCTACTTTCGGCTTTCGACTATCGGCTTTCCGCTTTTGGCTTTCGGCTTTTGGCTTTCGGCTTTCGGCTCTCGGCTTTCGACTTTCGACTTTCGACTTTCGACTTTCGACTTTCGACTTTCGACTTTCGACTTTCGACTTTCGACTTTCTACTTTCGACTTCCGATTTCCGACTTTCGACATTCGACATTCGACTTTCGACTTTCGACATTCTACTTTCGACTTTCGACTCGACTTTGTACTTTCGTCTTTCGGCTTTCGACTTTCGACTTTCGACTTTCGACTTTCTACTTTCGACTTCCGATTTCCGACTTTCGACATTCGACATTCGACTTTCGACTTTCGACATTCTACTTTCGACTTTCGACTCGACTTTGTACTTTCGTCTTTCGGCTTTCGGCTTTCAACTTTCTACTTTCAACTTTCAACTCGACTTTCGACTTTCGACATTCTACTTTCGACTTTCGACTCGACTTTGTACTTTCGACTTTCGGCTTTCGGCTTTCGGCTTTTGGTTTCCGGCTTTCAGCTTTCGACTTTCTACTTTCGGCTTTCGACTATCGGCTTTCCGCTTTTGGCTTTCGGCTTTTGGCTTTCGGCTTTCGGCTCTCGGCTTTCGACTTTCGACTTTCGACTTTCGACTTTCGACTTTCGACTTTCGACTTTCGACTTTCGACTTTCGACTTTCGACTTTCGACTTTCGACTTTCGACTTTCGACATTCGACTTTCGACTTTAGACATTCTACTTTCGACATTCTACTTTCGACATTCTACTTTCGACTTTCGACTTTCGACATTCGACTTTCGACTTTCGACTTTCGACTTTCGACTTTCGACTCGACTTTGCACTTTCGACTTTCGGCTTTCGGATTTCGACTTCCTACATTCGACTTTCAACTTTCGGCTTTTACTTTCGGCATTTGGCATTCGGCTTTCGGCTTTTGGCTTTTGGTTTCCGGCTTTCAGCTTTCGACTTTCTACTTTCGGCTTTCCGCTTTTACTTTCGGCATTCGGCATTCGGCTTTCGGCTTTCGGCTTTTGGCTTTTGGTTTCCGGCTTTCAGCTTTCGACTTTCTACTTTCGGCTTTCGACTTTCGGCTTTCGGCTTTTGGCTTTTGGCTTTCGGCTTTCGGCTCTCGGCTTTCGACTTTCGACTTTCGACTTTCGACTTTGCACTTTCGACTTTCGGCTTTCGGATTTCGACTTCCTACTTTCGACTTTCAACTTTCGGCTTTTACTTTCGGCATTTGGCATTCGGCTTTCGGCTTTTGGCTTTTGGTTTCCGGCTTTCGACTTTCGACTTTCGACTTTCTACTTTCGACTTCCGATTTCCGACTTTCGGCTTTCGGCTTTCGGCTTTCGGCTTTCAACTTTCGACTTTGGACTTTGGACTTTGGACTTTTGACTTTCGGCTTTCGGCTTTCGACTTTGGACTTTCCACTTTCGGCTTTTACTTTCGGCATTCGGCATTCGGCTTTCGGCTTTCGGCTTTTGGCTTTTGGTTTCCGGCTTTCAGCTTTCGACTTTCTACTTTCGGCTTTCGACTTTCGGCTTTCCGCTTTCGGCTTTTGGCTTTTGGCTTTCGGCTTTCGGCTCTCGGCTTTCGACTATCGACTTTCGACTTTCGACTTTCAAATTTCGAATTTCGACTTTCGTCTTTCGACTTTCGACTTTCGACTTTCGACTTTCGACTTTCGACTTTCGACTTTTGACTTTCGACTTTCAACTTTCGACTTTCGACTTTCGACATTCGACTTTCGACTTTCTACTTTCGACTTCCGATTTCCGACTTTCGACTATCGGCTTTCGACTTTCGACTTTCGAATTTCGGCTTTCGGCTTTTGGCTTTTGGCTTTCGGCTTTCGGCTTTCGGCTCTCGGCTTTCGACTTTCGACTTCCGATTTCCGACTTTCGACTTTCGACTTTCGACTTTTGACTTTCGTCTTTCAGCTTTCGACTTTCGACTTTCGACATTCGACTTTCGACTTTCGACTTCCGATTTCCGACTTTCGACTATCGGCTTTCTACTTTCGACTTTCGGATTTCGACTTTCGGCTTTCGACTTTCGGCTTTCCGCTTTCGGCTTTCGACTTTCGACTTTAGACTTTCGACTTTCAACTATCGACTTTCGACTTTCGACATTCGACTTTCAACTTTCTACTTTCGACTTCCGATTTCCGACTATCGGCTTTCGACTTTCGACTTTCGACTTTCGAATTTCGACTTTCGGCTCTCGACTTTCCGCTTTCGGCTTTCGGCTTTCGGCTCTCGGCTTTCGACTTTCGACTTTCGACTTTCGACTTTCGAATTTCGACTTTCGGCTTTCGACTTTCGGCTTTCCGCTTTCGGCTTTCGGCTATGGCTTTCGGCTTTCGGCTCTCGGCTTTCGACTTTCGACTTTCGACTTTCGACTTTCGACTTTCGACTTTCAACTTTCGACTTTCGACATTCGACTTTCGACTTTCTACTTTCGACTTCCGATTTCCGACTTTCGACTATCGGCTTTCGGCTTTCGGCTTTCAACTTTCGACTTTCGACTTTCGACTTTCGACTTTCGACTTTCGGCTTTCGACTTTCGACTTTTGACTTTCGACTTTCAACTTTTGACTTTCGACTTTCGACTTTTGACTTTCGACTTTTGACGTTCGACTTTCGACTTTTGACTTTCGACTTTCGACTTTCGACTTTCTACTTTCGACTTCCGATTTCCGACTTTCGACATTCGACTTTCGACTTTCGACATTCTACTTTCTTCTTTCGACTTTCGACTTTCTACTTTTGACTTCCGATTTCCGACTTTCGACTTTCGACATTCGACTTTCGACTTTCGACTTTCGACTTTCGACATTCTACTTTCGACTTTCGACTCGACTTTGTACTTTCGACTTTCGGCTTTCAACTTTTTACTTTCAACTTTCAACTTTCGATATTCGACTTTCGACTTTCGACATTCTACTTTCGACATTCTACTTTCGACATTCTACTATCGACTTTCGACTTTCGACTTTCGACATTCGACTTTCGACTTTCGACTCGACTTTGCACTTTCGACTTTCGGCTTTCGGATTTCGACTTCCTACTTTCGACTTTCAACTTTCGGCTTTCGGCTTTCGACTTTCGACTCTACTTTCGACTTTCAACTTTCGACTTTCAACTTTCGACTTTCCACTTTCTTATTTCGATTTTCGACCTTCGACTTTCGACTGTGGACTTTGGACTTTGGACTTTGTACTTTAGACTTTCGACTCTACTTTCAACTTTCGACTTTCTAATTTCGACTTTCGACTTTGGACTTTTGACTTTCGGCTTTCGACTTGGACTTTCCAGTTTCGGCTTTTACTTTCGGCATTCGGCTTTCGGCTTTTGGGTTTTGGCTTTTGGCTTCCGGCTTTCAGCTTTCGACTTTCGACTTTCCGCTTTCGGCTTTCGGCTCTCGGCTTTCGGCTCTTGGCTTTCGGCTTTCAACTTTCGGCTTTCAACTTTCGGCTTTCGGTTTCCGGCTTTCGACTTTCGACTTGACTTTCGACTTTCGAGTTTCGGCTTTCGGCTTTCGATTTTCAACTTCCGACACCCGACTTTCGACTTTTGAATCGACTTTCGACTCTCGGCTTTCGGCTTTCGGCTCTCGGCTTTCGGATCTTGGCTTTCGGCTCTCGGCTTTCGGCTTTCATCTTTCGGCTTTCAACTTTCGGCTTCCGGCTTTCGACTTTCGACTTTCGAGTTTCTACCTTCGACTTCCGATTTCCGACTTTCGACTTTCGACATTCGACCTTGGACTTTCGACTTTCGACATTCTACTTTCGGCTTTCGGCTCTCGGCTTTCGGCTTTCGGCTCTTGGCTTTCGGCTTTCAACTTTCGGTTTCCGGTTTATTTATTTTTTTAAACTAGATGGCGCCGACATTTCCTATCTGACGACCTCTGAGAAAAAATGTCGAAACCAGTGGCGTAGTGCCTTGCCTGTATCACAATAAGTTGGGGGGCCTAAAGTAAGGGTAAGATTTTGGGCATTTTTTATAACCAACCTCCCTTTTCTGTTTACTCTTTCGTGTGACAGTTTTTTCTCACACTCAATTTTTGCTTACACACGTTGGGGGCCCCTGTAGCCTGGGGGCCCCGTATCATTGATACGGCTGACACAGCGGTAGCTACGCCCCTGGTCGAAACAAACTCAGAGAATCATGGTCTCTTTTAAAGTCCAAACAATAGTTATATCATAGATATGCAAGTTTCGGCCTTTTGAAGAAAGAGCCATAACAGCTTTCAGTTGACCTGTCCTAACTGACGGCACGCATACATCAGTCCTCGTGTAGCTCAACTATTTTTTAGGGAGCTCAACGATCCGTCGCATGACGATACCAGGTCACCAAGACATTTGGCTAGGTCATGTGAAATACTCAAAGCTGTCAGAAAACTTGTATTATAAATCTTAATTTAATTAGAGCTAACCTACATAGTACTTTTAGGTATATTTAAACGCCGGTATTCCTCGAAGGGGCAGACGCATGTTAATCTATACCCCCAGTTCGCGTGTTTAGGTCAAATATGAGACAGAGCGAGCAAGCTTTGACCAGCGATAAATCGAAACTTCGAGCTGTTTCTAAGAATTTTATGTGTTCTTTTGTTCTACCTGGGGATCGAATTCAGGATCTTTAGCTTAGCAGTAGCGGCTACAACTACTACTGAGGCGTATCTATCATCTATTTTTTTGTTAATCACACTATCAGTAGTAGTACGAGAGCCCACGACCAAAACCATGTCTCATAGCAATACGGCAAAAACCCTATAAAATCGTTAGATTGTATGATTCTGAACCCGACTAGGTGTGTAGTAACGGTCGAAAGTGTAGCAACTGCGTGGGAGGCCATTTCTGCTGTGTCAAAAAACAAAGACAGTCGGTATTATAGCAATACGTCTGATAGTGAAAATGTACATAGATTTTATAATTGTATTACGAAAAAGTTTGTTTTCAGACATTTTGCGCGTAGCATATAGCCTGTTTTTGAAAATGTCAACAAATTTAGCCGACCTGTATCATAGCAATACGGATAATTTTTTTTTCAACTTTTCGTATTGCTGCCATGATTACCAAAAACCTGTTTTCAGACACTTTAAGTGTAGCATATACTCCCAAACAAATACTTCATCCCAGTTTCCTTTTGTGCGATTTATTTCAGTCCTTCAACTTCAATGTTACGGTTTCGGGTAAATTCTTTGTTAATTATCATCTAATAAATTCAGGGTCGCAACGTATTCATTGGTTTGTAACAGAAAATTCAAGATGCCTCAATACGATTTTTAAATGATATCTGAGTATCGAAAAGTTGTCTGATAGAGAAGGTGCTACACTTAATTTGTCTGATATAAATTTTTTGCACATGTGGACAACTTATTTATTCATGTCCAACAATTTTCAGACATATTGCTATGATACCGATCGGTAAAATTTGTTAACATTTTCAAAACGGTCTCAAAATTTAATGCGTTCACATTTCCGTCTGAAAATTGTTGTGTTCGCATCAAATAACCAAAATTTACTAATAAAAAAGATTTTCAGACGTATTGCTATGAGACATTTTTTTTTGTCTCATTTTTAATTTTTTTAAGTGATTTTACGGGTTTGCGCTACACCACTAACGTCTGAAAAATATGTTTCCGGTATCTCAGAACTATCATTCAACTACAGTCTGCAAATCAGACATATTGCTATGATGCAGTTCGGTAAAATTCTTTGACAATTTTGAAAATTCGGTCAGATCAAACGCTACGCGGAAAATGTCTGATATTGGTATTTTCGAGTTCAGGATAATCGTATCTATCGATTTGATGCGGTTTTGGCCGTATTGCTATGAGACAAAAATTTTGGTCGTGGGCTCTCGTACTATAGGATTTTACTGCTGTACCTATTTCAGTTATGTACTTAGGTACATATTTCCACTTATTTGGATTACATGCGAGCTTACAGAGAAGACGCGGCTTATTTAATTAGCTAAAAGCATTGACAGATGGAACAAAGAGGAACTTAGGTACGGTCGGCCAGCACATCAAGTTACCACAAAATGACGAATTTTCTCAGTTGATTTTGAACTTTATGTTCAACAATTGAAGGTTGTTGAACTCCAATCATTTGGAGAAATTTGACAGTTTTGTATACCTGCTGGCGACTGTACCTACTCACTTTTGGAAATTCTTGTAAGCTTTTATAAACCTACAGTTTATAAACATTTGTATACGAAAAAAGGTGTTTAAAGAGATTATCTTAGCTTATTTTTAACCGATGAAATACATTAAAATGATGGGCATGATGACACTAAACACGATTTTCTGGAACAAAATTTTCCTTATTCATACCATAATATACCATCACGCCTGTATTTCCGTAGAGTTAGGCAGAGGTGTACACCCACAGTTCGCCGGTATGTTTAGGTTCCATGTAATAGGGGGCGAGGCTATTACCATTAACCGGGCACAAATCCAGACTCCGAGCTGCTACTGGGAATTTCATAGAACACCTCAATAACACTGCTCGATCTGGGATTAGAACCCGGGACCTCAAGCGTAGCAGTCTCGCTTAAGACCACTAGACTAGGTAATGAGACAGATTTGAAAAAACTTGAATGCTAAACATATACTTACCTATACGTACAGTTTAAAAACCGTGTTTATACGATATTTTTATTGGCTTACTCGGCAAATGAGCAGGCGAGCCACCTGATAGTAAGTAGTCATCGCCGACCATGGACATCTGCAATACCAAAGGAGTTGCAGATGCGAGGGTAAGGAGAAGGAAGGGGAATGAGGGCGGAATTGGGCCTCCGGTGCTCCGGAAAAAAAAAGATAAAAAAAAAGATAAAAAAAATGCAAATAACTTAGCTTCTTGTTACATACAATACATTAGTTTAATTCATTAAACCAATAATGGTGACGGGGTGACAGTAGGCTTTAGGAGCGCTCTGAACACGATTTGCCAAAACAAAATATATCTTCTTTTTTATGGGATAACTCGGCAAACGAACAGGCGAGCTATCTGATGGTACGCACGGCTACACATCAAGCTATACAAAACCAGTTTAGACTGACCTCCCATTGTAAAGGTTTTCCGAACAAATCAAGGCCAGACTATACTGGATTTGTATAGTTTGATGTGTAGCCTTGTGTACCTAAGTAGTCATCGCCGCCCATGGAATCAACAAAACCAAAACCTAATGCCAAACGATCATAACGGGTTCCGGCTGGCGCGCAGCACTGACACTGATCTGCTTAACTTCATGGCGAGGTTGGTGCCGGCTGTCGATGCTGGTGTGCAGGTGGACGTGGCATATTTTGATTTTAGAAAGGCGTTTGATACTGTCGACAATGATGTACTGCTAAGGAAGCTGGCAACAATTGGCTACACTCCGCACTTACTACAGTTCTTTGTCAGTTACTTCGAAGACAGACAGCAGTACGTTGAAGTCAATGGGTTCGAATCCGAGCTATACTACACTAGGTCAGGCGTAAGCCAGGGCATCAATTTGGGTCCTCTCGAATTTATTATAATGATAAATGACTTACCAGACGTAGTCAAACATAGTTTTATGTTTATTGATGGCAGATGACCTCAAATTGCTGCTTGAGGTCAAGGGTGAGTCGGACTGTGAGAGATTACAGGAAGACATATATAGAGTGGTAGATTGGAGCCGTAAAAATAAACTTTATTTCAACGCAGCGAAATGCTCAGTGATGACATTTACGCGCGCGAAGACTGCCTTAACCTACGAATACAAAGTAGAGAAAACCTTGATGCAGCGAGTGTCTCAGGTACGAGATCTAGGAGTACTGCTTACCCCAGATCTTACTTTCCGGGATCATATAGTTACAATTTGCAAGAAGGCGTACAGAAACATGGGTTTCGTGCTGAGACAGTCGCAGGGATTCACAAATGTTACCACGCTCAGGGTGTTGTATGACGCTTTGGTAAGGAGTCACTTGGAACACAGTGCGGTGATTTGAGCTCCTCATGAAGCGAAATACAATGTCATGTTAGAGCGAGTACAGAATAAATTTATAATACACCAGTATTTTAAAATTCATGGGGTGTACCCATTTTAACCGCTGATGTATCCAACACTGTTTGTACTGGGTATGGTGGGGTACAACGAGCTTAGAGTGCGCCGGGAATTTACACTTGCGGCGTATGCACTAAAGCTCCTGCGTGGAGTAGCTCATAACCCGAGTGTACTGCGCCACCTGAAGCTGTGCGTGCCAGACCAGTATGTATGGAGGCACTGCTGGCAGTGCCTTTTGCCAGAACCAACTTGCTGTCAAAAACACCCCTCACCCACACAATATGTGTATTAAACGTAGTGCATGAGAGAATTGACATATTTTCGTGCAATCTCAGTGCATTCGCAAGAGTTTTGTTGAATTTTGTTAGTTATATTTAAATATTATTATTCTTTATGTTATAGCTTTGTATTAGTTTGTATTATTATAAAGTGTAGGTTTGCAAACCACTATTGTATTGGGGTTATCCTGTAAAGATAGTGTGTGGAATAAATAAATAACACCTATGCCTCTAATACTGACGCCCATAACACTACTGCTCAAAACATCGACGCTCATGACACCAATCGCGGCGCCCTAAAAAATTCGGCCACATTTTTTTTTAATCTCATCATCACTACATAGTATAAAACAAAGTCGCTTTCTCTGTCCCTATGTCCCTTTGTATGCTTAAATCTTTGAAACTACGCAACGGATTTTGATGCGGTTTTTTTTAATAGATGGAGTGATTCAAGAGGACGGTTTATATGTATAATACATACATATTTTAGTATAGAAAAGCCAATAAACCACGCGGGCGAAGCCGTGGGCGGAAAGCTAGTTGGTATTATAAAATATGGCAGTACGAAGTCCGCCGGGTCGCGAATTTACAAAGGCTATACCATTAGAGTGAAAGTGCAAACTGAACTGGCTTAGCTTTTGTTTGACAAAAACTTGACGAAACCCTAATCTATTCTAGTACAGAAACTGACCGAAATCGCGTAGACTTTGTTAGATAAATTCATTCTAACATTGCAGCAACAAATGCTATTCAATTACTTTTAGTAGTAATTATGAATAATTTACGACACATATTGGTAAAAGTTATAAAATAAATAAAAACCCAATGTTTTTTGACCAGCAGGTAGGTATTTATTTATAATATTAAACACAGTCTTACAATTATATTAAAATTGGCGAACTGTAGTGTTTTAGTTTATTAAATGAAATTAATTTAGTTCTGGCATTTGCCGGCCGCTCCCGCGGCACCGCTCGCTTCGCTCGCTCGGCTCCTGCGTTGTGTGGTCACAGATCTAACCTTTTTTTTTTTTTTTGTCGGGGTTGGAAATGCTTTATGCACTATCCACCGCCCTGGGGAGAGCGATGGGGTGTGTCGGACTCCGCTCTGAAAAGAGCGATCTACCGACTAAAACCAACCTCGGCGTTTCGCGTCACCACTTCAGTGCCGGGAATACGGGAGCGTTGTGACATTCCTCCGCAGACCCGGCAGTGGCGGGCCGCCAATGCGGCCCCCTACGCGTTGTAAGGGGAAAGAGACGTAGACGTTCTCCCTCCCCTTCTTCCACCGATCCGCTGAGCGGGGCGCGGAAACTGCAAACCGCGTCGCCTGCTCGGGCCGTGTGAGTGGGCGGTCGGACTTCCCCTAGCCCGCCGCCCGTGGCCCTTTATGGTGGTTGGAACAGGGCGTTGTCTGCCCTGTTCCTACGCCCGGTGCGAGAGCGCCGGGCGCGGATCGGCAGGGTGGAGGCACTCTCCCTCACCCTCTCTGCTTCTTCGTTCTGCGAGAGAACCTCCTCGCAGAAGGCGACCGTCGCCTGCCAGGCTTCGGCGCCGCCGACCATAGCAGATATTACAGCCGGCAGCGCAAGGTCCAGTCCGATTGTATCCATGAGGACACGGCGCCGCTCTGCCCACGCTGCACACTGCTCGAGCGTGTGCTGCGCCGTGTCCTCAGGACAGTCGCTGCAGTGATGGCAGTGGGCGTCCGGCTCCCTCCCGGCGACGCGGCACAGATACTTGCCGAAGCATCCATGTCCGGACAAGACCTGTGTCAGCCGGAAGGTCAGCACGCCATGACACCTGCCCACCCATGCCGGCAGGACCGGTCTGAGTGCCTCCACGGTTCGGAGGCCAGCGCCCGGGCGCTCTAGGCGCTGCCTCCACTCCTCCACGGCCGCTGAGTGCAGCCTCTCCCTCTGGTGTTCCACCTCCCTCGGGGCGGGCATGTCGCCGCGCTCCGTCACCCGCTTCCGCCAGGTGTACAGCGACGCCAGAACGCGTGCATCTATGTCCCAAGGGAGGGACCCAGCAAGGGCGCATGCCGCCTCCGCCGATATGGTGCGATATCCCCGTATCACACGGATGGATATTGTACGCTGCGGGCGCCGCAATAGTGCGGCGCCGACACTGGTGAGCTCGATGGCCCAGACAGGAGCTCCGTAGAGGGCCATCGACCGGATGACCCCCAGGTAGAGCCGCCTGCAGGTGACGTTCGGGCCACCGATATTCGGCAACAGACGCCCCAAAGCACTGGCTGCACCCAGCAGCCGGGGTGCAAGGCGCTGAAAGTGGGCGTGGAAGGTCCACCTTCCATCCAACACGAGCCCCAGGTACCGCATAAGCGGTTTCACATCGATCCGGACCCCACCGACGACTATGTGGGATCCAGGTGGAGGTGACCTCCGGGGCCCGTGAAAACAAAGGGCCTCCGTCTTCGTCAACGCCACCTCCAGCCCCAGCCTGCGGTTGCGCGCCACTATTTGTGCGACGCCCGCCGTCGACAGACGGGCCGCCTCCCCGAACGTCTGCCCGCAGGCCAGCGCAAGCGTGTCGTCCGCGTAACAGACGACGTCGACGCCCGGAGGTGTCGTCCCTCGTAGCACCCAATCATATCCGATGTTCCACAGGAGCGGCCCGAGGACCGAACCCTGTGGAACACCGCACACCATCTCCCTCATGCACACGCCTTCCCGACCCTCATACGTGACGGCGCGGTTGCGAAGGTAGTCCCCGACCATCCGTTGCAGGTGGAGCGGCATCCGGTGGTACTGGAGCGCTTCCGTGATGCAGCCCCAAGGCAGAGTGTTAAACGCATTGGCGATGTCCAATGACACCGCGAGCAACACCCCGCCGCCTGCTACCGCCTGGTCTGAGAGGGCTTTGACGCGTAGGACAGCGTCGACGGTCGAACGGCCCGCTCGAAACCCGAACTGGTTTTCGGATAGATCGGGGCCTACTCTCACCAAGTGCTTGACGAGGCGGCTGGCGATGATCCGCTCGAGGAGTTTGCACGCCTCGGCAAGCAGTACAATTGGTCTATATGCGGAGGGAGTGTCCGCGGGGCGACCCTCCTTGCGCAGCAGCACCAGTCTGCCCGCCTTCCAACGCTCAGGGAAGCGACCCTGTCTGAAGCATTCTGTGAATAGTTCCTGCAGCCTCGGGCCCAGCACCTGTAGGGCCAGCGCCAGTGCGCGCCCAGGGACGCCATCTGGCCCAGGGGCCCGGTTCCGCGCTCTCATGCGCTCCACCGCCACCTCAAACTCCGCTCGCGTGATCGCCGGGACGTCATCCTCTTCCGGTTCCTGAGAGCCCTCGGTGCGGGGCCGCATTGGAGGTGGTGAGTGGTTCACCCTGTGCGGAAACAGGGCGAAGACGACGTCAGTCACGAAGGCGGGCTCCATACTTTCTGTCAGCGGAGGAGCCCATGGGCGAAGTTTGGCCCTCGCCAGCTTGTATGGCCGACCCCAAGGGTCAGCATCCAGAAGCTGCAGGAACTGCTCATTTGCGGCCTCTTTGGCCCGGCTTATACCCAACTGCAGCGCCTCTTTTGCCCTTTTGTAGAGCTCGTACAGCGGGCATCTAGGGACTCGTCCCGTAGGCGCCGTCGGCGGTGTCTTGTGTACCGGCGTCGGAGAGCAGCGCATGCAACGCGCATCTCCGCCAGCTCCTGGGACCACCAGTACATTTGACGCCTCTGAGGTCCCGGCCTGGCGCGGGGCATGGCTGCATCACAGATTTGCGACATCGCCTGCCGGAACCAGGTCACCTCGACGTCAATATCCGTCGCTGGTCCCTCAGGAGTGCCGGAAAACCAGGCCTGCACGATGGCCGCCTCGATGAGGACGTCTCTGTCGAGCTTGCCAAGGACCCACCTCGGGGTCGCTACATTGGCTTGACCATGGCGCCCGCTGCTCGAGGCCGCCGAGAGCGTGGAAATCTCGAACCGGATATACCGGTGGTCTGAGAGACTCTCCACCCCCTCCAATACCCTCCAGTCCTGGACGCAGCACGCCACTGCTGGACTGGCGAAAGAGACGTCCACAATCGAGCCGCCGTTGTGCCGCACACACGTGTGAACCGTCCCGCGGTTGAGGATTTCTAGTCCCACCGAAACCGCCCACTCCTCCAACACGTCACCGCGTGCATCGGTGACGGGGCAACCCCATGCCCTGGATTTGGCGTTAAGGTCGCCGAGGAGCAGGACGGGACCGGTGGACCGCCGAATCAGGGCCCCCAAGTCCCCGAGGAAAACCTCAAACTCTGCAAGGACTCTGTTGGGCGAAAAGTATGCCCCAACCACGAGAATGCCCCCGATCATGGCCGCGACACAGCCCGAGCGCTGGTCCAAGACCGCCATTGCGGCGCCAGTGGAGGCCTGACAGATTATGGCAACAGTGCCATCCACGTCCCCGGCCCAATTATCCCTTGGCGGTACCCAATATGGTTCCGCCACTACAGCCACGTTGGTCATCCACTCCGCCATGCTCTGGAGTAATAAGTCCTGAGCTCTGGCGGAGTGGTTGAGATTGCCCTGGACAACTGATAATGGTCGTAGGGCCATTATTGGGTGTCAATTGTCTGGTCTTCCACCACGTCCATAGCCTGTGTAGCCGCAGGTTGGTTCGGTTGCGGGACGGTCTGTGTGACTCTGCCCCCACTTCCCTTCTTCTGTTTTCGGCCTACACAGGCCTTGGCGCCGACCCTGTGGTCAGTGGGTTTCCCCTCCTCTGCGCATAAGGAACAGTGCGGGGTGGCGGAGCACTGCCCAGCCTTGTGCCCCCGCTGGCTGCATCGGTAGCACAAGTCACTACGAACTACGGACGACGAGCACGTGTGTTGTACATGCCCACCGTACAGGCAGCGGAAACATTGTAAAGGCCTCGACTCCAGCAACGTCACCTTTGCCGAGACCCACCCTACAAGCAACCGCTTGGCGTCGCTTAGTTTTTTGGCCGCCACTACAGGGCAACGGACCCAGGCCCTATACATGCCATCGGGTCCCAGGCGACTATCTCCCACCCTGACATCAGCCTCCGCGCATCCTCCGACACGCGCCACCGTGGCAGCCACTTCTTGAGGGGTAACGGAGTCATCCAGTTCCGAAAGGCGCATCTCTGCGCATTTTGTCGGTCTGGAGACCCGCACCGTTTCATCCCCGAGGCACTCTCTCAGCTTTGCCGCTAAGAGGTCAGCCTTTTCGCCGGTCTGTGCCCCGGGAATCTCCAATATGCGGGCGCCAGTGACCGCTCGCTTGAAGCGGAGGGAGGGAATGCCAAGCTCCACCAGCTCTATCTTCTGCTTGGCCTCCGCGAGGACTGACGCGTATGACACGCCCCTCTTCTCGGCCTCAGGCTGCAAGGTCAAGACCACCGCGGTTGAGCGCGGCGCTTGCAGTTTGCGCGCCGACTGATTTGTCTTGGCTTTGTTCTTGTTGGCATTCTTTTTATTTGTAACCGTCTGCCATTCTCCCTCTTTAGGGGGATTGGCAGCCGGGTTGGCCGGGCCCTTCTTCTTGCCTCTCTTCTTTTTTTTGGCCTTAGTATGCGCCGACGACGCAGCCTTAGGCGCAGCCTGGGAGGGCGCTGCCTGCGAAGGCACAGCTTGGGAGGGCGCTGCAAGCGATGGCGCTGCCTGGGAGGGCGCTACCTGTGAAGGCGCAGCTTGGGAGGGGGCTGCCTGCAAAGGCACAGCCTGGGAGGATGTAGCCTGCGAAGGTGCAGCCCTAAGTGCAGCCTTAGTTGCACCCTGCAATGGCGCAGCCTGCGATGGCGCAACTTTCGCAGGCGCCTTTTTTGCTGCTCTTTGAGCGTATGTTACCGCCACCGGCCCAGAGGACTCCTCTGCCCTCCTTTTCTCCGCTGCTAGGGACGGCCGAAGGGTTTCAGCTGGGAGAAGCCTTGGCTCTAACGCCTCGAGGCGAGCATTCATCATGCCCCCGGCTTGGAGCATGACGACCCGCACTACCTCTGCAATTTGGTCGGGCTGCAGTGACCCGGGTGCTGCCGGGGCAGAGACAGGCACTGTGAGGGTAGGCCGCTCTTGCCGCTGTTTAAACTCTGCCTTTAGAGCGGCCAGTTCACGCTCAAGGCCCTCCAGTTTGGTTTGGAGACGACAGTTCTCCTCCTTCATTCTTGCCACCTCCTAACCTAACCAGTGGCGTAGCGTGTGGGGGGGGCGGGGGGTGCGGTCCGCACCGGGCGGCACTTTGGCGGGGGCGGCATTTCACCGGTGGGCAAAAAAAATAAAAACAAGTATCTTATGTTTGTTTAGTTGTGGAATAAAATAATCAATGAATCAATCAACAATTAATTTTACTTTGTTTTTTTTTTATGTGAGAACATTTGTTTACTTTTCAGTTTAGTTTTATCATGCCCCTACATTTTTTGTTATTCATTAAAAAAATTAAAGGGTGGCAAATTCGGGATCCGCACCGGGTGCTAGTGACCCGTGCTACGCCACTGCGGATTCCGAATTTACCGCCCTTTAATTTTTTAAATGAATAAAATAAAAATGTAGGGCATGATAAAACTAAACTGAAAACAAAAAATTTTTTTTGACCGTCAGTGAAATGCCGCCCCGCCAATTTACCGCCCTTTCATTTATTAAATGAATAACAAAAAATGTAGGGCACGATAAAACTAAACTGAAAAGTAAATAAACTAAAAAAAAAACCAATTTTTTTTTTTGACCCTCAGTGAAATGCCGCCCCCGCCAAAGTGCCGCCCGGTGCGGACCGCACCCGCCGCCCCCCCCACGCTACGCCACTGTTGAGTGAATATATTATATAATACAGTACTAGGTTTGGTCCGTGCATTTGAAAATATCAAGGCAAAAAGCTATTCCATTTGAGTCAATTTTTTTATTGAGATAGATTAGGTATTGTCGATTAATATGCATAAACAAAAGTTCATCTATTAGAGTCTGACTCGTGACTCAAATAGTATAGCCTTTGTAAATTCGCCGCCGGGTCAGCTACTACGGCTACTATATTACGTATTAAATAAGTTCTCTTAGTCATCTGTGGTTCTCAGTTAGATAAACTCTTTGATTCTGATTTCTGAAGATATGCCAAAATATTACAAAAAATATCTTTGACTTTTTGGTCTGACTTAGTCTGTGTCTCTGTGGTTTGACAACTTTGACATGGCACAAAAGCCTCTGAAGCCATACCAAAAATATTACAAAAAAAAAACAACTTTGACTTACGAAAACGAGCTCAGCCAGCTGATTTTTATAACCTCAAAAAATCGATATAAACAATTCTAAAAAGACATAAATTTTACAGAATGCGTTATCTATCGCGTTTATTTCAGCCAGTGATTACAATACCAAAGAATGCGAAGTTAAAAAATACCGAAATTACGTGCAAAAGTCAAAAGGTAGGATTTTATGTGTTTCTTATTGAATTTCTTGTTTATTTTTATTTATTACGATTGTTACAAGTTTTCTAGTAATCGCAGGTATTAATTTTAAAATGTATAACAAATAATGTATAAATTAACAAGCTTTTAACTCACAAAGCTGTGTTTTCGCTCTGAACTAAAGTTGTATATTTATGATTTATTGATACTTATCTAAATAAAATAACCTAAGTATGTAACTAAAAAATATTAACTATATATTATATTCATGCCCTAGTCCTATCATTACAATAACTTGCACACTTACATTTCTTTCAGCTGCTTCTTGAATGTGGCCTGATCCGTCCGACTAGCTCTGGTCTCTTCACCATCCTCCCACTCGCCCGCAGAGCCCTGGACAAGTTGGAGAAGCAAATCAGATCATGTATAGAAGCTGCCGGAGCTCAGCGTATGTCTCTCCCATCCCTTACAGCTGCCTCATTGTGGGAGAAAACAGGGAGACTGAAGGAGATTGGCCCTGAGTTGATGAAATTTGAAGATAGACATGAAAAGAAGTATTTATTGGCTCCTGTAAGTATCTTACAACTGTAAATTTATAATTAAATTAATTATTGGGGATGAAATCATAATCATTTCTTAGTGGAATAAAATAAAATATTCTCAGTTTAATATAGTCATGAAACCCGTACTGAGCAACCCAAATTGATCTGGCCAGTTTTATGAAAGACATTTTCTTAGCTGGTTAACCTACTGGTAACTGGTTCTTCGGAAAAGACTGTTCACGTCTGAAGTTAGCCTTTCCTTCATTTTAATTTTTTTTTATTATTCACTTAATTAAGTGTTTTTAGACATCAATATCAAAATTAGTAAAACATATTCACAAACGCAAATTTTTACACCGATTTTCTATATTCAAAACCAACACAAAACCACTTGTGTACAATTTCAGATGCTCACAGCTTTGTCAAATGAACTGTTTTGTATTTACTGTGTCTCACAGTCCCGAGTCCCATGCAAATCAGTAGTTTCAGAGAAAAACATATCTTTCTTTTATAATATTAGTCTTTACAACACTTATATTTTCTAATGAACGTAAAAACACATAGTTTTTGTATGTGCTTCCAGACACATGAAGAGGCTGTGGCCGACCTCCTCGCTGATGTGGGACCGCTATCGTACAAGCAACTGCCCCTGCTACTATATCAGGTAACATTTTCATTATATACTAGCTGTCCGCCCGCGGTTCCGCCCACGTCGAGTAGGTATACATTATAAAAAAAAATCCAAAAAAAAAAACATAGATAGTAGTCGATTCTCAGACCTACTGAATATGTATAGAAAATTTCATAAAAATCGGTCAAGCCGTTTCGGAGGAGTATGGTAACCAACATTGTGACACGAGAATTTTATATAAAAGATTTATACACTGGTGTGACTGGTGGACCTGACAGACGTCGTTCCCGAACTCGATCGCAACGCCACCTACCGGTCCAAGTGTAAAGTAAAATCACTCCTGTATGACATTGAAAAAAAAACAAACTATATAAAAATTATCTTTTTGTATTTTTTAGGCATTTTCCATGCAAAGATTATTAAGTTATTATTTTAGTCGACAAACCGAATTTTAGTGAAGGAAAAATTCGACCGCGGGCAGGATTCGAACCTGCGTCTTCTGGTTAAGTACACCAGACGCTATGACCGCTAAGCCACCGCGACCCCTACCAGCCATGTCGAAATTTGCCTTCACCTTTTTTAATTTTACGTCTTTGAGGCGACGTCAGACGTCAGTTTGCATGGAAAATGCCTAAAAAATACAAAAAGATAGTTAAAAGATAAGGTGGTATCGTACGACATTGTACTTGCTGTAAAGCATGCCATGTCGGTTGAGAATCACATTTTCAACAGATGTCACTGACGTCGCCTCAAAGACGTAAAATTAAAAAAGGTGAAGGCAAATTTCGACATGGCGGGTAGGGGTCGCGGTGGCTTAGCGGTCATAGCGTCTGGTGTACTTAACCAGAAGACGCAGGTTCGAATCCTGCCCGCGGTCGAATTTTTCCTTCACTAAAATAATAACTTAATATAAAAATTATTTAAATCAGTCAGCGTTTTAGCGAGACTAACGGACAGTTTTATCATTAATCATTAGTCTTGTTGTGTAAAGTGCAGTGATAGCCTCGTGATATGACCATTGGACTGCCAAGTCAAAGGTCTAGAGTTCTAATCCAAGGCACGCACCTCTGTCTTTTCGAAGTCATGTGCGTATTAATAATTAATTATCACGCGCTTAAACGGTGAAGGAAATCATCGTGAGGAAACCTGCAGGCCTGAGAGATTTTCTTGACGGCATGTGAAGTCTGCCAACCCGCAGTAGGCTAGCGTGGTGGACTATAGCCTAATCCCTCGTTCTAAGAGGAGACCCGTGCCCAGCAGTGGGACAATGTAATGGGTTGATGATGATTAGTCTTGTGGTCCTCAGCGCGACTGCTATGCTCGAGGTTATTGGGTTTTTCTATAAAGTTCTACTCTTAAGTACCTTATTTGTAATGCTATTGTGTAAAGAAATGTTGGTAACTCAAAATAAATAAATTATTGTTTTTTTTTATTGGATAATTCGGCAAAGGATGTTGTGGTAGGGCCACGCTGTTCGCAGTATGAATGGGCCGGCTTGACCGGGGAAGTACCACACTCTCGCAGAAGACCGACGTCCGAGTAGTAGCGTTTCGTTACTGCGCTTCGTTCGGTGAGCGAGAGGGCCGGAGGCCCAATTCTTCCCCCAATCCCCTTCCTTCTCCTTTTCTCCTTCCCCTCCCTTTCCCTAAATAGGCTCGGCAACGCATCTGCAACTCCTTTGGTTTTTCAGATGTCCATGGGCGGCGATGACTACTTACCATCAGGTAGCTCCCCTGCTCGTTTGCCGAGTTATCCCATAAAAAAAAACGGAGCCGGCGAGCTACCTTATGGTAAGTAATCATTGTCGCCCATGGACATCTGCAAAACCAAAGGAGTTGTAGATACGTTGACGAACCAAAGAAAAAGGGAGGGGAAGGGAAAAGAAGGGGCTTGAGGCAGGAATTGGGCCTCCTGCGCTCCACACTCACCGTACGAAACGCAACAGTATTCATACTGCTACTTGAAGTCGATATTCTGTGGGAGGGTAGTACTTCTCCGGTCGTGACGACATTCATGCTAGTATGTAGACATGCCAGTGAGTCAGTGAGGCACTACTACACTTAAATTAATCATACCTTTGTGAACATTTTGCATTATTTAAAATGCTAAAATATTAAGTTATTATTTTAGTGAAGGAAAAATTCGACCGCGGGCAGGATTCGAACCTGCGTCTTCTGGTTAAGTACACCGCCGTCGTCGGTCGAGGACGTCGCCTCAAAGACGTAAGATTAAAAAGGTGAAGGCAAATTTCGACATGGCGGGTAGGGGTCGCGGTGGCTTAGCGGTCATAGCGTCTGGTGTACTTAACCAGAAGACGCAGGTTCAAATCCTGCCCGCGGTCGAATTTTTCCTTCACTAAAATAATAACTTAATAATCTTTGCATGGAAAATGCCTAAAAAATACAAAAAGATGCTAAAATATAATAAGAAATAAATAAATGATTGATTCAAATTTTCTGACTGGTTATTTGTAGATAAGTAATAAATATCGTGATGAACATCGTCCTAAGCACGGTCTGCTCCGTGCGCGTGAGTTCTCGATGCTTGACGCGTACGGTGTGCACGCTAGCGAGCAGTGCGCACACAGTATGTACGACACCGTCAGCGACGCGTACGCAGAACTGTTCAGAAGATTGAACCTGCCGGTGTATAGAGGTGAGTTGACCTTTGAACAATTTGTATACAAGATAGACAATTTCTCCTATCCATAAACGTCGAGCGTCGAGGCTGGGCGCGAAATTATTTTTTTTCTTGGTTTTTCGCAATTTTTCGGCTATATCCCAATCTAGGTACATGTCAATAGAAATTGCGACACCAACAATAACTTATTAATAATGTAGTATTAAAAATTTTGCTTAAAAATCGTTATCGACGAAAATATTGGTGTAAAATAGTGGATTCGGCCAAAAATCTCAATTTACACCTAAATCTCCTACGATAGCGATTGTTTTTGTTATGGGATAGACTCGGCAAACTATAAGCAGTTAGCGGTTAGTAAGTTCAAAAAATGATTTCATGCTAAATGTCCCCCCCCCCTTCCCCCCAGTGTCGGCTCCGTCGGGCGACATGGGTGGGTGTATATCCCACGAGTGGCAGGTCCACGCCGGCGCCGGCGAGGACCAGCTCACCGTGTGCGGCCGGTGCGCACGCGCCGCGCTGGAGGGGGGCCACACCTGCGCACACTGCGGGGGGGAGGGCACCAGGGTCAACAGTATTGAGGTAATATTTATACACATAATCTAAATTTCTAAACTAATATTATAAAGAGGAAACATTTGTTTTTTTTGTTACTAATGATTAAATCATTTATTTCTACGCGCTACTTCTGAACAACTTATTATGTATTTTATAGTATAATACTTAGTATTTATTTCTGCTTAAGTGATTTGTAATCTTAAGAAATGAATTATTTCAAACCGTAACCGTAAACATTTGTGTTTTTGTATGTATGTTTGTAATGATTTTACACGAAAACTACTGGACCGATTTCAAAAATTGTTTCACCTTTAGAAAGCTGCATATTCACTGAGTGACATAGGCTATATTACATTTTCAATAAAATTAGGGATCCCTAATAAAAATGCAATAATATAACCCAAGGTGTGAAAACGCGGGCGAAGCTGCAGGCGGAAAGCTACACATAATAAGCCTATAATGTGCCCACTGCTGGGACCCAGGCCTCCTCTCGGTGAGAGGGAGTGGGCCGTGATCCACCACGCGGGCCCAGTGCGGGTTGGTACATGTCACATGTCTTACAATTGTTGGTTCTAGGACACGCCGTAATCCTCACGATGTTTTCCTTCACCGTTTAACCCAGCCTGTGGATACTTGCAACACCAGTGGTATCACTCGCGTGTTGCCGGCCTTAAGGAAGAAGGAAGGAAAGGAAAAGGAGACTGAGAGAGACACTATGCATACCTACTGCTACTTGACGTCGATATTTTGTGGCACGACCGGGGAACTTCGAGCAACATGGAAAGGGAGAAGCCATCCGTAGCGTTCCCCTCTGCCAAAGTACAAGCCCAAATGGGCATATGCAAATGTAATAAAACTAAGTTGCCGCTCGGATTTTTAACTAAACCAAGTCCAGCCGCGCGAGTGAACACAGCTGTCCTCAAAATGCCAAATTGTTCGGTTTTCTGCTGCAAAAAGAGGTCTGGAACATCAAATCTACTATAAGATAAGGTATTACATTTCACATGTAAATAAATCTTTACCGTATTTTTCTATTTAATTACATTTAGACACCAAATTCGTGTATTCTATTTTAAATCATTATCAGATTTGTGTACCAACATCGAGTCCGATCGCCCGTACAAAATACGGATCGGTCGAGCGATAAATCCAAATTCTTGCCGATGCACAATTTAGGGAGGTTACCACGGCGCGAGAGCGAGAGCCTTAACTTTAGCCTCACACTTTGTCATTTTTCGCCTGCTATTTGCGAGACCGGTGTCAGTACGTAGACTGCAGTGGGCAGCTCTCTGAGCCCTATTTCACGAGATCAGGAGTTAGTCAGGGTAGTAATTTAGGGCCTTTTCTTTTCATTTTAACAACCAATGACCTGCCGAGGGTAGTAGATAAATCAATACCATTACTATTCGCAGACGACTTGAAATTGGTTCAAAAAATAAAGCAAGAATCTGATCATGACATACTGCAGCAGGATATTAATAAAGTAGTAGAGTGGAGTCGTAGCAATAATATGTACTTCAATGTGGCCAAATGTTCAGTATTATCATTTACTCGTGCACGTGACCCAAGTCATTATCAATATTGCATGGATGGAATCCAACTGCAACGTGTCTCAGAGGTTAGGGATTTAGGCGTACGCTTTACAGCTGATTTAAATTTCCGTAAGCATACTACCGACGTTTGTAAAAAAGCATACCGCAATTTAGGGTTGGTCTTACGGCTAGGAAATCAGTTCTCGAACATCAGGGCTCTGAGGTCGCTGTACGAAGCGCTGGTAAAAAGTCACTTGGAATGTAATGCTGTCGTTTGGTCACCACATGAAACCAAGTACAAGCTAATGCTAGAACGAATCCAGAACAAGTTCATGAGATTCCTGTACCTAAAGCAGTATGGTGTGTATCCAGGGTATCCACTTCTGTATCCTACACGATTTGTGCTGGGCATGGTAGGATATTATAAGCTGGAAGTAAGAAGGGAAGTGGCTATCGCCACTTATGCATTTAAAGTATTGCGTGGTAAAATACACAACCTGGGCGTTTTAAACACGTTGGGGTTGTGTGTACCAGAGGGGTACGTGGGACGGCGGAGGCGGCCGCCGCTGCTGTGGGAGCCGCCAGCTCGCACCAACCTGCTGCACCGCGCGCCGCTGACGCGAGCGCTGCGTACACTCAATATGGTGTCACAACGGATTGACTGTTTCAATTGTACTTTGAGTGAATTCACACGTGCTGCATTTTGTATTGTAACTTCTTCTTTGGAATAATAATATATACTTATAACTACAACTACGCTATTGTATTAGGTTAAGCCTGTGATGATAGCTGTATGTGTTTAAATAAATAAATAAATAAATAAATAAAATAAACTTAAAAGCGTCTTAGCGCTGCATGTTTTTTCGTATAGTTAGACGGTTATTTGCTGTTTCAGCGCTGTGCAAGGCTTGTTGGTATTATTAAATTTTGTATGTGTTAGTGTCGTCATTACAGTTTTAGTTTTGTATGTAGTAATTCGGAACTGCGCTTGTGTGCACATTTCCCTCCGCAAAAAATGGCAGTACTATTTGGTCGGTAATATATCTCTAAGGCCCTACCGTGTTGCTCGAAGCCGGGGAAGTACTACCTTCCCACAGAATATCGACGTCAAGTAGCAGTATGCATACTGTTGCATTTCGTACGATGAGTGTGGACCGCTGGAGGCCCAATTTAGTCTCAACAGCTTCTCATTTTACCTTAAATAGGCTCGGAAACGCGTCGGCAACTCCTTTGGTATAGCAGATGTCCATGGGCGGCGATGACTACTTACCATCACGTAGCTCGCCTACTCGTATTCCGAGTTAACCCATAAAAAAAATTACAACGGTGATCACATTTGGCATAGCCGTGGGGTACACAATGCGTTGTTTATTATGACTTTTTATTCGTGTATACCTCTTGATGTTTTTTCAATTATGTTGTACAATGTCCGTGACTGCGTCAATAAATATTGTTTCTTTCTTTCTTTCTTTCTCACATAACATACAGGTTGGTCACACATTCATCCTGGGCACCAAGTACAGCTCGGCGCTGTCGGCCTCGCTGACGAGCGCGGCCGGGACGACACATCCGGTCCACATGTCCTGCTACGGCATCGGCATCACCAGGTACTTAAGTACACATCAAGCTATACAAAACCAGTATAGGCTGGACTTGAATTGTACTGAAATCCTTTAGAAGTGGAGGTCAGTCTAAACTGGTTTTGTATAGCTAGATGTCCAGCCGTTGTCACACTTTATTTTATATTTTACTATATTTTAGACTGCCTCATTAGAGTGGTCATAAGCGCGACTGCTAGAGGTCCTGGGTTTGATCCCCAGGTCGAACATTTTGTGTTATTGGGTTTTTCTATGAAATACCCAGTAGCAGCTCATGTTGCAAACATCTACCTTACTCTATCTAACTCTCAAAGAGTGAGTGGGATAGGTAGCTGTTTGCAACATGTTTTGTCGTCAGTGGGAACGCGGGGCAAGAGTTTTGTGCAATAAGTTTTTTTTTTTTTTTTTATGGGATAACTCGGCAAACGAGCAGGCGAGCTACCTGATGGTAAGTAGTCATCGCCGCCCATGGACATCTGCAATACCAAAGGAGTTGCAGATGCGTTGCCGAGCCTATTTAGGGAAAAGGAGGGGAAGGAGAAAAGGAGAAGGAAGGGGATTGGGGGAGGAATTGGGCCTCCGGCCCTCTCGCTCACCGAACGAAGCGCAGTAACGAAACGCTACTACTCGGACGTCGGTCTTCTGCGAGAGTGTGGTACTTCCCCGGTCAAGCCGGCCCATTCATGCTGCGAACAGCGTGGCCCTACCACAACAAGTTTTTATTGCAGTTTAATAATTTTGAAATAAATTTCAGACAATTGGTTTATGGTGTGAATATAAATACTTTATTTGTTTTAGGTTGTTGGCAGCGAGTCTTGAGGCCTTGTCGAGTGAGAAGAGCCTGAGATGGCCGGAGGCTATCGCGCCTTACAGCATCATCATTATAGGACCTAAAGTAAGTTTAATTTCAATGAAAAATTTCATTTACAAACATACCCAAAAATTTCATTTACAAACCAACATCGACTTAATAATTAGGTAATTGACATTAAATATAATAACTTATTAACTAAATACTATATAAAAATATTGCAATACATACATTTACTAAGTAATATTTAATGATTTTGTTGTTAACCTTTTGAACGCCAGAGTATAAACGTATCGCCGCACCCCTGACGCCAGGCCACTTTTTCTGTGAAATTCCACAAAGTAGTGAAAACACACTAAAGTAATGATTAAATTGTTTATTTCATAATATGGTGCGACGTATATTTTGTCATATATTTGTGACGTTGGCGTTCAGGAAGAGATTTCGTTTGTCATATACATATATGTGACAATGGCGTTCAAAAGGTTAAGCAAATATTGTATAACATTAAATTATTATTTTTTAAAACTCCCGACAATTGCATTATATCTCGACCGATATTCATCAAACATAGCTAAGAACACTCCTGACTAATTCACCTTTCAAACGAACAAAAACCAAATCATAATCGGTTCATCCTTTAGGGAGCTAGATGCCACACACAGACACGTCAAACTTATAACACCCCGTCGTTTTTGCGTAAGGGGTAACCGCAAAGTGATAGCCTTGTGATATGACCATAGGACTGCCATATAAAAGTTCTCGAGTTCGAATCCAAGGCACGCACCTCTGACTTTTCGAAGTCATGTGCGTATTAATACTTAATTATCACGCGCTAAAACGGTGAAGGAAAACATCGTGAGGAAACCTGCATGCCTGAGAGATTTTCTTGACGGCGTGTGAAGTCTGCCAACCCGCAGTAGGCTAGCGTGGTGGACTATAGCCTAATCTCTCTCGTACTGAGAGGAGACCCGTGCCCAGCAGTGGGACAATATATGGGTTGATGATGATGAAGTGCAAATGAAAAATGAAAAATTAATAAAAGGATCATAACATAACATAACATACCATCACGCCTGTATTCCCCGAAGGGTTAGGCAGAGGTGTACTTAAAGTACACCCACAGTTCGCTGGTATGTTCAGGTCCCATGTAATAGGAGGCGAGCCTATTGCCATTAACCTGGCACAAATCCAGACTCCGAGCTGCCACTGGAAATTTCATAGAAAAACCCAATAACACTGCTCGACCTGGGGATCGAACCCAAGATCTCTAGCGTAGCAGTCGCGATTGGGGCCACTAGACTAACGAGGCAGTTTATTTAATTAATAATAATTAATTTATTATAATTGAACCTCCCAGGAAGGTTCCCGGGAGTGGCAGAGCCAGGGCCTGGAGACCATCAGCTGCCTGTACGAGGGAGTGTCGCAGACTCACCGCGGTGACGTCATCATCGACGACAGACACCACCTCACCATCGGCAAGAGACTCATGATGGCCGACAGGTGAACGTTATCACTAGCTTTCCGCTCGCAGCTTCGCCCGCGTGGAGTATACGTTTCTTTTCATTTTACAGGATAATATATAGCCTATGTCACTCAGGAATAATGTAGTTTTCTATTGGTGATAGAATTTTCTAAATTGGTTCAGTAGATCCAGAGATTACCCCCCCCCCCCCCTACAACCTCACAACCTCACAAACTTAACCTATTTATAATATTAGTGGACATTAATATTGTCATTTTCTGTATACCTTGATTATTATTATGAATTTCATGTAAACCTGTAGAGAGGCCATGATTGTAATGTTTTAGAGTCAACCTAAAAAAACAAAAAAAAAAAATCTTTATTGGCATAAAAAATTACTGGGTACATATCTTACTGAAGTCCCTGACTCCTGTGCTAGGTTGTGTACCTGTGTTACAGGAGTCAGCGCCCTCTTCCGTGGTGTGTTACATTTTATCTTATGCAATAAAAAATACAACAACAAGAGCATGCAAAGTGGGTAAATAAAAACTAAAGTAAGAACATAAACTTAAGTAAAAACTAATGAAACGAAAGAAGAATGGTGAATTATTTGTGTAGGTGGTTGAAAGGTATTTGAGGTTAGGGATGTAAGTTTGTGTGAGTGTGTATGTTGTGATGAAATTAGGTGAATGAGTTTGTGTGAGTAGTTGTGTGTGTATATAGAGATGTATATGTGTGTGTGTGTGTGTGTGTAACATTGGTACGCCATTAAGGCCAGACATGACTGCTCTTTTTATATAATTTGACCAATCTGCATGCTCCCTGTATATACATGTTCTATTATATCTACATCTGTTTTCTATTCTAGTATGGATTTACTATACACCTTTCAACGCCTAAACGTAAGAAAGATGTTTGTCATCTTGTTACAATACAATAGATTGTGTTGTAGTAGGGCCACGCTGTTCGCAGCATGAATGGGCCGGCTTGACCGGAGAAGTACCACACTCTCGCAGAAGACCGACGTCCGAGTAGTAGCGTTTCGTTACTGCGCTTCGTTCGGTGAGCGAGAGGGCCGGAGGCCCATTTCCTCCCCCAATCCCCTTCCTTCTCCTTTTCTCCTTCCCCTCCCTTTCCGTAAATAGGCTCGGCAACGCATCTGCAACTCCTTTGGTTTTGCAGATGTCCATGGGCGGTGATGACTACTTAACATCAGGTAGCACGCCTGCACAAAAAAAAAATATATATATTATATTAAAGCTCAGTGTCTTTTCATTAATTACGTATTTTGTGCTCGAAAAAATCACTTTTATTATGGGATACCTCAGATAACAAACAGGCGAGCCACCCGATGGTAAGTAGTCATGGCAGCCCTTAGACATCTGTAATACCTACCAAAGGAGTTGCAGATGCGTTGCCGAGCCAAGGAAAAGGTAGGGGGGAACTGAGGGAGGAATTGGACCTCCGGCGCTCCACACTCACCGTACGAAACACAACAGTATGCATACTGCTACTTGACGTCGATATTCTGTGGGAGGGTAGTATTTTCCCGGTCGTGCGACACATTCATGTCGGCACGTAGACATGCCAGAGAGAATCACTACTACTGCTAAAACTCTACATTATCTGGGGTCCCCACCCTAGATGTCCGTGAATGTCCGTAGGAGGTAGGAGGGGTCAAAATTTCCCAAAAATCATACTTACACAATTAATGAATGGCTCCTTACTTCAGCCAGTCATTTTATCTTCACAGAATGGGCTACCCATACATCGTGGTGATTGGCAAGGCGTCACTAGAGACTCCAGCTCGCTACGAGGTCTACCACAGTACAGACGCCGACGCTAGCGTCCAACTACTTACTATAAGCGAGCTAATGTCATTACTAGCAGATAAAGCCAATGTACAACTTGATAAAATAAAAACTAGTGTTTAAGTACTCAGTTGTGTTATTTTTGACCCCCTAGTCGAGGATATAGATAATTAATTTTAACCAACTTTAAAAACGAGAAGGTTTTTAATTCGGTTGCATTTTTATGTTTGTTATTTTGTCAGTTATGAACCGATTTGGAAAAATATTTTTTTGTTTCCGGTTGGTCCCATCAAAATTAGGCGAAGATATGATCACTCAAATTTTAGAAAATATCAAGCACCGTTCGAATAACAAAGGCAACATCATAATCAAATAATGTGAATTTTGATTACGGTTTGAAGGCGGTTTTCTTTTTTTGTTATACTATAATTTGCAGTGGTAAATGTTAATAGAAAGAGTCGGTGTACAGGCAATTATGGTCATGTATGATTCGCAGTAAAAGTGCAGTGATAGCCTTGTGATATGACCATTGGACTGCCAAGTCAAAGGTCTCGAGGTTGAATCCAAAGCACGCACCTCTGTCTTTTCGAAGTCTTGTGCGTATTAATAATTAATTATCGCGTGCTTAAACGGTGAAGGAGAACATCGTGAGGAAACCTGCATGCCTGAGAGATTTTCTTGACGGCGTGTGAACTAATATGAAGTCTGCCAACCCGCAGTAGGCTAGCGTGGCGGACTATAGCCTAATCCGGAGACCCGTGCCCAGCAGTGGGACAATGTAATGGGTTGATGATGATGACGATGTGTCGCAGTTGTGATTATTTTCTATATAAAAACAGTTGAATAAGCGATTATACCAGCGCGGTAGCTCGGAACGCTAACTTCAGACAAGCAGAGTTATTTCGAACAAACTGTATTAAGTAAAATTTGTATTTGGCGGACCAAACAACTGCGCATTGTCAGTAGGTATATTCTTTAAACGACCACCATTCACCGGTCAGTGTTAATGCTGAAACGTGCTCAGAATTGTAAATACTGTTAGGTATAGCACATCCATCTCAAGTCAAACCTTAACAAGTAAACATAGAGTTCAAAGTCAAATGATTGTGTTAATGATGCAAATTGTGACCAAAATCTTTCTAAACGGTATTGAGGATACAAGCTTTCTCGTTGCTTTTACAAAATAAAAATAAATAGATTCTTCGTGATTTTGTATTCAAATAATGATGTTTCACACACTGGTTTTGTGTGTACAGGGGGCCTACCATAAACTCTTATAGCAGGTCAATTTTAGACGGAAAGTGAACTGTCGTGTTATTTTGTACCATGAGCACATCAAATAACCGGCCAGCCAGCGGTCACGTGACTTAAGCCGGCGAGCGGTCACGTGACAACATTTCAGCGGGCTGGGGGCGTATTATGAGCTCTTATTGCCAGGCAGTTTACGCCGTGAATTGAACTGCCTTGCAAATTCGTATTATGAACACAATATCCAGCCAGTCAGAGGCCACGTGACACTTCAAGCCGACTTCTGCCCGACTTTGCTGACTGGCTGGCAATAGTCGTATTACGAGCGCTTATTTGACATTCAATTTTCCGTTTCAAATGTCAAGAACTGACAAATAAAATCATTCAGTTTATGCTGCTTTATTGATACGTAAACTGAATTGTTTAAGGTTTATTGCGAATTTAAAGTAAATATATTAATCATGAGTGACGAATTGGAAGTGTCTGAATGTCTAGAGAGCGAAATACATTCACATTCTAAGTTTAGAACATTCCCTGCAACTCTTCACAGCACCTTGTCCTTGAGAATTCAAGGAATCATTGTAGCGGTTTTATTAAAATCGATACCAATTTCCTCATGGGCATTGTAGCGGATAATGAGTGGTGAAGACTTGAAGAACGAATAACGATACGGAGTGATTCGCTAATGATCCAGTGTTTTTATCAGAATAAATACGGCAAGTGCCTTTCAACGTTCAATGTGGTTTTCATCAGTCTCCACTGTAGGGGTGTAGGGATCTTAAAAAACTCTCACAATTGTGTTAAAGTTACTCGCCGCCAACGATTTGTAGTAGTTTCGCTTCCCGGACTAAATAACGTGAAATGAAAAGTAAATGACTCACATACATAAAACAAACACACAAAACATCTAAAAAATACTTACGCCATGAGTAATATAATTAATTTACTTTAAAATAATGTAAATGTATTACGAAATTGCGTACCTACGTATTCAATTCCCGCCATATCAGCCAAGGTAAATGTACCAGTAAATCGATAGTATCCCAGAAGTTGATATTTTTGTCCTTACTAATTATAATAAAAATAACTATACACTGATTGGCCCCACGACTACTTATAATAATAGTAGAGACATCTGCGAATGTAATCTATGAAACTATGAGCCTATGAGAACACTCGTGTTTAGTAGTCACAATTATGTATGTTTTTACCTTAAGTTATTACGGAATCCTACTGTCAAATTATTGGGAACCAAATTTAAAAAAAATCATTGTATTCGGGCGAATGAAAAATTTGTCGATCAATAAAACGTACAATTTAAGACTATTGGAAAGTTATGTATAAGTATTTACAATAACACTTTATACTTTTATGTTTTTTTTAAGTTAAATGAAAGATCAATAAATTACTATATGATAATAAAAATAATTTTTTTTCTATAAAAAGCCGTTTTTCTCACCATTTTGTCTGTTTATCATTACTGGTACATTTACCTTAAATTGATGGGTGTCATTCGAAAACTTAAATTCTCACTACATAAATGTAGATGAAATATAAAACGTCAAAGTAATGTAAATATGGGTTAGCTAAAGGAATATTATTTGATTTTTATTTCTTTATTCTTAAATATTATGTTTTACTTAAATTTGGTTAGGAACTATATTTATTATGGATTTTTGAATACAAAAGGATATTCAAAAAATAACCGTAACTTACCGATAAAAACAATAATCAAGCTTTTGAACGGCGCTTTCAAAAATTACACGCCAGCCATAGAGAAGTAAGCTATTCAGAAGTCGGCCGGTTATATTTGTGTCATAATACGAAATTTAGCGAGACAGTTTACGGCCGTAAATTGAATTGCCTGGAACTTGCATGGTTTTTTAAAACTTCATAATACGGGCCCTGACCTGCAAAGAGCTTTACCATCAACTCATTTTTGACATTAGAACACTTGAAATTGAACTGCCCTGCAGTCATATTTAGCAGCCGTATAGAAGTAGCTTTTATTGACCTGTTTTCTTTAATTTGTAAGAATAACCTAAAGTAAAAATGACTTAGTGCATAACATACTATTGTGGCATTATTTAAAATTTTAGACAGAATAAAAGTATTATATTTTCCGTTCATTTTCGATGTGTGATGAAGACGAATTACTTAAGTACTTGATTTCTTGAGTAATATATCGGTAATATCCACGGAAGAGTTTATCTCTTCCGTGATAATATCAGTGATAAACTCATCACTAAAATAAAAAAAATAGAGTTGGTACTTAATTAAAATATACTTACCAGAAAATAAAGAACACATTATTTATTTTTAATTTATTGTTGTCTGCCCAGCCTTTATAATATTTGATAGCACCACCAACAGCAACAATGGAATTCCAATTTTCCACTACCTCCGTCCGCATCACACATCTTCGAAACATTGACCGAGCACTTAAGTTGTAGCCCATTGCAATGTTATTGTGATTATTTAAAATTCACACAACGTTTCCAATTGTTCATATGAAACTCTTTTTTAAATCATGATAACTTAATTTGATATTTCCTTTACCACTCACAACGACGAACACGATACAATTGTCTGCTATGACGAAACTACCTTCTTACAGTTTGTTCGAAATAAGTAAGCCGATCGGAAGTTAGCCGTTCCGAACTACATAATTAGAAATGTGAAACATATACAACTCTAATTATCTTTACACCGACTCTTTCTATTAAAATTTACCACTTCTAAACCACTTGCAGACAACTTCCGATCGGCTTACTTATTTCGAACAATGCTTTCAATTTTTTAATTTTTAGAACACTCGTTCCAAAAATTTAAAAAAAAATCCACCACCCCACACCACTCAAGAAGTTATTATGATCTCGTAAATTGTGCATAAGAAATTATTTGATTCGTATGTACTTAAAGCTTCGTTCGAAAACAGCCCTTATTTTAGTTGCTTGTATGCTAAGTGTTTTAAGTATTGACAAGGGTCTTTAACATTTAAATCATGATAACTAAAAATGTTTTGCAACAAAACTTAGCGTCTGTAGAAGTATCACTCTCATAAAAACAGTATTTTGAAATAATTATCCTAACTTCCTTAAAACCGTAAAACCGATAATAATGCGAAAGCGTATTTCAGAACGTTTATTTATATTAAAGCGAACCGGACAGCTTTAGTGTAGCAGGGGGCCTACCATAAACTCTTATAGCAGGTCAATTTTAGACGTAAACTGAACTGTCGTGTTATTTTGTACCATGAGCACACTAAATATCCGGCCAGCCAGCGGTCACGTGGCTAAAGCCGGCGAGTGGTCACGTGATAACGTTTCAGCTGTCTAAAGTGTCTGACCTGCAACATAGCTTTACCATCAACTCATTTTTGACATATAAACACTTGAGATTGAACTGCCCTGCTGTCATAATCAGCAGCCCCGTAAAAGTAACTTCTATTGAACTGTTTTCTTTAATTTATAACAAAAAATGTAAGTAGTTACAAATGAATAAGTGCATAACATATTATTGTGACATTATTTACATTATAGACAAACTTAAATCATGATATATGCCGATCATTTTACTTTTTAGATGTGTGATGAAGATGAATTATTCGACTTCCTTGAGGAAGATAGCGGTAGTATCAGTGATAAACAAATCGCTAAAATCCAAAGAATTTCTTTGAGAAATTCAATAAAGCCTTTCGACCTACAGGATGGTATGTTTATAAAGCGTTATAGGCTTTCTAAAGAATTAGTGGTTGAGCTTTGTAATGAGCTACGTGCCTTCATGCCCCGCCCCAAGAAATCGACAGATTTGTCGATAGAAGTCAAGAACAATTAAAGGCAATTTGATAATATTTTGTGCCCTTTGTATTAGGTTTTAATAGCACTGTCATTTTTTGCCACTGGGTCATACCAAAGACCCATTGGTGACATTTCTGCACATTCAGTTGCACAACAAACTGTGTCTGCAGTAATGACACAGGTAACTAAATGCCTGAATCGTCCATATTTCCGCCGAAAATATATTAAGTTCCCAAATAGTGTTAATGAACGGAGGACCAACGTAGTTGGGTAAGATGAATCATAAAAAACTAAGTAATATATTTAAGTATTTTTTACAAGACCTTGGTCTTGTAAGATGTGTATTTTACTTTAAGGTCTTTTTTTTTCAGATTTTATAAAAAAATTGGCATGCCTGGGGTTTTAGGATGCATTGACGGAACTCATGTGGCAATAAAACGGCCAGTGGAAAATGAAGAAAGGTTTTATTGCAGAAAACATTATCACTCGTTGAATGTACAATTGGTAAATCAGTACCTATATTTATACACTCAATATTTATTTTTGTAGCCTCTATTTTCCACTTACATTATTGATTAAACACACAACAGTTCAATTGTAACAGTTTTCTTGTTAATCAAATTAGGTCAAGCAAGTGGCGCAGATACTAGGTTTTACCTGAAAAAAAAAATGCAAATGTTAATGAAGATATTGCAATATTTTATGAACTCTATATTTATTTTTATAGCCTCTATTTTCCACTTACATTATTGATTAAACAAATGAAGGTTCAATTTTAATAGTTTTCTTGTTATAAATCAAATTAGGTCAAACAAAGTGGCGTAGATACCAGGTTCTACCTGAAAAAAAAATGCAAATGTTAATGAAGATATTGCAATATTTTATAAACTCGATATTTATTTTTGTAGCCTCTTCCACTTACATTATTGATTAAACAAACGAAGGTTCAATTTTAATAGTTTTCTTGTAATAAATCAAATTAGGTCAAACAAAGTGGCGTAGATACCAGGGTCTACCTGAAAAAAAAAATGCATATGTTAATGAAGATATTGCATATTCTAGGTCAGCAATTCGGATATGGAAATTATTAGTGTGGCCGCAAGCCATGGAGGAGCATCTCATGATTCCTTCATATGGGCTAATCACCCACTAAAAGCGCATATAGAGGATTTAAATAATATGTGGTTTTTAGGTTTGTATTGTTCTCGCTAATAAAGATTGAAGTAGAAGTAGTTTAAGTGTCTTGTCTTTTATTGTCTGCATTATCATACAAATAAAAAATAATAAGATTAATTTACATTCAATTCCTTATGTAGTAATTCTTCTTAATCAATTCTTGCAGGTGACTCAGGCTACCCATTAAGAAGGAGTATGATGACTCCATGTATAGATGCTCCTCCAGACTCACCTGAGGCTTACTATACCAACATGCAAGTCAAAACCCGAAACATAATCGAAAGGACAATTGGGCTTCTAAAATCAAGGTTTAGGTGCCTTCTGGTACACAGAGTTCTTCATTATGAGCCTCAGGTAGCAGCATCTATTGTAAATGCCTGTGTTATTTTACATAATATTTGCATTAGAGCCAATATCCCGGTTGAAGACATGGCATCAGAGGAGACGGTACAAGAAGCACACATGCAACCAACTCACCATATTGACAGCGAGGGGCATTCTGCCAGTACTCAAAATATCGAGCTCAGACGTGGAGTTGCTACGAGAAGAGAGCTCATAGCTCATTTGTGGGCAAGTCGGGCAATCTAAAATAGAAATATATTTTTATATTAAACTTAGATAAATGTTGTTTATTAGTTTGATTTAAACATACAATCACGCCTATATTCCCCAAAGGGTTAGGCAGAGGTGCACCCACATTTCATCGGTGTGTTTAGGTCCCATATAATAGACTCCTAGCTGCTACTGAGAATTTCATAGGAGAACTCAATAACGCTTTGCTTGACCTGGGAATCGAACCAAGAACCTCTAGCATAGCAGTCGCGCTGGGTAACTAGACTAATGTGGCAGTAATTTGATAATGGTATAATAAAGTAATTATGTTTTTTTATTTTATTTGTAGATTAACTAAAATAATATAAAAATATTATAAATTTTGATTACCTATTGAGTCTATTTTCTAAAATAGTTGCGATACGAGACAGTTCTCGTAAGATTCCCTGAGTCGCCTCAGCTCGCATGCGACTACTTTCGACTAACGCTCGTCTTGCTGCGGCCTGGGACATAGGTGCTGGTCTACGCCGTCTTTGGGGCTGTGTAGAGCTCATCGGTTCAGGCTGAATGGGTATAGGAAAGGCAGGTTGCTGGTCCTCTGCGCCTGGTACAGAAGATACCTGCAGGGCAGGGCCAGCATCCATATTTTCCTCATTTTCGAATGTCTCAGCCATTACTAATATTGATTGTGATAGTGGCGAATTGCTTGATGTTGGTTGTGCCTACAAAATAAGTATGTACAGAACATTATTACATTATCATTCTAGTTTCATTCTCATGCATATTTTTTGTGTTACTAATAAATGTATTGTTTAGTTATCTGTAATTTTAAAAAATCTTACTTACAAAAGGAATTTCGACATCAAATGGGTCTACCTGAATTTCAGGTAAGCCACAACCATAGTCATTACCCAGGATTGAAATATACTTTTTTTCTATTTCTGTCAGAACAATTTGTGTTTCAGCTGGTCCGCCACCAGTCCGTGATTGTGCTGTTCGAACAGCTGCACATTTCCTTTTCAATTTTCCTTTGTAATCTACCCAGTACTAAAATAGTAAAATATAAATATATAAATGTCCAGAATCTTGTACTTTCTAGTGATGAGTTGGTACTTGATACAAATTAAGGACACAAATATATGTTTAATTAATTGCTAATATATATTCTTATGTTCTTAGTAATATATTAAACTAACTTACAGCTGCCCAGCCTTTAAAATCTTTAATTGCACCACCAACAATGGAATTTAAACTTTCCGCCACCTCGGTCCACAATCTCCGGGACATTGATCGTGCTTGAGCACTTTTGTTGAACCCCATTGCAACGTCTATAAGGTTGTTTAAGAATTCCCACAATGTTTCCAATTGCTCGTATGATACTCTTTTTGAAGTCATAATCACTAAATAAATTGGATTTCACTTTATAAAGAACAAATGTCTGGATTGAGAATTCTTAACTTATAGAAACTTAAGTATTACAAAAACTTCAGAATGAAATTATTTCACCAAACACATCTAACTTCTAAAATTTTTAAATCACCTCGTAACTTTTCCTTCGTGCTTTTGACAAACGCTTTAAACGTCGTTCGGAAACAGCCCATAATTTAGTAACTTATACGCTAAGTGTTTAAAAGTGTTTACAAGGGTCTTCAACATCTAAATCATTTTAAATAAAATATTTTACAACAAAACTTAGCTTTTGTAGAAGTCTCACGCTCATTAAAAACAGTTTTTTAAATTAATTTTATCTAGTTCTATAAAACCGTAAAACCGATAATAACGCGAAAGATCATTTCAGAACGTTTGTTTATAATAAAGCGAACCGGTCAGCCAAAGTGTTGCAGGTCTGAAGTTGACACATTGCAGGGCAGTTTGAATTGTTCATGGTACAAATAGAAAACCTGTCAGGTTGACCTGCATAGTTGGCCTGTCCTGTACTTGGCAAATATTTTAAAAGTTCATGGTAGGCCCCCAGGTCTGAAGTTGATGCATTGCAGGGCAGTTTGAATTGTTCATGGTACAAATAGAAAACCTGTCAGGTTGACCTGCAAAGTTGGCCTGTCCTGTACTTGGCAAATATTTTATAAGTTCATGGTAGGCCCCCTGATAGACTAACCCTAACCTATATCATTATTAACTTGCTATCAGCGAGTTTTACCCCGCGTTTCAACTTACTACAAAACATGTTGAAAACATCTATCTAACCCAGCGTTTCCACTGACAACAAAACATGTTGCAAACAGCTCCCTATCCCTCTTACTCTTTGACAGTTAGAGTAAGATAGATGTTTGCAACATGTTTTGTTGTTAGTGGAAACGCGGGGTTAGATAGATGTTTTCAACATGTTTTGTCGTCAGTGGAAGCGCAGGGTAACTCTATCTAATCTCAAAGAGCGAGTGGGATAGGTAGCTGTTTGCAACATGTTTTGTCGTCAGTGGGAACGCGAGGATAATATGACAATTGGACTGGCTAACTCCAAGGTCTCGTGTTCAATTTTTTTTTTTTCAAAAAGTTTTTTTTTTTTTTCAAATAAAATTAAAAGCTTAATAGGAATGGTACAGTCGCCAGCAGGTCAAGGTATACAAAACTGTCAAATTCCTCCAAATGATTTTAAACCTTAAATTGTTAACGATAAAGTTCAAAATCAACTGAGTAAATTTGACATTTTGTGGTAACTTGATGTGCTGGCCACCGTACTAGCAATGTGGGTCGTCACGGTACAGTCACGGCCAGGAGTACCTATCTCAAACTGAATCCTGCAAACCATTTTTTAAAAAGATGAATTTATTTACTTTGCCAAGTCTTTACATATTTGAAGCCGCTGTATTTGTTAAAAATAATATATCTCTATTTAAATATCGTTCACGTATACGGCACCAAGATAAATTGCATATTGTTGCTAGCAAAACGCATTTAATGCATGAAAGTATTTTTTGCACAGCTTCCCATATATTTAATAATGTTCCGGGGCCTATTAGAACCATTCTGGAAATCAAAGTATTTAAAAAGAGGCTTCATGACCTGTTAGTGAATAAATGCTATTACTCTGTCAAGGAATTCTTGTCTGACAAATCACTATTGCAATACAATTTACCCTAGTCATGATGCGTTCAATGTCCAATGTTCTACATTTTGACTATGCATGTAACTAATTTATACCTAATTTTTCTCGGAATTATTTATATCAATAGTCATAATCCTACTATTTCGCTATAATGAATATGTATTAATATCATTGTTAAATTTAGACATGTAATATTGTATAATTGTAAAAATTGTATGCCCAAAGGGCGGGACATAGCCGATCGCAAAACTTTTAAGAACATCTGTATTATGTACCTACCAATGATCCACAATAAAGAATTTTGATTTGATTTGATTTGAGGAGATTCGTCACATTAGCCATAACCAGGACATGATGTGGTTCAGAAACCGCAGGACCCCTTCAACGTCCCCTTGAAGCTGCGGTAGCCTAATAGCTAGGGGATTAGGCTAATAGCCCACCAGCGGTAGTCTGGAGCTATAGGCCGACCGTTTAACTCGCGTATCGCCTGCGCGGTAAGAAGGGACCGGGGGCGGGTAACGCTACACACGGAGTCAATAATCCAAAGATTTATCTCGAGATAGACATTGTTGGTAAAGAATAAAATAATAAGTATCTTTTTTAAGTATCCCTACTAGTAGTAGTACTCCCTTCTTACCGCGCAGGCGATACGCGAGTTAAACGGTGGGCCTATAGTGACAGGTCTAATGCAGGTTGGTAGATTTCACACGATAACACAAAATGTGTTTGTTTTCTGTTCTATTATTGTTTGTTTAGATGTAATACGAGTGAGCCTATTGCCATTAACTGGGAATAAGTATACTTCGATATGCTTCTGAAAAGTTAAAAACCAGCGCCAGGCACCTTACCAGTTGTCTGGCTTTTAGCTGAACTGGGCCATTTGGCACAGCCGTGGGGCACACAATAAGTTTGTTTATTGTCTATTTTTTTTTGGATATACTCTTTAATTTGTGTTTTTTTTTTAAGTTATTCTGTGCATTGTCCATGACTGTGTCAATAAATATTATTTTCTTTCTTTCTTTCTTCTAATATTAAACTTAATTAAAGTGGCGGTAGCCTAATAAATGTATTTCTTTCTTTCTTCTGGCTGGCTTCTTTCTTTCTAACCCACCCATTGCACAACCGACGTGATGCAAGCAATGCAAGAATACTAGTAATGTGTGACCCACATCGCTAGTAGGTAAACTTTAAAAAAAACTCTGGAAATACGGTAATTTTGTCAGTTTTAAATAATACAATTACGAGTATTTTGGTCTAATTGTTTCTGCCACGGTCCCCGGTGGTTACTGGACCATCTCGCTGCTCGTCTGTGTTCATATGAATATCATGTCTGTATTCATTACCATCTCTATACAACGTTCAAAATAACGGACACTTTCACCTAACTGCTGTAACAATGTGTAGTTAATTTTTGTGGTTATTTTTATTGTTAACTCGCTTTTGGGAGTCATTATTGTGATGGTATTTGGTTATGAATAGAATGTGCACAGTTTCTAACCATCACTATTCTCCATTGGCAGCGGTGTACTGGTGTACACCCATAGTTCGCCGGATGTGTTAGTCCCATGTAATTGAAGGAGGCAATTTATTTATTTTAACTTTTATACACAAGGAGGACTTAATCTGTTCAAATTTTTTATGAGATCATAAAAAAAATATTACATGGACAACTTTTTTATAGGATAACTCTGCAAACGAGCAGGCGATCTACCTGATGGTAAGTAGTCATCGCCGCCCATGAACATCTGCAATACCAAAGGAGTAATAGATTGGATTTAGAGGCCCAATTCCTCCCCCAATCCTCTTCCTTCTCCTTTTCTCCTTCCCCTCCCTTTCCCTAAATAGGCTCGGCAACGCATCTGGTAGCTCGCCTGCTCGTTTGCCGAGATATCCCATAAAAAAAAAAAAGATGCGTTGCCGAGCCTATTTAAGGAAAAGGAAAGGGAAAGGATTTGCCTTCACATATGAAGAAATTCAAGTGTCATATCAAAGGCGTAAATTAAAAATTTTATGGCAAATTTCGACCTGGCGGATGGGACTCGCAGTGGCTTAGTGGTCATAGCGTCTGGTGTGCCTAACTAGAAGACGCAGGTTCGAATCCTGCCTGCAGTAACTTTATAATCTTAGCATGAAAAATGCATAAAAAATACAAAAGAAAGGTACCTAAACTGTACCTACAGTTATTTTTTGAATATCTGCATTTGACCGTTCAATGTAACCGAGTTGAATGCATCGGTCTACTTGCTTGTAGTCTGTACATACTTAATTAAAACTTTTTGCTAACATTTGAGATGTGCCAAACAAGTTCTTAATGCCATTGACCTGCAATGTTTTTTTAAAGATCTATAAATCTTAGTTCTTTAGACTAGTTTTTAAGTTGGAGCATATATATATATATATGCATTCTAACGGTTAACAAAAAAAAATCTATATTGACGACTTCTATGGTCTTATTCCGGACTGCTGATCATGAGGTCGTGGTTTTCATTCCCACAGGACACAAATATTTATGTGATGATGAACATAACTGTTTTTTTATGGGACAACTCGGCAAAACAAGGCAAAAAAGGCGAGCTACCTGATGGTAATTAGTCATTGCTTCCAATGGACATCTGCAATACAAAAGGAGTTGCAGATGCGTTGCCGACGGAGTAACGAAGAAGGAAGGGGTCAGAGAAAAGGAAAGTGGTGTTTCACCTCATCACTTGTTGCTGAGGCAACGAGAGCGAGTTGTCATTGCTCCGCTACACGTTTGTATAAGTACCAACCTTTTTTTTCCGTGTGAAATTTCTGATGAACTTCCTCCGCCCGGGGATGACGACAGAGCATGTCTATTCTAACCCACGTGGTTCTTAAGGTTAGTTCTTTAGTCTAGCAACTAGACTGCCTCGTTAGTCTAGTGGTCCTAATCGCGAGTGCTACGCTAGAGGTCCTGGGATCGATTCTTTTTTTCTTTTACTTTTCTAAGTATGCAATTTTCAGTTGCAGCTCGGAGTCTGGATTTGTGCCCGATTAATGTCAATAGGCTCACCTATTACATGGGACCTAAACTTACTGGCTTAGTTTGGGTGTGCATGCGTTCACCTCTGCCTAACCCTTCGAGGAATACAGGCGTGATGGTATGTTTGGATGGTACGTAGGTTCTTTATGATTTTATTTATTATACTGCCTGCCTGCCTCGTTGGTCTAGTGGTCCCAATCGCGACTGCTACGCTAGAGGTCTTGGGTTCGATCCCCAGGTCGAGCAAAAGTGTTATTGGGTTTTTCTATGAAATTCTCAGTAGCAGCTCGGAGTCTGGATTTGTGCCCGGTGAATGGCAATAGGCTCGCCCCCTATTACATGGGACCTAAACATACCGGCGAACTGTGGGTGTACAATAAGTACACCTCTGCCTAACCCTTCGGGGAATACAGGCGTGATGATGGTATGTTTATTTATTATACCTCGTACTTTTATAGTTTATTTCCATAACAATAAATACAGACAACAAAAAAGGAGCGCTGTTGTTTTGTACTTTGACTCATATTTTAAACGCGCTTACACTGAAATATCGTATTACTTAGGCATTCAGGTATTCGAAGAAAGCGTAGGTTTTCATAAGGGCTATCAAATTTTATAATTAACAAGTATATAGTACTTGACGTCAACATAGAATTCACTTAATGAAGTATTGTTGTAAAAGCTTTGGCAGAGGTGTACGTACTACTGCCGGTGTGTTTAGGTCCCAATAGGGGGCGAGCCTATTGCCATTTGCGGACACAAATCCAGACTCCGAGCTGCAACTGAAAATTTCATAGAAAAACCCAATAACACTGCTCGGCCTGGGGATCGAACCCAGGACCTCTAGCGTAGCAGACGCGGTTAGAACCATAGGCTAATGAGGCAATCTAGTTAGTGAGGTAGTCAGTTAATTATTGTACCTTAAAATAATAATACATCTAAATTAAATGCGAAAAACTGTCTGTCCATCTGTTTGTTATATTTTCACGCCATAACCGCTGAATTACATTTTTATTAATTTTGGTATATAAATAAGAGCTTGGACTAAGCTACCTTTAATCTCAAAGAATCCATTTGTTATGAACATCAGTATTGGTAATGATTTTACCTTAACCAAGGAACCTTAACCCTCTCATTATGAGAGGAGACCAGTGCCCAGCAGTGGGACAATATAGGTTGATGATGATGATGAGCTTGAAGTTTGTACGGAAGCCTCTGTGTGCCTGTCAAACTTACCGTGGGAGTGCCATGCTTCGGTACGAATGGGGCGGCTCTACCGGAGTGATACCACGGCCTCAAGGACAACCGGCGTCAAACAACGCTTACGTTGAATTTCGCCGAGTGAGTGAGGATACTCCGGTATCCTCTACTATGCTATCTACTACTACTCTACTATCCTATCCTATACTAACCTTTAAGAGGATAGTATCCGCTCCGCGCTCCATACAAAAGTACTTTGGCCCAAATTGAATTTTAACCAATGAAAATCTGTAGAATAGCGGTAACAATCTTATCATTAAAATACGTGTTGCTTGAACGTAAAACTTCATTTCAATACAAGGTTAAAAAGTTACACGAGCTCAAAAATTGTTAATTTTCGCTGAAAACGGTCCAACTTTATGCTAATATTTCAAGATAATGTATCAATACAGAACTATTTTGACTCATGGGGAACCCAGATCATATAATAAATATCCTTTAAATACAAAAAAAAAACTATGTAATAACTATATTAAAAGAGTAATCTCCAAATTTCGGAACAAAAAATACGCTTGAAAATGTTGCAAAGGTATTGTTGTTTCACCTCTCGGGCACGCGTTCGCATCGTGAGGGATAGAGACAGCGACAACAGTGCGACATTGTTGCGTTCGCGAGGGACACTCCTCTTAAAAATCCGGCAACGCATTGTGACTCCTCTGGTGTTGCGGTTGTCCATGGACGGCGGTAATCGCTTACAATCAGGGGATCCGTCTACTCGATCCCATAATTATGATAAAAAGCTCGCGCTTCGCCGGTATCCATATTCAAGTAATGCGTTACAAACTGATAGTTTAGTTCAGCGTAGATCAAAGCTTGTATTAGCAATACTTATAAACTCTTGCGCAACATAGCTCTAATAGGCACCAATCTCTTTACCTCGAGACATCACATCTGTGACACAATCTTTGTTCTGTGGACACACTCGAAACAGTTTGGTAACTAGAATACTGTAGATTTTTTATTATAAGATGACCAAAAACCAATCGGCGACCGCTACCTAAGGCTTCAGCAACACCCGTGGTATCACTCGCACGTTGTCATATTGACACCTCAGTTGTTAAGTCACATTTTGTTGACCCAATTCATGAAATCACTAAGTCCTAAAAGTCACTTTTCAGATAATGGCATTTAATTGTTACCTATATTTGTGTGTTGAGATAACATGCGATGATGGAAAAATATAAATAAAAACATTGTTTAAAACTTAAACATAGTTTTTCGAAGGTCGTACATTACTAGTAATCTTGTTAACCCCTCGTGCTAAGCTAAATGCCTGTGTTACGAGTGGGTTCACGTCGGTAATGCAATGGATGGGTTTCAAACCGTCAACCACAAGATCGTAAGTCCGGTGCCCTTTAGACTACTGCTGCTTCAGTTAATTTAATCAATGTCTAACTGTGTTGCTATGAAGTTATTTTAATTATATAGGTACACCATAGTAACTGTACGTTAGGTTTGTCTGTGAGAGTACGACGCACAATACAAAACTTCCTCCACTCACTGGGAGCAATGTGTGTTGTTAAAGTCAACAAAACCCTGCACTCTTGGTAGGATTAAGTGATCCGTTTGTATAGCTCTGCTGTGCTTGCTCCAATTAAATCCGATGCATTAATGCTAGCTACCAAGAATTTCAGAGAAATACCAACCCAATAATACTTTGCCCAATCGAACCCATGATCCTTTTTTTTATGGGATAACTCGGCAAACGAGCAGGCGCGCTACCTGATGGTAAGTAGTCATCGCCGCCCATGGACATCTGCAATACCAAAGGAGTAGCAGCTATTAGAGCCTATTTAAGGAAAAGAAAGGGGACTGGGAGAGGAATTGGGCCTCCGGCGCTTCACACTCACCGTAAGAAACGGAAAAGTATGAACACTGCTACTTGACGTCGATATTCTGTGGGAGGGTAGTACTTCCCCGGTCGTATTGACAAATTCATGCTCGCATGTAGATATGCCAGCGAGACAATACTACTACTTAACTATCCCATCCTAGCGTACCAGTCGCGCTTACCACAATGAATCCATCCAAGGCTGTCATACTTACATCCTCCTCATAATATTTATAACATTCCGATTCCATCCATTTCTGAGATCTTTGATCATTTATTTTATACAAGGTCAAGCACACATACAATATGAACAGGTACCTACAACACAAGAGATGGATGACGTGTTAATTTAAATTCAAAACATCGCAATTGCATTTATAATAAGAGGGCACGAGTTTGCGCATAAGTGGTTGCAGCATGACCAATCTTGGCGGCAATAAAATAAAAAATGGTATTTGGCACGTACTGTTAAAACACTGCACTTTTTAAGTTATTTTAGTGTAGGAAAAATACGACCGCGGGCAGCATCCGAACCTGCGTCTTCTGGTTAAGTATAAAATACGCTATGACCGCTAATCCACCGCAAGTCCCACCCGCCAAGTCGAAATCTTTTGCATGGAAAAATGCCTAACAAATACAAAAAGACACTGCACACTTTTTTTATTATTCCAGATAGAATTACGCTTGACCGCCAGTTCGCCTGATGTTAAGCGATACTGCGACCTACGATTCAGAGATTGCAATCCGGTATGTTTCTCAACCCGGTAGAGTATTATGTTTTTTCTTAAACTTTGGCTATTGCTCAGATGAATCTTTAATCTGGGAGCGAGTGTGTCTTTTACTAATTGAGCAAATAGCGAGATCTTATTGGCTATATAGGCTGTACTGTAACTGTGAACAACCAAACACGTATATGTAACGTAAAATCGGTTACGGTTTGGAACCAATGGTCACGTCGGCAGGGCAATGGGTGAGTATCGAAACAGCAACCACATGATCGCAAGTCCGATGCTACCGCCGCTTCAAAACTGACTTCTTATCTGAGAGAAGATCCGGACCCAGCAGTGGGACGATGAAATGGGTCGTTGCTAACGATGATGATTAGTGATCATCACCGCTCATGGACACAACTACTAGAGGAGTTTTTTGATACGTTTCCAGCCGCTCCTAAGAGTGCCGAATGCCTTGTATACGCGCTGTTTGAAGGACCACATGTCATAGCGCCGTGGGAGAACCTCAGCTCTCCAGAGGGTCTCCAGAGTATGTGTACAGTCTGAAGTTATACGCAAGTGGTTGTGCAGTGGTAATTATCAATATAAACTCTATGCAAAGAGAGTTGAGGTCGCCTTTTTCGATATTTAGACTGCCTAGTCTTAGCCATTAGTATAGTGGTCTTAAACGCGACTGCTACGCTAGAAGTCCTGGGTTCGATCCCCGGGTCGAGCAAAGTGTTATTGGGTTTTTCTATGAAATTCCCAGTAGCAGCTCGGAGTCTGGATTTGTGTCCGGTTAATGGCAATAGGCTCGCCCCCTAAACATACCGGCGAAATGTGGGTGTACTTTAGTACACCTCTGCCTAACCCTTCGGGGAATACAGGCGTGATGGTATGTTATGTTGTATGTTTCGATATTTTTGCGTGAATTTCCTTTCTCGGCCGTTCGGAACGACACACAGTTATTAAGTGGGTACATCTATTCCCTGTCCAGATTAACTAAATCACATTGTAAATTTTGTTCTGCTGGTCGTAATAAAATTAACACAAAGGGAATAAAAAGTAGGCACAGACAACAATCACTGCGTTTGTAACTCAATATAAAGCTGCAAAGTTACAAAGTCGTATGTGACGTTTAGGTTAGTGTTAGGGACACGACTTGTAATTAAGTCGGGTTATACTCTGTTGTGATTATAAGGAATGCTACACAGTTGCGACTGTTTAGAAACTCATTACTCCAGCCACTCATTCATAGGTCCACTATGTCAATTGGTATAATTCTCTTGCGTAAGGGCCTAAGCACACTACACGATATTGATAGCTTAGGAAATTGACGACTTAGTCGCTTTTAGAAATTTCAGTTATTGAGCTTATTCGTGATCAGTTTGTTGAAGGAGCCAGTCGTTTCTGCAAATATTTAGATTTTTTAACAAACACTTTTACAAGTCAAAGTCAAAGTCATTTTGGCTTCTAATATCTTACACATAACGCTGAATAAAGTTAATTATTAAAATTGAGGTCAAAATTTCATAGAATCTCAAAAAAACAAACTCGGAGAATGTTGGTCCCTTTTATATTAAGGTCAATGTACTCAATGTACGGCTATATCTGAAAAAGACCTCTTGTAAGAATATTGTATGCATACCTAATACTCAGATCAAATAAAAAGTTAAGTTAAGCTTTCGATAGCTTCATTGCTCGACTGACAAGATAAGGCGTAGTTTCGGTATTGTTATCCAGTGTAAAATTGTGTTTGTAAACGGCTAGGCGAAGATTTAACCGGCCTCACTTCGTTGTTCGCAAAGTTCCATCTTAACTTTTTATCTGATCTGACACCTAATAGTAGTTGGCTTTGAGAAGGCTACGATTTCTTTTAATGTTTTAAGCGAAGCACGGAGCGAAGTCATGGATCCGTGACCAGTTAAAAACTTCGCAAATAATTGTTACGTAGCCTGACTGTTCTAGCCTAAATATCCCTTAATTTATTGTTTAATGACTTATCGCTAACGACAAAAAAATAGATTTTAAGAACTTAATTTTTAAGAATTTTCTTCAGTAACAAATTGCAGCGCCCTTACAGGGTTTCATATTGATACTGATGTGTATTTTGTAACAACCTATGTACATATGAAAGCAATAAAGATTTGAATTTGAATTTGAATTTGAAAATCGCACAGAAAAGTCGGTGATCAATAACCAGCCTAATTACTGTAGAGGGGAGACTGCACATACAGCTTTTTTACTTATTCGCTCGACAGTCGTCGCCAGCACCTTGAATAGTGCTCGTGTGTTGCTATAGTTAAAAAATTGAAGTTTATTCCAATCAAGGCTGACCGCGAGTTGTAATAAAAGGTAAGTCAACCTTTTTTGTTGCAACCTCTGCGATTGTGAGTTTTAATTGAGGTGGGTATAGTGCGTTGTAACACGGGTTTTTTTTACCTCTTTTGTAAGTAGTATTATGTATCTACCTGCAATGCTGATTTCTAATTACTAAGCTCTTATTTTTTTGAAGTTAGTTTAATTCGTGGTTTGTAAGGTCTCCTTAGGGCCTGCTCTAGTATGGAAACAATCTATTAAAAATAATAAATGATTTTTATTATTATTTTTAATATGTTAATACAATGCGTTATGGCGGATAATGTTTTAACTACTAGGTAACTAAAGGTATTTAATTTTAAACCAAAAGGTTGAAAGCGTAGATGCTATGCGTTCGATTCCCAGGTCGAGCAGTGTTATTATCTGAAATTCTCCGTAGTAGTTTGCTTTGTACCCCACATTGCTAGTAAGTGTAAAAAAAAACGTTTTAGAAGACTGAACTGGCAATAGTTTAGTCGCACATTATTAGTATTCTTGTTAACCCCTCGTGCTAAGCTAAAATGCTCGTGTTACGAGAGGGTTCACGTCGGTAGTACAATGACTGGGTTTCCTCACCTCACCTCAAAGCTGCTATGGCTCTCTTCAAAAAGCCTATTCAGATTTTGCCCTACATTTTAAAACTCGCATATCCATGATATCACTATTGTCTGGACTTTAAAAGCATGATTCTCTGAGTTTGTGCCGGCTTTTCTTCTCAGAGGTCGTCAGACAGGAAAAGCCAGCGCCATCTATTATTATTATTATTTATTATTATCAGCCGTGATCGTCCCACTGCAGGGCAAAGGCCTCCCTTTCCTTCTTCCCTTCTTCCCGGTTGAGAGCCTTCAGCATACAACAACATTGACTTTTAAAAGTGTCTTCGAAAGATCTATTTACAGAAATAAATATCATTTCATTTCATTTAACTGGAATTGTAGGTATAGGTTGACCTGTAGCCGAGTGTACCTATGCATGACATGAGTGATAACCTTGTTTATCACGGTGGCGACATGTAACAATACAGTTTTGATCATTTGAATTGTCTGTAGATACCTACCTATGTTTAATTATTTAAATGCGCGTCTCCGTGACAAGTAAATGTTTTTTCTATAATGTAGGTATGTACCTACCAACTTATTTAAAAACCTTTAAATTGTTGAGCTCTGTACTTTAATTTAGTGTTGCCATCCGTCAAAGTTTCCCCGGATTTGTTCTAGTTTAAAGGGCGTCCGGGGACTGTCCGGGCGAAGTTTTATTCTATCAAGGAATCAAGATAATTTCACTCAATATCGATGCCGGCCGATATACTATGAAAACTAATATTCTTTATTTTATTGAGTTACTTTAAAAAAATACTGTTGACAAGTCTGGGTTCTAAGCTCCGAAATGCGGGGTTATCAGGCCAAATTCCTTTTCGTCCCGGGAATAGCCAAAGTTTTGAAGAATACAGACATTCTAAGGATAAATTCGTATGATAACCGGAACTGACGGCTTAACTTAAGCAGTAAAGCAGGTAAACGTTTAGTGAAGAGTTTTTTTTTTATCACAGATAGGCTCGCGTTTAACCACAACTCGACTGATGTTAAGCAACGATGTGGTCTACCATGGAGCGCGCTTGCCTACAAGAAACCTATTCACTCTCGTCTTGAAGACACCCAAATTGTCTCGGGGAACAAAGATTCCGCCAGCGAGTTCCACAATAGAGCACTATAAATGACGAGACAAAACGCTTCGTGCGAGATTTAGGCACTTCCACCACGTAGCTGTGGCGCCTTGCCGTAGCTCTGCTCTTCCGATAGTGGAACAGGGATGGTGGAACTATGTCATGTAGTTCCGATGCACACTCTCCGAAATGTAACCGGTAAAAGATAGAAAGACATGCAACTTTGCGCCGATGCTCAGTTTGTTTGTTTGAACGCGCTTATCTCTGGAATTACTATTGGGATTTCAAAAATTCTTTTCGTTTTTAATAGCCCAATTCCTGAGGAAGGTGTAGGGCTATTAAACATCACGCTATGATCCTAAGGAGCCGAGCAAGCGGATGAAATCACGAAGCCCACTTTATGAGATCTTTAAACAATTTAAGTAAATATTTTCCTTGCAAATATAATTACATAAGTATGTTAGTAGGTATATCGGATTATTGAAATAGCGATCGTATTGTTTTGAAAACATTTATATAGGTAAACAACCTTTTCGTATTTATAAATTGTTTGATAAACGACTAACTTCTATTTCGGCTAGGAAGCCGATTTTAACAAAATTGTCTGTTAAACGTTTTCAAAACGTTACTAATAACAACTGCAACCGTTTCCTTTTTCTAATCAAAACTATCGATACATTTATCCTTTTGAAGACGATTTAGGGAGGGTCGACCATGCCTTATTTTTTTTTATAAGGGTGTGTGAGGTACAGTTTGTTCGAAATAAGTAAGCCGATCGGAAGTTAGCCGTTCCGAACTACCGCGGTGATAAAATCGTTTAAATACATTCGTTTCGTAACTGCGCTTCGTTCGGTGAGCGAGAGAATCCCCTTCCTTCTCCTTTTCTCCTTCCCCTCCCTTTCCCTAAATAGGCTCGGCAACGCATCTGCAACTCCTTTGGTTTTGCAGATGTCCATGGGCGGCGATGACTACTTACCATCAGGTAGCTCGCCTGCTCGTTTGCCGAGTTATCCCATAAAAAAATTTAAAAAAAATTTAATAATAAACAAAATAATTAGAAATGTGAAACTTATACGACTCGAATTAACTTTACACCGACTCTTTCTATTAAAATTTTGCACTTCTAAACCACTTGCAGACAACTTCCGATCGGCTTACTTATTTCGAACAAACTGTAGTCGGTAGTTCACAAAAATTCGCAAAGATAAGATATGTATGTTACCTATTTTAAGTTTAAAAGTTTTTTTAAGAAATCTTTAAAATAAAACCAAATTTGACAACAAATTTTTATTTATTGTTAGGTAATACATACTTAAGAAAAAAAGTAATTAATTGCAAACCTAACGGTTCTTAAAATTTGTAACCCTGCACGTGCTGGGTTTTATGTACAATTTTATTATACTTCTATAATATACCTATTTAATATTATAAATCAGAGTTTGTTTGCTTGAACGCTCTTATCTCAGGAACTACTGGTCACATTTGAAAAAGTATTTCAGTGTTATAACCCATTCATCAAGGAAGGCTATAGGCTATATATCATCACGCTAAGACTAATAGGAGTGGAGCATAAATACAAATGTTGAAAAACGGGAAAAAATATTCTTTTTAAATGCAGCAAAAGCCGAGAAACCACGCGGGCGAAGCCATAGGCGGAAAGGTTGCTCAAAGGCGGAAAGGTTGCTCAAAGGCGGAAAGCTAGTTCGACAATAAGTTAATTATTTTCATAAATAAATTTTAAAAGTTATCTTTTTTATAATTTAAACGCTTCAGCCACACTATTGTTTTTAGAAGTGCGCATGAATCTTTTGTATTTGAACCATTTATAATAATATAGCTTTCCAACAACGGCTTCGCCCGCGTGGTTTCTCGGCTTTTCTGCATTTTCATTTATCCCGTTTTTTGCAACATTTTTCATTTATGCTCCGCTCCTATTGGTTTTAGCGTGATGATACATGGCCTATAGCCTTCCTCGATAAATGGGCCATCTAACACTGAAAGATTTTTTCAAATCGGGCCCGTAGTTCCTGAGATTAGCGCGTTCAAGCAAACAAACAAACTCTTCAGCTTTATAATATTATAAGTATAGATAATGATATAGTATAGATTGTTTAGAAGTTACACAACACATAATCAATTACTCACAAATTGCAGTAACTATACACAATAGTGGCGGGCCTTACAAGTTACGTCATAGCTTCATAGTATTAATTACATAGGTACAATCACCATCAAATTTATCGGAGCAAACTGACTGTTCACAATTATCTGAGCAACTAGAGAAATTAAACCATATCTCAGTGACACAAAAGATGTCTTAGAATGAACACTACACACGGCAGCTGTCATTCTGACATATATTTTACCCCATGCAGATAAAGTTTAATTTCCCCAGTTGGTCAAGTAATTATGAGCAGTCTGTTCGCTGCTATATATATTTGATGGTGATTGTACACATGTGATGACCTCTTGACCTGTCAGATAATTGACAACCTTAATAGGTGGACACCTATCGGATTTCTTCAAAGTATTGTATGTATGAATTAAAAAAAAACTGCAAACTCAACGAGATTAATAAAAAAAATGTTTTTATAGAAATATGTAATTTGTAAAAATATTAAAAAAAAACAAATTAATATGTTGAAAAATCATAGAAACACGTAGTAAGACAAGAATTGCAACATAACTACATATTATAATTTTATCGATCATATTTTAAATATTGTTGGTATGGTATGGTAATTTGTGCGACTGGTGCATGGCACTTAAAAGACTAATCGTTTCTCCTTGGGGCCAAATTCAAACTTTTTTAGGTTTTTCGAGAATTATTCGTCTATACATACATTCTAGATTCATGGCAGCAGAATAACGACATCAACAATAATTTATTCTTATATTTATTTTTGTAAGTATTTAATTTAAGGCGGTTCGTTTCGTCTTGGGCGCCAAATTGAAATGATTTCTGTTTTTTCGCAAATTGTTCATCTATAACACATTCCAGGTACTCACGGCTACAGATCAACCTATACAAATCCAGTTTAAGCTGATGTCGCATTGTTTAGGCTGTCCATACAATAAGAGGCCAGCGTAAACTGGCTATGAAAAGCTTCATGTATAGCCGTGCGTTCCTACATGGTATTAGAAATTGCGTTAACAATAATGTATTCTCAACTTAGTACTAAAACTTTTGCATAAAAATCGTTTTCGTAGCAGAGTACTATGTATAAATTGTCAGTTTTGGCAGAATCCTCTATTTTGAACTAAGTACTACCTACTACGATCGTCTTCTGTTCATCATTATACAACGAGGTCACTTAGTAACGACATACCTATTCGAAGCTACTGTTTTTTCACTGTTATGTTGTAATAACTGTTGTTTTTAACGACTAATAACTATTTTATCTTAATAACGAGAATTAGTAATTGTCTTGTAGCGGTATTTCCTATATGTAGTTAATAAGTCAAATTATAAAATTATAACTTGCATACCATCACGCCTGTATTCGCGAGGGGGTAGGCTATATTTAAGTCACATGTATTATTATAGGGGGCGCGAGTTTTTGGTAATTGTACTATGTTTTGACAAAAATCGTTTCGCAATCCACGGTGTGAGGTATGATATACGTATATAAGCTTGGTAGTAAACTTGTAACTTCACAAGAATATAATTTCTTACCACCGTTAAGTAAACGATTTGTTTGCGTAACGGGGCGTTAATCAAATTTACAGGGGCTAGTGACACGGATAGATCGGTCATTTAGTTGACGGGTTTAAGTACGGCCTGCGCGATGGTAAGCGACAACCTCCGCCTGATGACGTCAGCAACACCAGTGGTATCACTCGCAGCTGTCATCTTGACACGTCAGTTGTTAAGTCACATTTGTACAGTAATGTCACTGGATACATTACACTACAAACCAGAACACAGCGACAGAATATTAAGCAATGCGGAGATAAGCACGGCTACTCATCAAGCTATACAAATCCAGTATCGACTGGCCTCACCTTGTAAACGTTGTATATGTTGTGGTAGGGCCGCGCTGTTCGCAGCATGAATGGGCCGGCTTGACCGGAGAAGTACCACACTCTCGCAGAAGACCGACGTCCGAGTAGTAGCGTTTCGTTACTGCGCTTCGTTCGATGAGCGAGAGGGCCGGAGGCCCAATTCCTCCCCCAATCCCCTTCCTTCTCCTTTTCTCCTTCCCCTCCCTTTCCCTAAATAGGCTCGGCAACGCATCTGCAACTCCTTCAGTTTTGCAGATGTCCGTGGGCGGCGATGACTACTTACTATCAGGTAGCTCGCCTGCTCGTTTGCCGAGTTATCCCATAAAAAAAAACGCTTTCCGCACAATGCTAGGCTAGCCTATACTGGATTTGTATAGCTTGATGTGTAGCCTTGTGTACCAACATAGACGAACTCAACGGCAGTTTTCTAACACCTCTTTACAGGATAAACCTATTGATAAATCTAATGTCATTGAAACTGTAAGGTTACTAGTTCGAGTCCTAGGTCAGACAAATTCAATGATTGGTCTGATAGAAAAATTGCTGCCTTTGTCAAGATCGGTTGTGACAGAACTAACTAGGGTCTTGGGTTCAATACCCAGGTCATAAAAGGGTAGAACTAACTGGATTTTGTTAGTTCATTTAAACAGACATTCATTTCTCTATTTCTTATCTAAAAGGTCAATGACATATCGAGGTCGCTTTGATCACTAAGTAATAGATCAATTTGACCTACCAATACAGAAAGACCTCCTTATACTAACCATTTCTTGAACACCTGAGGCCCGATTACAGTGGACTTTGCACCAATACTACCTAGCCATTATAACAAGATCCTGCTTGCCCAACGGTTTGATCATGATTATTTGAACGGTCTATCGAAAAAGTTAAACCACCTTCAAAAAATAATAAAATATTTTGTCTAAAACAGTTTGGGAAGTCGGTGACTTCTATTTGAGTGGTTCTTTTGTTTTCGCCACCGACAAAATTATTTAATATTTTTTTGAAGGCGGTTTAACTTTTTTGTTAAAAGTACCTAATTTAATTTTTAAATTTTTAGTGGAAAGTTATGGTTATAAGTACTTGTTAGCCAACTAAACGCATTGCTCCAATAAGACAGCGATGTTTCGGAGTAAACGATAATATCATCGATGTAAACAACTTTTAGATTTTTGTTGATATTTTTAAAACTGATCAACCGATTTCGATCTAATTTGAACGGGACCACCTCTGAAGTATGACTTACCAAACGAAAAAACAGAAAAATGCTTTAGAGAATAGTGGCTCTTTTATAATTGGTTCTTTTAACAGCTGATATTCGACGATCAGCAATTTAAAAAAAAAAAAAACAAATGAGAACCTAATGTTATATTGGATGTTTACTTGACCTCTGATTGCCGCTTGATTTTGTTTACAAGTAAAAAATAATATAGTATTTTTTTTTTATATACCTAGTACCTAATTGTGAAGTTGTTGCCAGATTGGTTTCTAATTGGTTGTTTATATCACATGACTCTATGACCCTATACAATTATCTGTAGACAGCATTTGCTCGTAATTCATTTCATTTATTTATTTCTATAACAATACTTCGATTGTGTTTGAGTGGTACGGTGGCAAGCACATCAAGTTCCCACAAAATGATAAATTTTCTCAGTTGATTTTGAACTTTATCTTCAACAATTTAAGGTTTAAAATCATTTGGAGAAATTTTACAGTTTTGTATACCTTGACCTGCTATCGACTGTACATTAAATAAAAACTAAATACCTATTCAAAGTCAAATACCCACCAGACCTAAGATATTAAAAACGACTGCAATAAACAAAAAGTATGGATTTCGAAGTCTGACGCCCTAGCCATTAGGCTACCACCGCTTCAATCAATCAATCAATCAAATGTTTTTATTTCAAATAAGCTTTTATAACCGTTTATGAAACGTTATTGACTCTAGTTGCACGGTTCCAAAAGGTTGACCCTATGGAGAAGAATCCGGCAAGAAACTCCACGGACACTCTTTTAAAATAAAAGATGTTACATTATTCACTTTACACTATGGCGATAACAGGCTTATAACATGCACCTGCCTGCAACACTAGGTAAGTCGCTGAGGTCGCCACAATCTCTGCTAGGTCAAATACAAGCGCAATGACCCACTTTGACCAATTGATTCTTATTGTAGACGTCAGCAGTTCTTGACAATCAGCTGACACGTATGCTTTCAAGATCTTAAGATGTTTTTGGTCGTGGCGATGTCTTTTTTTTATTAGGAGGCCCAATTCGTCCATCAATCCCCTTCCTTCTATTTTTCTCCGATCTCATCCTTTTGACCTTTTCCTTTTCTCCGTCACCTTCCTTAATAACTCGGCTCAGCAACGCATCTGCAACTCGTCTAGAGGTCCCAAGCGCGACAGCTATGTTAGAGGTCCTGGGTTTGATTCCCAGGTCGAGCAGCCTGCCTTTTTCTATGAATTTCTCAGTAGCAGCTTGGAGTCTGCAATTGTGCCCGGTTAATGGCAATAGGAGCGCCCCTTATTACATGGGACTTAAAGACACCGGCGCATTGTGTGTGTACATTAGTAGGTACACCTCTACCTAACCCTTCGGGGAATACAGGCGTGATGGTACGAAATAATTATATCAACAGATTTCTTTAAGTCACTCAGGGAAATATAAAATTGTTTTAATATCACCCGGCAGTAACTATAAATGAAACCCTACTCGGACATTCCCTGGACGCTATCTAAGGTAGGCACAGATATATGAAATATTTCTATGAAAGTAGGCAAACCCGGAAAAACCCGGATGGATGGCAACCCTAGGTATAATCAACCCGAATGACAACAAGCCCCGGAGGAGTTTTTTCTCTCCTCCGTGCAACAAGCTCATTTTTGTTCTTATTCTGATAAGCATGGACGCCATTTTGTTTACAAATATACTTATATTATTTACATACCTACAGTCTTACGATAGCCTGTATAAGATAGTCTGCGGGGCCAGGTCAATATTTATCAGTTGTACCGAAATAGTCGTAAAGAGTTCTCCCAACGAACCGGTACAGTTTATTACATAAATGTAATTTTAAATTCGAAAACCTATTGTAATCGAAAATTAAAAAAAAACCGCCGAAAAGTAATCGAAAATTAAATTTATTCTTGTTTAAATATAAAAACATGAAACAGTTGCAATTTAATATATCGTAATTTTTTTCATTTTGATGTAAAATTATACGCGTAGTTAATTAAGAATTAATTTTGCATCAACAAAATTAATAAAAATAAATGTTTATAATAAGTTATGCCAAGTATTTTTAATGTTTTAGTGAATACGATTAAAAGGGTAAGTTTTACTATATTAGATTTTATTATTGTAAAATAACTTACGTACATACTATCACGCCTATCTTCCTACAGGGTTAGGCAGAGGTTTCCAAGTGCACACAAATTATAGAAAATATAAAAATATTTTTATCAATATCATCACGCCTGTAGTCCCCGAAGGGTTAGATTAGCGAGCCTATTGCCATTCACCGGAAACAAATCCAGACTTCGGATGCTACAGAGAATTTCATAGAAAATCTCAATAACACTTTGCTCATTCGAAGCGCGACTGCTACGCTAGAGGTCCTGAGTTCGTTTCCCATGTCGAGCAGTATTCTTCATTTTTTTCAATAAAATTCTCAATAGCAGCACGGAGTTTGGATTTGTGGTCTGCTATCGGCAGTAGGTTTGCCTTCAAACCTCCGCCACACAATTTCTGGGCTATTCCGATATAGAAAGAAAGAAAAAGAAACACTGATCATAAATCACAATGCCGAAAAGTAATAAGATAAGCGCGCGGACAAAAGCATGTAGAGAAGGTAATTGTGTTAAATAACCGGCTCTTTTGCGTAATTACTATAGTAAAGAGGTCAAGTAGAGCCGCGCCGGCGCAGCTTGTATTAGAATCCTGAGTTTTTGTTTATGTAGAGTATTGAATTGACCGTGATTGATTGAAAGTGCTGATCAACTCCGTTTAATATATTAGAGGAAGTTTGAAAGTTTCTCCTTTTCTCCGTCCCCTTCCGTAACGCACCTGCAAGTCCTTTGGTATTGCAGATGTCCATGGGCGGCGATGACTGCTCGTTGGCTGAGTTGTCCTATAAAAAAAAAGTGGCGCCATTGACAGAAAATTTTTAAGGGAATCGTTTGTCTTGGTATAGGCACGTGATGAGGAGGAGTGAAACGTAGGTCACTAAAAGCCTTTGAATATGAATGTGGATCTATGGAGACTAGAGGGAGACCAAAGAAAAGATGGATGGATTGTGGAAAGTCAGATATGATGGAAAAGGGATTGAATGTTGAGATGACGACTAACAGGGATGAATGGAAGAAAAGAACAGGGTGCGCCGACCACAAATAAATTGGGGAAAAGGACAGGAAAATTAGGGGCTGTCTATAATGTAAAAATTACCTTCAAAAATTACTACTAAGAAGTCTATCTTGAATAAGTTATATTTGACTTCTTTGAACATACTAAGGAACCTTGAAGCGAACCTAATGGCTAGGGCGTCGGACTTGCAATCAAGTTGTTGCCGGTTCTAAACTCACCCATTGCACTACCGACGTGAACCCACTCGTAACACAAGCATTTAGCTTAGTACGAGGGGTTAAAAAGAATACTAGTAATGTGCGACCCACATTGCTAGTAAGCTTTTATGAAAATATATTTTAAAAAACTCTGGTGATGATTCCACAGGTTCCGCCTAAGGTCAATGTGAAATGCTTAATGTGAAAAGCAGTTTGTTTATATCTACATGTTACTTGCATAGAATACTTACGGAGAAAGCAACGAGTGAGGTACAGTTAAGAGCCTCAGATACAGTCAACAACAAACTTTACTAGTAAGAACACGTTTGTCGGGCGCAAGCGGTAAGCGATAGCGATTCGTTTCCTTAAACTTATTGTTTTTGACCGACTTAAGTCTACAATGGACATTATTAAAGAAAATAAATATTTCTTTGTATCTTTTATGCATTTTCCATGCTAAAATTATAAAGTTATCTTTGTTAGTGAATGAAAAACGTCGTTTACGTCTTCGACTTCACTTCAAAGACGTAAACTTGAATCTTGCCTGAAGTGGATTTTTTTCCTTCACTAAAATAGTTTATTTATTTATTTATTTATTTATTTAAGGATCACCAACAAGGATACATTAAATTGTATATACATTTAACAAATATTAATTAAACAAGACAAAATGTACCTTAATTAAACAAGACAAAATGTACCTTAAAATTCTTAAAATCTTATTAATTTACCGAGGTCTCTTATACCTTGGACCGCAGTCCGCAGGGTCGTCACCTGACCCACTCAACCTGTCGTCACGCGTCACTTAGAAAGTACATCTGTGTGTACATCACATTACCACGTGAAAACTTCGCCTTAACTGTTTACGTGTTGAATAGAGATGTAGGTAATTTATAGGTATTTAGACAGCGGAGATTAATGGCATTGTTTTGTGAAAGAATTCCGAGTGAAATCTGTTGAGTTCGTCGTATTTATTTGCTAGCTAGCTAAAATAATCACGAATGCGAAACATTTACAACCTTATTATTGTTTTTACACAGACTTTTTTACATTCATCACAGCAAAGCCATTTGCAGCTAACTTCAGATGCGCACAGTTATATTGAACGAACTGTACAGTTTGTTCAAAATAACTGATCTTGTTTGTCCGAACTTCCGTGCGGGTAAAATCGCTTAATTAACATATCATCTCGCCTGTATTCCCCGAAGGGTTAGGCAGCCCGGTACTAAATGTACACCCACGCTTCGCCGCGTGCCGGTATATTTAGGTCCCATGTAATAGGGGGCGACCTCATTGCCATTGACCGGGCACAAATCTAGACTCCGAGCTGCTACTGAGAATTTCATAGACAAACCCAAAAGCACTTTGCTTGACCTGAGAATCGAACCCAGGACCTCTAGCGTAGGTGTCACGCTTAGGACTACTACACTAAAGAGGCTTAAGCAAGTGAGGCTTAAGCAAGTCTTTTTATAGATAAAAAATAATAAATAAAACAATCACAAATCGACCCCTGGAATTGTCTTTGCACCCACTTTTCATTATCAGGGACAACTTCAGAATTTCGAACTCATTGTAGTCTCAGATCAAATAAAAAGTTAAGATGGAACTTTGCGAAAAAAGAAGTGAGACCAGCTAAAACTACGCCTAGCCGTTTACAAACACAATTTTACACTATATAGTGTAAAATTGTGTTTGTTTGGCTAGGCGTAGTTTTAACCGGCCTCACTTTGTTCGTTAGTTCCATCTTTACTTTTTATTTGATCTGAGATTGTAGTAGGTACCTACATTATCTCAATAATAGCGTCCAATAAAGATTTTTCTCACAACATAGCTAAGTGGCAAGGTACCGTTTACGTAACATACCACGTAAGTACCACGTAAACCCGTATTGTTCTCTGTTCACTTACGTCTTATTGCGTGGGTTTTGAATCATGGCTATTTTAATAATTCTTGATCGTTATTACCCTCCAGTGGTGCAGTGCAAGTGCAGTGATAGCCTATTGATATGACGATTGGACTGCCAAGTAAAAGGTCTCGTGTTCGAATCCAAGGCACGCACCTCTGACTTTTCGATGCCATGTGCGTATTAATAATTAATTATAGGAAACGATCGTGAGGAAACCTGCATGCCTGAGAGATTTTCTTGACGGCGTGTGAAGTCTGTCAACCCGCAGTAGGCTAGCGTGGTGGACTATAGCCTAATCCCTCTCGTACTGAGAGGAGACCCGTGTCCAGCAGTGGGACATTGTAATGGGTTGATGATAATTACTCTCTAGCCAGTTCCCTCTCGGTTACTGCGGCTCCGGCAGTCTACAGTTCGTAGGGGCACGCTACAGCTCTTCTGGTGCACCAGGTGTTCATGGGCGGCGATGACTACTTACCATCAGAGGGCCTTTCAATATTAAACTAGCTTTCCGCCCACGGATTCGCCCGCGTGTTTTCTCGACATTTCTGTACTAAAATAGGTAATATACATATTTAGCTAAAACTTCCTTTTGAATCACTCTATCTATTAAAAAAACCGCATCAAAATTCGTTGTGTAGTTTTAAAGGTCTACGCATACATAGGGACAGACAGACAGCGGGAAGTGACTTTGTTTTATACTATGTAGTGATTTTTACGTTCGGAAATCCTCATGGATTTCCGCCGCTTTATCCATAGCGGTAACGGACCTCCTTAACACACGCAGTCGTAGCAAATAGCAGTGTAAAATAGAGGATTCTGCCAAAACTTATAATTTAATTTAATTTGCTATAATAACGATTTTTTTAAGAAGTTGTTTTAATACTCAGTTGTGAATACCCAATAGTTGATGTCGCAATTTCTATTGTCATGTACATAGAATGTCAAAGAGAATTATAAGTTTAATAGTCTTTGTAGAATGTGTTGTAGACGTACGGTATTGCGCGAAAAACGAAAAAATATTTGAATTTGGCGCCCAAGGTTGATTATTCATCACGCCTGTATTCCCCGAAGGGTTAAGCAGAGGTGTACTAATGTACACCCACATCTCCGGTGTATTTAGGTCTCATGTAATAGGGGGCGAGCCTCATTAACCGGGCTCAAATCCAGACTCCGAGCTGTCGAATTTCATGGAAAAACCCAATAACACTTTGCTCGACCTGGGGATCAAACCCAGGACCTCTAGCGTAGCAGTAAGCACGAGCTTAGGACCACAAGACTAATGAGGCAGTCTTAACTGTTTAACCCCTACATTTCTGATCATATACGTTTGGTGGGGACACTTCTCCACTACGGTTGCGCGGCGTGTCGTAGTGACGTTAGGCAAATACAAAATTTGTGTGTTCTACTACGAATTATATGTTTCCAATCTGTGTTTACTTTGTATCAACATAATTGCTTTTGAGAAGTCCCCTGCGACCCAAGGCTTACTTCTAAGGGTGCTATAATGCGCAGTGTCTTTTAAAAAAAGGAAAAACATGCAACTACAATAAAAAATATTGTTTCAGAACAAAATGAAGACTGTAGCCGTGTTGTGCCTGGTGGCGCTGTTCTGCGGAGTACTCGCCAAGAACAAGAAGAGTGATGACCACAAGGTATGTACAGTCACCAGCAGGTCTAGGATTGTCTATCCTGGGATTCTTTATACCACGTTGGCAGAAACGGATCGAGACCAACGTTTCCTCGGCTGACCTGGTCTATGAATAGTATTAGGTTTCCACTCGGTAGCTAGCCTCGCCCACCTGTCCTGCCTGCGGCTGACGTGGCCAGCCCATCGCTACTTCAAGCTCGCTAGTTGGACGCCCACATCCACTATGCGCGTTTTAGAACGGAGGGAGGTATTCCGAACTTGGTCTGTCCTCTTGACCCCCAAAATGTTACGTTCCATTGTTCTATGACAAAGCCTAAGTTTGGTCTTCTGCTGTTCGGTCAGTGACCAAGTCTGGGAGCCGTAGATGAGTGCCCAAGCAAGTTTTTATAAAAGAAAAAAAAAGTTGCTCTGTATCCAAATCAAATCAAATGTTTTTCATTTCAAAGCGTTTGTGAAACATTATTGAAGCGTCGGTAGGCTAATGGCTAGGGCGTCGACTTGCGATCATATGGTTGCCGGTTCGAACCCCACCCATTGCACTACCGACGTGAACCCACTCGTAACACAAGCATATTTAGCTTAGCACGAGGGGTTAACAAGAATACTAGTAATGTGTGACCCACATTGCCAGTAAGGTTTTTTTAAAAAAAATAAAAAAAATTATTGACTCTAGTTGCACGGTTCCAAAAAGTTGATCCTATGGAGAAGAATCCGGCAAGAAACTCCATGGACACTCTTTTAAAATAAAGGATGTAATATTATTCACTGGTTCTCCAGGTGAAGATAGCGGTGTACTACGAGTCCCTATGTCCAGACAGCAAGCGGTTCATCACGTCACAGTTGGCTCCCGTGTGGAGGGACTTCCGAGGAGTCGTCAAGGTCAAGATGGTGCCTTACGGAAAGAGTACGGTGAGTGTTACCAGAGGAGGTAAAATAGACACTTTTTACATACATATTGTCACGCCTGTCTCCCATGGACCCCCATGGGAGACAGACAGAGACTATAGATTTCCACTTGCTACGATCCTGGCACACTACTTTCGCTTCATCTACATTAATTAATCTCTTCATGCATGACCGTCGGTTTAGAGTGTTCGGAACCTGGCCTTTTATAAGAACATCCGCAATTTGGTTGCGGTAAGTTAGCCGAGGTCGTCCCCATCCAACTTCTTCAACGTCCATCGGTACTCGCCATATATACTTGTTTCGTCAATCTCCGTTCATCCATTCTGTCTACATGACCAAACCATCTTAACATACCTTTCTCAATCCTTGTTACTATATTTTCTTTCACTCCACAACGCTCCCTTATCACACTGTTTCTCACTCTATCTTTCAGCGTAACATCACACATACTTCTCAAAGCTCTCATCTCTACAGCATTTATTCTGCTTTCGTGTTTCTTCTGCCATACCCAACTTTTACTACCATACATTAGTGTAATAGCCAGTTTTTAGTATGTATAATAAAAAATAGACTGATAATAATAAAGAATAGACTGAACGAAAGATAGAAATAAGATGTATTGGTCACACTCAAGGAACATTAACAAAAAAAAAAACAAAATGATACTGCCTGCTGCTGATTGCCTCAGTAGTTTAGTGGTCCCAGGTGTGACTGCTACGCTAGAGGTCTTGGGTTCTATTCCAATAAGTCGAGCAAGCAGCTCGGAGGTTGGATATGTGCTCGGTAAATGACAATAAGCTCGCCCCCTATTACATAGGACCTAAAAATACCGGCGACGTGTGGGTGTACATAACCCAAGCAGCAAAATGTAGTCCAGTAAGTGTCCTTAAGTACACCTCTGCCTATACCTTCTGGGCACAAGGCGTGATAATTTGCTATGTATGTTTAAAATGGTGTCCAGTGAACTTAAAATGCAGAAGAGAAATTCGATATCACAAGGGAGTGGTCTCGGTAGCTTAGTTGGGAAAGCATCCGGTGTACTTAACCGGTCCCGTAGGTTCGAATCCTGTTTGAGAACATATTTTTCTTTCACTAGAAAATGGAAAGTTAATTATCTTTATACTGATACTAGCTTCCCGCCCACGGCTTCGCCCGCGTAGTTTCTCGGCTTTTCTATACTAAAATATGTATGTATTATACATATAAACCTTCCTCTTGAATCACTCTGTCTATTAAAAAAAACCGCATCAAAATCCGTTGCGTAGTTTCAAAGATTTAAGCATACAAAGGGACATAGGGACATAGAAAGCGACTTTGTTTTATACTATGTAGTGATAATAAAGTTGAAGAGTTTGTTTAAACGTGCTAATCAATGCAACTACGAGTCGGATTTGAAAAATAGATTTCTTGAGGAAGGTATATAAATTTTAACATCACGTTACGACCCTTAGGAGTGGCTGAGCCGGTGAAACCGCCGCCTCAGGCCGGCTCAGCTAATGTTATGACAACCTAGCGTTTCCACCAGCTGTTTGCAACATGTTTTGTCGTCAGTTGGAACGCGGGGCTATAGTTATATAGGTGTTTGCAACATGTTTTGTTGTTAGTGGGAACAGGGGGTAAGACTCGCTGATGACAAGTTAATAATGATATAGGATCATAAGGACAGGAGATGATGCTGAATATATCATAAAATATTCAACACTGCTTTTTTTGTTCCTAGCATGACAAAGTAAGCGGCAAATGGCAGTTCACGTGCCACCACGGACCTGATGAGTGCTACGGCAATAAGGTATGTATATAATATACTATAGGTTCGAAAATACCTTGTCAACCCTATGGGGATTACGCTCTTTGATACCTGAAGAGTTCCTACAATACAATGTTCAAAGTTCAAATGTTTTTATTTCAAATAACCCTTTACAAGCATTTATGAAACGTTATGACTCTAGTTTCACGGTTCCAAAAAGTTGATCTATGGAGAAGTCATGAGATGAACTATAGGCTACTCCTCTGAGAGATGAAGCTTGCCCAACAGTGGGAAAGGGGCCATCTATAAACTACGTCAAAGGAATTTCATGATTTTTCGATGTCATTTTCAAGGACATGCACCAACTCACCGGATCCTAAGGTCCTGTTGACTACGCTGGCATCTTCAGAAACTCCACACTCATAAACACAATCACTTGTAAAGTTCTAGATAGTTCAAGAAAGAGAGGTTAGAGACACGGAGGGTAACGGGATACCTCTATAGAGAGCTCTATAGGTACAGAGCCTGATACCACATCTGACGGAAGATGCAATTAATTAAATAATACATTACAACACAACATTACTTTTGACGAGCGTACAGTTCATTCGAAATAACTCTGCTTATCTGAAGTTAGCCATTCCGAACTACTTACCGCGCTGATAAAATCGTTTAATTTAGTGTTTTTATACATAAATATCGAATTTGGTAAAGATAATAATCAAACATTTCAAACATATGACCCCAATTATCTTTACACCGACTCTTTCTATTAACATCTACCACTGCTAAACAACTTGCAGATATTTTCAGACAGGCTTAGTTATTTCGAACAAACAGTTCTAACCAGACAATCTTCCATCAGATACCCTTATTGTATGCTCAACCGGCGCGGGAGCACACAAAACTATATAAAAAGCGAAACCCTCAATTAAAAAGACCGGTATAATTTAGTCAACTGGTTTCATATGTGGGTATTTGAAAACCGAATTGGCAAAGGCAACAGACTAAAAATAAATATAACCAATAACCGCGTTCGGAAACGCTTACAAATGACAAGTAAATGTTTAAAAATAGAACTAAAGAAAGAAGAAAATTAAGTACTTATGCTTAATTATCACGTTGCAAATAAATATAGATATCAGTAGTAGTAGTGGCTCGCTGGCATGTCTCCATGTCAGCATGGTTGTGTCGGCACGACCGGGGAAGTACTACCCTCCCACAGAATATCGACGTCAAGTACCAGTATGTATGTTGCTGCGTTACGTACCGTGAGTGTTGAGCGACGGAGGCCCAATTCCTCCCTCAGTCCCCTACCTTCTCCTTCCCTCCTCCTTTTTCCTTCCCTTCCCTTCTCCTTAAATAGGCTCGGCATCGCATCTGCAACTCCGTTAGTATTGCAGATGTCCATGGGCGGTGATGACTACTTACTATCAGGTAGCTCGCCTGCTCCTTTGCCGAGTAATCCCATAAAAAAAAAATGATATTTAGGCTGTGCTATATTATAATTTAATAGTAAAAAAATCTATAGTTTTATGAATAATTTTGGATTTTTACAGTATACAATGCAGTGATAGCCTTGTGATATGACCGTAGGACTGCCATGTCAAAGGTCTCGAGTTCGAATCCAAGGCACGCACCTCTGACTTTTCGAAGTCATGTGCGTATTAATACTTAATTATCACGCGCTTAAACGGTGAAAGAAAACATCGTGAGGAAACCTGCATGCTTGAGAGATTTCTCGATGGCTTGTGAAGTCTGCCAACCCGCAGTAGGCTAGCGTGGTGGACTACAGCCTAATCCCACTCATTCTGAGAGGAGATCCGTGCCCAGCAGTGGGACAATGTAATTTTCTTTTTATGGGATTACTCGGCAAACGAGCAGGCGAGCTACCTGATGGTAAGTAGTCATCGCCGCCCATGGACATCTGCAAAACCAAAGGAGTTGCAGATGCGTTGCCGAGCCTATTTAGGGAAAGGGAGGAGGAGAAAAGGAGAATGAAGGGGATTGGGGGAGGAATTGGGCCTCCGGCCCTCTCGCTCACCGAACGAAGCGCAGTAACGAAACGCTACTACTCGGACGTCGGTCTTCTGCGAGAGTGTGGTACTTTCCCGATCAAGCCGGCACATTCATGCTGCGAACAGCGTGGCTCTATCACAACAACGTGTAATGGGTTGATGATGATGACAGTATACAATTCTGGTGTCGAAACTTCTTGAAACAGTTTTTAAACAATATCTTCTTGTTTACAGGTCCAGGCGTGTATCCTGAAGGACCGTAGCCTGCAGGATACGGAGAAGATGGAGCTGGTTATCTGCCTCATGAACCAACCCAATCCTGACAAGTCTCTCGATACGGTAAGTGACAGTTCAATTTCTTTTTAATCAAAAAGAAATAGTGGGACAATAAAACCTATTTATTGCAAAAAAAATGTGGATTCGTCGAAAAATTACAATTTCACCTAAATCTCCTACGATAGTTAATACTTAATCGTGAATAAGTTATTGTTGATGTCGCAATTTCTACTGTACACACGGCTACACATCAAGCTATACAAAACCAGTTTAGACTGACCTCCCATTATAAAGGTTTTCCGCACAATCAAGGCCAGCCTATACTGGTTTTGTATAGCTTGATGTGTAGCCGTGCGTTCCTAGAATGTGTTATAGCCGAATAATTGGCGAAAAACCAAGAAAAAAATGAATTTCGCTTCGACTCTCTATTAAAATTTACCACTGCTAAACCACTTGCAGACAACTTCAGACAGGCTTAGTTATTTCGAACAAACTGTACTCCTAGCTCACTCCTACCATAAACCTACAATGTGAAGACCTACAATCTACGAAAAACCAAGAACAAAAATAATTGGCAAGATATATATGAACGATGAGCCTAAGTCCACATTGTATCTCATTCCAGTGCTTAACACAAGTCAGTAGGATGGCAGAATCTGACAAGCTGAAGCGGTGCGCGTCCGGGGATCAAGGAGACAACCTGCTCGCTTCCTACGGAGACAAGAGTGCCACCGTGCAGAGGCCTCTCGCCTTCGTGCCAACTGTCGTTATAAATGAGGTGAGTTTTATATCCCTAGTAGGGGCGGATTTGGTAGGCTGCCCTAGGTCTATAAAAATTTGTGACCCCCCCATTTCCCCGAATACTGGGTGGGTGTGATTATTATTTCTCGTCTCCACCGAGTATGAACTGTCGCAATCAATGAAGTGAGTTGATTAACCCTAATAGGGGTGGATTTGATACCTGCCTACTAAATATTCCCATCCCCCATTTTCCCAGATCCTGGGTAGGAATAAGTATTTCTTGTCTCTCATAAAACTAACTACACTCCATTTGGTTAGGTACTTAACTAAAGGTAAACAATAAAAATGGCGGCGTTCAGGGCTCTTCAACCTTTATTACAATGGTATCCTATGAATTGGGAGTGAAATTAATAACAACACATCTAATAATCAATTAAAACAACGAACAAACATAACTATAACTAAATAATACAATTTACGGCAAAAGAAACACAAAAACGAACGAAAGTACAAACTGTTACGAATGGCGTCTGGTTACCCGACTAAGTATAATATAGGTTAATTATTTTGCCGCGCTTCCTCGCGCGACACTTCTTATTTTTTTCGAGTTATCAAAAGTCTATTATGTAGAAAAAGGTTTTGATTTCCTGTCTTTTTAGATTCTTTCTAGTAGGAACATTGCAATACTTTATGACATAATTATCAGATTTGATTTATTTATTGGTCGCAAGCTTAAGAATTTATAATTACCATTTAGTATTAAACAAAGTAGTAAAATATGCTAGTATAGTAAAGGAAAATTATTTTGAATGATTATGTAATTTGTTTTGGTTAAGTTTTGTTTCAAGATGAAAAATGGCCCTATAAAAGAACCTTTTTTATGATTTGTTTACCTTTAGTTAAGTACCTAACCAAATGGAGTATAGTGGCAGCGAAAATATTAAAAAGTAAAATATTGAAATCATTGACTTGTAAAAGTGTAAAGCCCAGAAAAAAAACTCATTGATCCTGTAGCTGATAATTAATCGGAATATTTATACGGGTAAATTTGTTTGAGAGGTTTTGTATATTTTGAAGTTTTAAACGATAGTTCACACAGGGTACCAGTAAAAAAAACAAACATTGCCCCCCTTGACCTGGGCCTACCCGGCCTATAAGAAAATCAGCCCATGATCCCTAGCTATTAGTTAACAAATAACAACGAATATTTATAACCTTACCTATTTCGTTGTTTTTTAATGAAGTGGCCATAATGCTCATTACTATTAACAATTTTTGTCATGCACATCCCTAAAACCACGAGAATAAAAATCATCTGTTCATTATTTAAAAGTTCATTCAACTCTACCGCCGCCGCCAATGTCCTGTAAAAAAAATCAAGTCTCACTTCATCATTGTGTGAACTTTTGTTTTGTTAGTGGCGGGAAAAACTTTGTGTTGAAGGCGACCGGACTTCTACCATAAACAAACATTATTTTTTTCAGAAATTCGACCAAGGAGTTCAAGACGAGGCATTTGCTAACCTCAAGGCGGTGGTATGCCGCGTCGCGACAAACAAGCCTTCCATCTGCTAGAATAAATAAAACCTATTTTTATTACTTACTTGTAAAAGGCACATTCAAGTTTTGTTGGTTGTTGGAAGCAATGTATTTGACGAATAAATCCCAGTATAAATTGTCCCCGCATAGCTTCCAAACTTTCGTAGAATGATGGAATGGAAATGTATAATTATCATGCCTTGTCCACGCGGAACAAAATAAAAGATGGAATTTTTGATTTCAAAGAGTTTTTACTTGAATAAAGATATGTGAGCTAACAAAAGGTAGTTTTTTAGCAGGAAGACATGGCGATTGTACCAAAAAGTTAGAAAAATAGTGCAGTGCAGTGCTTGTCACAGACAATAGTAACATTAATTAGTTTCTGTCTATGGATGAATGAAAGTAGTGAAGTGAAATAGTCGACAGGCGGCGTAAACGGCGTCGACATCCTCCCGGGCCGTTGAAAGCTGGTGTTGGGGCTTTCAACAAGATTCTTCCTCTGGCTTAGGTAGAAGACAGATACGATTTATTGCCCTCCTTATTGTTCCTGGCGGCGTGCAGATGTCCGCGACTCGGGGAACTCCATCAGGGCCGGGGTACAGTTTGGCTATGCGGCCTAAACGCCAGCATAATGGAGGCAGGTTCTCATCCTTTATCAAAACTAGGTCATCAAGTTGGAGCTCCTTGCATTTAGTGCGCCACTTTGTCCGCTGCTGCAGTTCAGCAACATATTCGTTCGCCCAGCGCTGCCAAAAGTGCTGCTTGGCTTGCTCCAGACGCTGGTATCGATTGAGGCGGTTGATGTTGACATCCACGAAGCTTGGAAGCGGTAGCGACGTTAGCGGCCTACCGATCAAAAAGTGAGCCGGGGTAAGAGGTTGTAGATCGTTCGGGGATGGGCTGAGCGGACAGAGGGGTCGGCTGTTAAGGATAGCCTCAACTTGTGCAAACAGCGAGGATAACTCCTCGAAGGTAAAGTGTGCGTTTCCTAAGATACGTTTAATGTGAAATTTTGCCGACTTTACTCCGGCCTCTGCTAAACCATTGAAGTGTGGAGCGTACACGGGTGAAAATTTAAATTCTATACCCCGACGAGCTGCATAGTCACAAATAGAGTCACGCTGCGACCTTATAAAATTGGTTATTTCCCTTGCAGCGGCTACAAAGTTACGACCGTTGTCACAATAGATAACTTTGGGAATACCTCTGCGGGCAATAAATCTTTTTAAAGTTAATAAAAAAGCTTCCTTCGATAACTCGCTAACCGCTTCAAGGTGGACACATTTGTATCGAAAGCATATAAATATACATAAGTAGCACTTTGTAATTTTGCATCCTCTACCTTTACGGTCAGTTATAAAAAATGGGCCAGCAAAATCGGTAGCAACAGTGTTAAAAGGAAAGTCAGTTTCTACACGAGCGTTAGGTAAATCACCCATGATATTAGTTAGAGTTTGACCATCAAATCGTCGGCATGTGAAACAATTTCGAACAACGCTCCTAGCTAGGTGACGACCCCCAATTGGCCAATAGCGACCTCGAAGCGACGCGAGAAGCTGCTGGGGCCCAGCATGTAGAAGGCGCTCATGTTCTGCCTGAAATATCAGCTTAGTTAGAGGGTGGTTAGATTTTAATAAAATAGGGTGCCTTTTATCGAAGGAGTAGTTTGAATTGCCTATGCGGCCTCCAACTCGAAGTAATCCTTCGGTGTCAATAAATGGGTTAAGAGATATTAGAGCTGCCTTAGCTGGAAGAGACCTTTCGTTTTGTAGGCGACATAATTCGTCGGGGAAAGACTCCTTTTGGGCGATCCTAGCAAGAACTCTTAGGGAATGGTTGAGCTCATTAGCCTGTAGTGTTCCGGTTATTTTATTCTTGCAGTTACGACAATTGCGTATGAATCTAATCACTGTAGCATAAATTCTTTGCATTCTGTGTAATTTTGAAAAATCTTTGAAATTTACGACCGGTGGCGGAGTTACAACTTCGGCCGCCATAACGGAGACAGTTTTTAGTTCGGGTAGTTCACATAAAATAGGCGTGGGCGTGGTAGGCCACAAAGACTCTGGTTGCAAAAGAAAAGGTGGGCCGTGCCACCAAAGAAGAGGGTATTCGGAAGATATGTTTTTTAAATCTACACCCCGTGAGGCGAGATCTGCGGGGTTTAGTGCTGTGGGAACATAGCGCCAGGACACCGTTTCGGTAAGTTCGGTAATAGCTGCAATTCGATTGGCTACAAATACCTTTGTTTTATGGCACGTGTGAATCCATCCCAGGACTACTCGGGAATCCGTCCAGTAATAGTGACGAGCAATTGAGCGACGAAGAGCCTTAGTTACAGATGAGCTTAATTCTGCGCCCAGTACTGCAGCGCATAGCTCCAGCCGGGGAATAGTAGTGGCCTTAAGAGGGGCAACGCGTGCCTTAGCGCATAACAACTTGATCTGGACGGCACCGCTGGCGTCAATAGACCTTAGGTAGATACAAGTCCCGTAAGCTTGCTGTGAAGCATCACAAAAACAATGCATTTCAATTGTGGTACTATTGTGAATTATTGTTAATCTAGGAATTTTTATATGTGAAAGTTGACTCAAATTTTTAGTAAATGATTGCCAGACCGTCAGGATATCGTGTGGTGCTGATTCGTCCCAGCCTAAGTTCAAACTCCATAATTTTTGTAAAAGAATTTTTGGTTTAATTGTATATAAGGATAAAAGCCCTAGAGGATCAAAGATTTTGCAAGTAGCGGAAAGAATGGACCTTTTAGTTATGGTTGAGTCCACGGGCGACTGAACTGGAAAGTGTAACTCGTCTGAGGTGGGACACCAACCAATACCTAGCGTGCTAGAAGCATTGCTGATGATCAGGTTGCCCACTTCAGGATTATTTGTGTCTGGAATCAAGTTAGGTAGATTAGATCTATACTTTCTTAAGTGAAAACAGCCTTTAGCCAATTCATCGGAAACTGAACGTTGAACGTAGCGTAACCCCTTTTCTGTATCACTACCTGATAAAAGATCGTCACAGTAAAAATCATTTTGGATAATAGTTTTTATGTTGGGGTCACTACATTCCTCGCCCAGCTGCCAGATGCACCTAGTACTAAGGAAAGTTGCAGATGAGAATCCATAGGTTACGGTGTTCAGCCGTAGAGTTTGGAGGGGTTCCATTTTATGATCGCGCCACAATATGAGCTGTAGATCGCGGTCAGCCTCTCGAATGTTAACTTGCCGAAACATTTTTTCTATGTCTCCGGATATTATATATCGATAGAGGCGAAATCTTAAGAGTATATTAAACAAGGAGTCTTGTATGGTTGGGCCTACCATTTGGAGATCGTTAATAGATAAACCTGAAGTAGTGCGAGCCGACGCGTCAAAAACAACGCGGAGTTTAGTGGACTCACTTTTCTCCCTAACGACCGGGTGATGAGGCAGGAAGTAGGCATTTATAGGCCTTTCAATAGGTGACATGGATAAATGGCCGAGAACGGCATATTCGTGAATGAATTCAGTATAAGCTAATTTTAATTCTGGTTGTTTTTCGAAGCGAGATTCTAGGTTAAAAAACCTCTTTTTAGCCAACTGATATGAGTCGCCTAAGCAATCTCTGTCTGCGCGAAGGGGCAGACTTACACAGAAACGTCCATTACTGAAGCGAGTAGTTGTAGTAAGAAAGCGCTTCTCGCAAAGCCTTTCTTCCTCAGTGTAGGGTATGGCTTGTGGGAAACCTTCTAGTTGCCAAAATTTTGTTACCTGATGCTCTAGGTTAGGTGAACGATTGTCGTCCTCCTTTAGGTAAGCATGACAGGCGCGAACGGAATTATTAGGTAATTTGGATGGAAAAGACATGGAACCGCCAACAAGCCATCCAAGTTTGGAGCTGCGTAGTATTGGCCCTTTATCGCTTAGGGAATGCTGCTGGGAACCTATTACTTCCCAAAATAGATCAGCACCAATCAGCATATCAATAGGGGATGATTTGTTGAAGTTAGGGTCTGCTAGAATAAATTTAGACAGATCTAAACCCTTTATTTCAAAGGTTGACTTAGGTATATCATCTGATATTTTAGGCAGTATCAAACAAAACATTTTTACATTAAATAGGCTATCGTTAGATTGTAGGTGAAGCATACATCGCTTCGGTTTTAAATTAAGTTGAGTACTCCCAATGGTAAATATGTCAACATTAGATGGTTCCGTAGATAGGTCAAGTTGATGTTTTAGCGACTCCGTAATAAAGGAGCATTGGCTTCCACTATCAAGCAAGGCACGTACCTTTATAGTTTTATTAGTTACTGGATTAGATACATAGACACTCGCAGTACACAGCAAAACTTGGGAATGGGAACTGTTAGAGAGAGCAGACATAACAGTAGTTGACTCTACAGGTGCTGTGCCCGTGTTAGATTCAGGTTTGGGATCAATGTGCAACAGGGAGTTATGTCGTTGTTTACAAGAACGGCAGTGACCTGGAAGGTTACATCTTTTAACATCGTGACCGGGTCTCAAACAATTTACACATAAACATAGTGAAGTTACTGTAAGCTGCCTTTCTTCAGGTGACTTAGCGATGAATGCAGCACACTCAAACAGACGATGACTATCTTTACATACAGGACATTCATAGTTGCGCTTAATAAAGGGAGTGTTACTAACATTTGAAGTTGTCATAAAGGCCTTAGTATGATGTTTGTTTGAAGAAGTAGGGTTTGTGTGTTTATCAATATTTTTATCATGTTTACTGCGATTTACGGTTTCCAAAACATCTGCACGACCTTTTAAGAACGTAAAAAACTCATCTAATGTGGGAATTTCAGGTAAGGAATTTTTGTGTTCTTCCCATTTGTATATAGTAGTGTTGTCCAATTTTGCTGTGACCATATAAATTATCAAAACATCCCATTTGTTAGTGGGTAGTCCTAATGTGCTGAGAGCCCGCAAGTTTTTAGTGACATGATCAATGACATAACGTAATGACTTATCAGTCTCTCGCACTGATTCAAAAGTGAATAAAGATTTTAAGTGATTATTAATTAGTTGACGTTTGTTGTCGTACCGTTCGCACAAGAGTTTCCAGGCCTCAATATAATTTTGGTCTGTTACTTCTAAATTGCTAATAACACGGGCGGCTTCCCCTTCCAGATATGAACTAAGATAATGAAATTTGTAAATATTTTTTATTTTATTGTTGTTGTGAATTAAAGAACTAAACGTTTCCTTGAACTCAAGCCATTTGTAGTATGTACCGTTAAAGTTTGAAATCTTAATAACAGGTAATTTAAATCCTAAGACTCCCTGAGCATCACCACAACAAGACGCATGATCAGTCGCACTAGAATGGATAGACTCATTAGAATTATTTGATGAATTTTTAGCTATAATAGATTTGGCAAGAGAAATGTAGTGATCAAAATCTTGTTCAATAAGTTCACATATTGCTACTTCGGGTTCTATATCAAGGACCGTTAATGACTCTAATTGTGCCTGCAACTCGTCAAACTCTTTGTGTGTAATCTCAATCCTAGATAATTTCATCTCAATTTTTCGCATGTCTAAATCAGACAAACTATTCTGTGCTTCAACTTCATCTATATAATTTTTAAATCTAATTAACCGTCTTTTAATATTGCTACGTTTAACTATTATATCCTTTAAATGTTTTACAGCATCAGTTTTTGGCTCCATTGGATGAAATTATTTAGTCTAGTGGATTAAGAGTTAAGTAAATAAGGAAAGTAGTAACAATACGGTACGCTCCTCCCTTCGTGGTCTTGATAACAGGCCGGTGAACCAGTTTCAAGCAGCCGCGCATGCACACTGCTGCTGGCCGCAAAGCTCTTAGGTAGTGCCGGGAACAATAAGTGACGTCACTTGTTGTCACCTCAGTCCCGCAGTATGAACTGAAATTGTTTTATTAACAATGCTTAATAGCTAGTAAACAGCAGTTATCAATGGGTAGTGGGGAGCATTACTTTATGATTATAAATTGGAGTATTTCTAATTGTATATTGCAGGCCAAAATGGTAATAGGCGAATTATGTGCTTGTGAACTCGTTAATTGATTTACTAGAGACATATGCAATTGTAAATGGGTTAAGTAAGCACAGAATTATAAATTCGTTGGTTGGCAGGAATTTGATCTAGTTATATTTGTGCCAATGATTGAATTCCAATAATTCAAAGAAATTTGTAGCTATTCACGTGCATAGGTTAGCCAATAGGCTCGTTAAAAGTGAGGTTAGGCCGTGGTATGCACACACTTAACAGAAATCTAGCCTCACTATTTGCACAAATTGAGTGGATTAGACTAGGAAAAAATAGGAACGGGCTCACAATTAGGTAGGCAGGCAGGCGTGGCTGAGACGGAGAATTTTGTAGCTCCGGCCGCTGGCTGCTGGCTGCTTAAAGGCGTGAGTCTTGATTGTTGAAGTTGGGTGTTCTTGCAGATTGACGAAGGACGATCTGGCTGCACGCTGAGTTAGGCTAGTAGGTAGAACCCGCAGTGTTTCTGCTCGTATTGGTTAGGCAATCTTAGGGCTCCAGTGCTCGCACGTGGTGATCTCGTGTCCTTGTTGCAACATGCAATCCAATGTATTCCAATTTTATGCAGGTCCTGTCACGGTCGCCAATTTTTGTCCACGCGGAACAAAATAAAAGATGGAATTTTTGATTTCAAAGAGTTTTTACTTGAATAAAGATATGTGAGCTAACAAAAGGTAGTTTTTTAGCAGGAAGACATGGCGATTGTACCAAAAAGTTAGAAAAATAGTGCAGTGCAGTGCTTGTCACAGACAATAGTAACATTAATTAGTTTCTGTCTATGGATGAATGAAAGTAGTGAAGTGAAATAGTCGACAGGCGGCGTAAACGGCGTCGACATGCCTCTCTGGGTTGTACACAAATAGCTGAACAAATAGCATCCGCAATACATTTTACGATGAAAACTCAGTGCGAAGACAGCTAGGGTCGTCAATATTTCACATTCGTAATTATTTTCTTACTAATATTTTTGCACAATAACACTTTTTTATGTGCTTGTACCTGCGCAGCTTTTCGGAAAAGCACACATTACTCGAATCCTACATCATAGATGTTAGTAAAAATATTAAATACTCAACATATCCGTTAATATTCTTTTCCGACCTGTAATTATATTTCATATTTCAAATGGTAAAGCGTCATTAACTTTGTTTTACTGGCAATCTTATTTTTCCAAAATGGCAATCCCTGTGATACAGAATAATAAAAATTATCTAAAACCAAAATTGGTCGAATTTTGACAAGCAATTTTAGAGTAATTCAGTGACAAACCAACAATATTTTACGTAAGTTTTATTATAAGTACAAGCGCACACGATACGATTGAAATGCGTGTAAAACACAAGTGTGAACTGAGCGTTAGATTAATGTAATTAGTTTAAGGAAAAGATCTTTTGTATTTTATTTTTTTGTAATAAATTAAGTACTTATTTTTATTATTTGTTTTAATATTTACTCCTTTGACCTTCGTTTGTTATTTGTGACTAGAGTTCATGATTACTCGAGCTTTTCAATTTCTCGGGTCTCGAGAATTCTCGAGGCTAATTTCTCGGGTCTTCTCGGGTTGCCGAGAAATTTACATTTACGTACGTTTTCTCATATTATTTGGTTTCAATAACGTCAACAAATTCAGTGGTTTTCCTCTCAAATAAAAGTATCAAATTATTTATAAAACTTTTATTGATTATATTCAAAAACATTAATCTTATGATGCTGCATACTTTCATACCCAGGCCTGCTTTTTTTTCGGTGCACTCACACCTGAACTTATAGATGCTTCAGATTCGGTTTCTTCTTAGGTCCCGCATTTAGTAATATGGATTTTATGCACATGTGCTAAATGTCTCACCAACCCGCTAGTTTTTGAACCTTTGGAAGTAGGTAATGGTTTTTGAGCACTTGAGGCATCGCGCATTTGCAGATTCCTTTTTTTTTGAAATATTTCCATACTTTTGATGCTGCCATCTTTACGTTACTATAACAAGTAATGTTTCGGTAAAAGCTATAACAAACGCAATTCAAAATAATAATAAGTCCTTGGACCAATATGTAATACACACACAACACAACTGGGAATATTCGTCTCACAAATTTAAAATGACACATTTAATTTCTATATAGGGACATGATTTCTCGAGTTCTCGACTTTTCTCGAGCTTGATTTCCCGGGAACAAAGCCCAACGATTTCCCGGGAATTCTCGGCTCGAGAATTCCCGGGAGTGAACCCTATTTGTGACATTCGCACGTGGCAAACGCGCGCCGCATAATAATATCTACATAACTCAAAAAGAAAAAAAAATAGACATCACATAATATCAATTTATTTACAAGATTTAATTCATATTACAATAGTAACGAAAATTACATCTATATATACAGAATTAATTAATACCTAACATTATTTACAATCAGTTCCAGCATTGATAGTTCACACCGAAAAAGTATAAAAAAAAATCTTATAAAAACACATTGGCGATTTGCTTAATCAATGAAATACATCAGTTAAAATGGTAGTCATAGGGTACATTTTGGCATATTTTTTTAAAATTAAAATTTTTGTTGACTTGGTCCCCCAAATTCAAATTTAACCCTTCATGTACGGTCGCCAGCACGCCAGCACTAAGTTAGCACAAAATGTCAAGTTTTCTCAGTCAATTTTGAACTCAATCATCAACATTTTAAGGTTTACAATAATTTGGAGAAATTTGACAGTTTTGTAGATAATGGTGCGCGTACGCGAATCCGACTCGCACTTGGTTGGTTTTAAGATGCGACATTGTTCTTGAGACCCATCGATTTCGATGACTGACTGTAGTTTTTTCCATGACTCCACAATTTATTATAGAGCTACAATTTGTGCAAAAAGAAATTATTTACTTGGCGTGCCAAGTGATGTCTGTCGTAATCAAAATTGAACCTTGAATTTTTTAAAAACAATAATATTACTTGCAAATATTGTTGTGACATTAAATAAATTGTCAATATAATTAACATATATATATGTAGACATAAACCTTAAAAAAAATGGGAAAAACAATTTCAATTTGGCGGAGCGAACAAGTTCAACGAAGAATGCCAAAAGATCTACCTATTTACAGATTGTGCCTAAATGCTACAACTCCCATGATTAAAAAATCACATAATCACCAACTTACATTTGTAAATCATAATCATTCACATAAGCGCGCCTGGCGCTTAAAAAAATATTTAAAAATAAAAATTATCCATACGATCAAAGTACTTGGTTTCAATTTGATTCAGGTAAGAAAAGGTTAGCTACCCCTGCACTGAGGAAATATGTTGTATAACCTATAAAGGTGAACGCACACTTCTCAAGCCAAAAGAATTTAATTTTAGAATTCTTTCTCTCATTTAAGAGCTCAGCTCGTGTCGGTGGAGCAATCGCCACTGTTCTCTATTCTCTACCTTCTGTTTGACCTCTCGATAGACTCTACTCCCACTTTTTCCTCCACTTGTTCAATAAAACTTTTTCTAGGTCTTCCCCTTTCTCGTTTTCTTTCAATGTTGCCTTCTAAAATTGACTTAAAAAAGTTGTTGTGTCGCATCAAGTGGTCAATCATCTTTCCTCGCCTGTTTTCTCTGTCTCTTAGGAGCTGTCTCCTATCACTAACAATTAATAAGACTTCCTCATTTTTTTGCTTTCTGTCCAACTGATCTTCTCTATCCTCCTCCAGCACCACATTTCAAATGCCTCTAAACTTGCTCTATCTGATTTTAGAATTTTTAATTTGGAACATCGCACACTTAATCATTGGCTCCCCGAATATCAGTTCCAAGTCCATTGCTGAACGAAGGCCTCCCCCGTAGACTTCCACAACGACCGGTTATATGCCGCCTGCTCCCAACGACTCCCAGCGACCTTTACCAGGTCGTCTGTCCATCTTGTTGGAGGTGGTCCCACACTGCATTTTACGGTGCGTGGTCTCCAATCGAGAACCTTTTTGCCTCAACGGCCATCAGTTGTTCGAGGTACACTCGCACACTTATTCGCGTCGAATTGTTCGTCGTCGCCCTATTCGGCACGAATAAGTATGCGATGTTTCATAGAGTAATTCTAAAATTTGCCTCTTTCGGCTCTGATAAGCGTGCGTTCACCTATAATTGTAGAGAACAACGGTCAACTTATAAAGGCAATCGATGGCCCCTTATGTAGCTGTCCGCGAATCATATTATAATAATAAAATATGAAAAGACATAAACGCTCAGAACTCTCTTAAAACTTTAAACACCCCTTTTTTACACCCGTCTCTGTCACTTTGCCGTCAATAGAGTGAGATGGCACTAGAGAAGATACCAACTATTAGAAAACAAGCACTGTGATATTGTTTTTTTCTTAATGTTGCCACTTTTGGCTTCACACAGGGTTGCTAGACTTTGAATAAGTATATAATCATTTTACATAGTAAAATGATACGTTTTATGTCTGAAATAAAGCTTTCTTTCAGCTTAGAATCTCCCCATAAATATCGACGCTTGGCCGATCGGAAAAAGCTTTATCGACTCAGACGCCGCGACGCAACGTCGACCGATGAAATTGAAACGGTGGATTACCTTGGTTTTTTTTTTCGAGTAGCGCGCATACTCACTCGGCAAGCCAATTTTTTTCCTTTTTGACTACCCTGTCTCATGCGGCCAATGGACTTAACAAACATAAAATTAACGGCCACAGATTATAACTGGTTTGTCGGGTTGTTTTTTCCTTGTTGATTAAGTAGAATAACGCTGATACACACGGTCGGGTCAGCTATTTTTTTTTTTATGGGATAACTCGGCAAACGAGCAGGCGAGCTACCTGATGGTAAGTATTCATCGCCGCCCATGGACATCTGCAAAACCAAAGGAGTTGCAGATGCGTTGCCGAGCCTATTTAGGGAAAGGGAGGGGAAGGAGAAAAGGAGAAGGAAGGGGATTGGGGGAGGAATTGGGCCTCCGGCCCTCTCGCTCACCGAACGAAGCGCAGTAACGAAACGCTACTACTCGGACGTCGGTCTTCTGCGAGAGTGTGGTACTTCTCCGGTCAAGCCGGCCCATTCATGCTGCGAACAGCGTGGCCCTACCACAACAAATGAAACATACAGCTATTACATAACATGTCAATCCCGATACTGATTTAGAATTGATATCTTTTTGGAAGGCAAAGAATAACAATTGGATTTATTGATCCTTATCTATTTATCTTTGACATCATACTGCATAATTCTCACATTGATACTAAATTGTAAACATGATGAAAACCATTGGTAAGTCTGTGGAACACACAAATATTTGCCTAGCATGGGAATAGATCACACAACACGTGGCGCAGTGGTAGTTTCTTAATCGCTACGCCAAATGTGCAGATTTGATTCCATGTCGATATGTATGGCGAGATCCTTAACTCAACTAATGAACGATTTGGTTACCTTAACCCTCGGCTACACACTCATCATCATCACTAACCTCTCGGTGCCTCCTCAGCTTATGCCTCTTCATATCCGAGCGCCTATCAGAACTATAATCACACTTATCACACTGATGTCTCTTATCACTGCACTTGCTAACGTCCACAACTTCCACGTCAGCGTTGAACTGAACACTTTCCAATACACAATCGTTATCTTCTTTATGTCTCTGCTTGATATGCCTGTTGACTTCACTTCTCTTCTTAGAGGAGAAACCACATTTGTGACACTTATGTCTCTTGTCACCGGGACAGCATATCCGTATATGTTCCATAATAGCTTCCTTAATATCCGTCTTGAAGCCACACTTCCAACATTTAAGTTCTTGCAGCTTAACCGGCTTCCCTCGGTTGGTGTCATGGTTTTTTAAATGTATAACCAGGTTCATTTTATGTCGAGCCCAATAATCACACAAGTGACATTTGAATTTCTTCTCCACTTTGTGTATACGTTTGTGTATTGAGAACATGGTCTTGCTTGCCGAGGTGAAGCCGCAGATGGGGCACACTTGGAGCACTGTAGACTTGCAGTGGTCGGCGACATGCTTATTATATTCTGAGCTGTTGGTTGTGGTGAAGTGACATTTCATACAGTAGAAGTCATACATTCCCCAAGGGATTTTCGCAGCGCCGTCATGTAATCTTTTCCTTTTTTTGACAAGTTTTTGCTTCAGTGGTTTGTTCTTGGCAAGTTTGACTAGTGGTACGTCATCTTCGTCAGTTTCGTCTGATACGTCAACGGTATCTATATGTGGTTCCTGTATGATGACGTCATCTTCGTCGCTGGAGGTCAGCAAGCTTATTGGATCGGGTTTTCTGTGGAAAACAAAAATATAATAACATATATTACCCCACTGCTGAGCACGAGTCTCCTCTCAGGATGAGAAAGATTAAGCTGTAGTCCTATCATCACGCCTGTATTGTAGGGTTAGGCAGAGGTGTGAGCATATCGGTGGATATGCTAAAATAGCTGCCAATAACAAGTCCAATAATACTTACATAACATTAACATCACGCCTGTATTCCCTGAAGGATAGGCAGATGTGTATTTATCTACACTAACAGTTCACTGGCATTTTTAAGTCCTATGTAATAGGAAGCGAGCCTATTCCTATTAACAGGGCATACACACACACACTCAGCTCAGCTGCTACTGAGAATTTCATAGACAAACCCAAAAACACTTTGCTCTGCCCGGGAATCTCGGATCTCTAGCGTAGGGGGCCGTCCATTAATCACGTGATGTTTTTTTCGTCATTTTTTAACCCCCCCTCCCCCTTGGTGATACATGGTGAGGTTTAAGACAGCCGTCTAATAATATCTTTGAAGGTTATGTTGGCTGTCCTACATAGTGTAGGACGACGCGACGATGACCACGCTAGCCTACTGCGGGTTGGCAGACTTCACACGCCATCGAGAAAATCTCTCAGGCATGCAGGTTTCCTCACGATGTTTTCCTTCAACACAAAGATACTAAAACCCCAATAGCCTTGCTATAATTTTAACATTAATGAAGTCTAGTAGTCTTTAGGATACCTCTGACGCACATGCACGCACTCAATCCCTTTCTCATTCTTGCGCTCACACACCCTCACACACACACACACACGCACGCGCACACGCACGCACGCACGCACGCGCCCACACACACACATTATGGTAGATGATTATGATGATGATGATGATGGTTATAGATACTGACTTGTCAGGTGCCTTATCTTCGTCGTTGTCGTAGTCGTCGTGGTCCAACATGAGCGTGGAGGGGTCCACCTCCACCTGGACGCTCTCCAGCAGCATCAGGCAGTCCTGGCTGCCCGCTCCCGACGCGCTCGTGTCTGAAAACATAGTATAAACATCAACTTTCTATTTAGATTGAGAAATAGTGTGATAAGGGAGAGTTGCCGTTTAAAAGATGATATAGTGACTGCCTCATTGGTCTAGTGGTCCTAAGCGCGACTGCTACGCTAGAGGTCCTGGGTTCGATCCCCAGGTCGAGCAGTGTTATTGGGATTTTTCTATGAAATTCTCAGTAGCAGCTCGCAGTCTGGATTTGTGCCCGGTGAATGGCAATAGGCTCGCCCCCTATTACATGGGACCTAAAGATACCGGCGAACTGTGGGTGTACATTAGTACACCTCTGCCTAACCCTTCGGGGAATACAGGCGTGATGGTATATTATGTTATGTTATAAACATTGTATTCCTCAAAGGGTAAGTAGAAGTATGCTTTTTTTATGGGGTAAACGAGCAGGCGAGTTACCTGATGGTAAGTAGTCATCTCCGACCATGGACATCTGCAATACCAAAGGAATTGCAGATGCGTTGCCGAGCCAAGGAAAAGGGAGGAGATGGAGGGGGGCTGAGGGAGGAATGGGGCCTCCGCTTCCGGCGCTACTTGACGTCGATATTCTGTGGGAGGGTAGTACTTCCCCGGTCGTGCCGTCACATTCATGCTGGCAGGTAGACATGCCAGCGAGACACTACTACTACTGTTGTTTTTAGAATAGAAAGTTACATACATACACTCACGCCTTTTTCCCATAGGGGTAGGCAGATACCACAGCACGCCATCTGCTACGATTCTTGCATACTTCTTTTGCTTCGTCCACATTCATACATCTTGTCATACACATGCGCCGGTTGCGGGTACTACGCACCTGACCTTTCTGAAGGATCTCACCAATAAGGTCGTTGTATGTCCTTCTAGGGCGTCCCCTCCCGGCGGCTCCACTGACATTCGCTTTATAAATCCCTTTCGTTAATCGCCTTTCATCCATTCACTCGACATGTCCAAACCATCTCAGCATACCACTTTCAAAGCGTGTCACTATACATACATACCATCACGCCTGTATTCCCCGAAGGGTTAGGCAGAGGTGTACTAATGTACACCCACAGTTCGCCGGTATCTTTAGGTCCCATGTAATAGGGGGCGAGCCTATTGCCATTCACCGGGCACAAATCCAGACTGCGAGCTGCTACTGAGAATTTCATAGAAAAATCCCAATAACACTGCTCGACCTGGGGATCGAACCCAAGACCTCTAGCGTAGCAGTCGCGATTGGGACCACTAGACTAACGAGGCAGTCAGTACAATATTTATTTTATTTATTTATTTATTTCAGGCAACAAGGCCCATATCAAAAATAATACTATAATACAATACAATAAAACTTAAACTAATAACAAATAAAATTTATGGTATTATAAAATATACCTTTATCAACAGAGATTTCAATGAACACAGGTTCTGCCTCCTTAGTGTCTTCTATCTCTATGGTTTCATCTTGTGGTACTTCCTGTATTACTTCCTCTGGTACTTCCTGTGCCACTAGATCCGCCAACAGTGCCGGGTTGGGCACTTTATTCTTGATGTGGTAATTTGTTATCATGTCCTCAATATCCTCTTTGGGGTCTGGAACAGGTGCCTCCAGACTGGAATTTAATATTTTTTTAATGCCTGACCCAAGAAACGTCCTGTCTTAGCTATGAATTTTCAATTCGAACTCGAATGAATAATAAAAAAAAACACGCGAAGGTAAAATAGTCGTTAAGTTTTCTGATAAAGAAACAATATTTTGCGAAAAATTAGAAAACTTAAAAAAAACCGGCCAAGTGCGAGTCGGACTCGCGCACGGAGGGTTCCGTACCATTACGATTTATGACGTATTAAAAAAAAATATTTACTAGATCTCGTTCAAACCAATTTTCGGTGGAAGTTTCCATGGTAATGTACATCATATATTTTTTTTAGTTTTATCGTTCTCTTATTTTAGAAGTTACAGGGGGGGGACACACATTTTACCACTTTGGAAGGGTTTCTTGCGCAAACTATTTAGTTAAGAGAAAAATGATATTAGAAACCTCAATATCAGACGAAGACCCTATGGGGGGAACCCCAATTTTTTTTGTTTTTTTTTATATTTTTGTGTAAAAATCTGAATGCGGTTCACAGAATACATCTACTTACCAAGTTACAACAGCATAGCTCTTATAGCTCCAGAGTAAAAATTCTGTGACATACGGACGGACAGGCAGAGAGACAGACATGACGAATCTATAAGGGTTCCGTTTTTTGCTATTTGGCTACGGAACCCTAAAAACGGAACCCTTAAAGATTCATCATGTCTGTCTGTCCGTCCGTATGTCACAGCCTCTTTTTTTCCGAAACTATAAGAACTATGCTCTTGAAACTTGGTAAGTAGATGTATTCTGTGAACCGCATTAAGAATTTCACACAAAAATAGAAAAAAAATATACGTTTTGGGACTATATTTTTAATTTCATAGCGTCTGGTGTACTTAACCAGAAGACGAAGGTTCAAATCCCCGCGGCCATATTTTTTCTTCACTAAAATAATTTAATAATCTTTGCATGGAAAATGCCTAAAAAACACAAAAAGATTGCCTACCTCTTTGCTACAATTCCATTGCCATCCCCGTTCCATCCATTCTCTCCCATCAGATCTTTAGTCTTCTTGGCCTGGCCACTTCGTTTCGCGTTCTGTATGTCATCAATCATCTTCTCGGCGTCCACTGGCGATGGGACCGACACCGTGGTGGAGTCACAGTTGTCTAGCTCCTTTGGTGGGGATTTTGGTGATGTCGGGATTTTTGGTGATGTCGGCGTTTTTGGTGATGTCGGGGTTTTTGGTGACGGAGATTTAGGTGGAGACGAGGATTTAGGTGGTGATGGGGATTTAGGTGGTGTCGGGGTTTTCGGTGATGACGGGGATTTTGGTGGTGATGGGGATTTTGGTGGCGTCGGGGATTCGGCATTTGGTGTGCTGGTTTTCTGTAATTGAAACGGTATGTTTTAACGCTAATACGGTCAAATTTTGTAGACAATTCCACGTCGGTATTTGTTGTTATAGCGGCAACAGAAATACATCATCTGTCTAACTATGACGGTTCATGAGATACAACCTGGTGACAGACAGACAGACAGACATACGGACAGCAGAGTCTTAGTAATACGGTTCCGTTTTTAACCCTTTTTTATAGAATAACTCGGCAAACGAGCAGGCGAGCCTGTAAGTAGAGATTGTAAGTAGTCATCGCCGCCCATGGACATTTGCAAAACCAAAGGAGTTGAAGATGCGTCGCCGAGCCTATTTAGGGAAAGGGAGGGGAAGGAGAAAAGGAGTAGGAAGAGGATTGACGGAGGAATTTGGTACGGAACCCTAAAGGTACATAATAGGTATGATACCGTCTCACGCAGCAGCAGACTGGGCACGACCTTCCTCTTGAGGCGCACCTTCCCGCGCACGCTCTCGTAGTCGTGCGCGCTGAAGTGGCGGCTGCACACCACCGTGCCCAGCGGCACCTTGCCCGGGATCGGGATCACATCCAACCATTTACGACGGAGCAACCGACTCGTGGGGAACCTGCGGAGTAGTAGAATAGAATAGAATAGAATAATCTAGTTACGTCAGTGGCGTAGCGTGCCCTGGACCCTGTATCAAAATTCAAAAATAATGCTTTTTTGACTTTTGTCATTTCTGAAGTGCAAACTCTATTGCATCTAGGACTAGGGTTGCCAATGTTTTTTACTAGAAATAAAGTATATTCAGGTCTATGAAGAATATTAAACAGTATTTAAGAACGATGGACGCTGCACTGAGCAGTGAATGCCCTCTGACTAAATAAATGTAAACAGTATTTTGTATACTTTATTTTTGTTCAACAGTAAAAAAGTATAATCTAGTGAAAAACAGTATAATACTGTTCAAAACAGTATAGTTGGCAAACCTATCTATGACAGTTTTTTTAATATGTTGTTTTCCCTGGAAGCACGACATTAGGTGACATTGTGGATAACATTTTTCTCAGTAGTAGGGATTTATCCTCTAATCTAATTTGATTGTGGAATTTGATTGGTCTTTGATTTGGAAATTTAAATTTAGAATCAAGGCAAAATAATGTAATAAAAATAAATAATCATACTTACTAACATAGGATAAGTTTTATAATTTTGGTATTCAAATCAAATGTTTTTATTTTAAATAAGCTTTACAGGCGTTTATGAATAAAACATTATTGACTCTAGTTGCACAGTTCCAAAAAGTTGATTCTATGGAGAAGAATCCGGCAAGAAACTCCATGGACACTCTTTTTAAATAAAAGTATTACTAACACATATGGATTATGGTCCGAAATAACTTTTGCAGATGACAATGGTCGGCGATGACTACATATCAGCAGGTAGCTTTTTTTTTAAGCTTACTTCCCATGCGGGTCCTACATAACTAGTATTCTTGTTAACCCCTGATGCTAAGCTAAATGCTGGTGTTACGAGTGGGTTCACCACGGTAGTGCAATGGGTGGGTTTCGAATCAGCAATCACATGATCACAAGTCCGACGCCCTAGACATTAGGCTACCGCCGCTTCATATATTCGTAGCACTATTCTTATTCGTAGGCTTCTCAAAGATAGTACTTACTCAAAATAAAATGTTTCTTCAGCTGTGACCTCACACCCCTCCACACAGCACAGCCCCATGATGCAGAGAAATTATTTTTATCTGCAATAAATAACACAGAATTAGACGAACTCCATAGTTCTCTATACTAATATTAGAAAGAGGAAGGATTTGTTTGTTTGTAAACAATAAACTCTGAAACTACTGAACCAATTTTAATATTTCTTTTTATTATCCTGGGATAATCTGATCCTACATGAGTGAAGCGAGGGGCAACTCTTTTGATAACTAATAGTTGATCAATAATTTCATTTATCAACGAAAAACGAAGGGGTAGGCAGAGGTGTACTAATGTACACCCATATTTCACTGGTATTTTTCCTATACATCTATCCTATGTAATAGGGTGCGAGCCTATTTCCATTTACCGAGCACAAATCCTTTAGCTTAGCCAGAACTATATCCTTTTTAGATATAGTTCTGGCGATTCGACATGCTGAACCTGCTCCAAATAAATTGGGACCTGGGCAGAAGGATGATAGTTCACAAGAAATCACAAATCATTCCTTTCTGCTTTTAATTGATTTTCTGCTAAATATTTTGCAGTGTTATCTGCACCATGGTTGCATTTTCCCCGTATTAATGAAATCACAATTCTGTAGGTATGGGAATTTCCCTAATGGTCAAAAGAGGATGCTGAGTGTAAGGGGTTAAATTCCCAGGGTGAGCAGTGTTATTTAATTTTTCAATAAAAAGTGCAGTAGCAGCTCTAATTTTTTATTTGTGTTTTCAGTTAACTGTGGCATTAAATATGAGAAGCAAGAATATCTGGTGATGATGATGATAATGATGAATGCTAATAGGTTTTTTTGTGGTTATTTTTTTCTTCTCATTAGTCTAGTGGTTCCAAATGCAACTGCTAAGGGTCTTGGGTCTGATTCCCAGGTTGAGCAGTGTTATTGGGTATTCCTACAAAAACCTGAGTAGCAGCTCGGAGTTTGATAAGTGCCCGGTCAATGGCAATAGGCTCGCCCCCTATTACATGAGACCTAAACATACTGGAGAACTGTTGGTGTACATTAAGTACACCTCTGACAAACCCTTTTGAGAAAATAGGGGTAATGATGATGGTGTGTTCTCTTGTTGTTGACTTATGTTTTACTGCAATTTATTGTTTATCAGTAATTACATGGAGGGCTAAGTCTAATGATGTTAATAGGGATGAACAAATCAAAGGTGGATTTCAGCTTCTGGTGTTGTTCTAGTCTGCATAATGGCGCGAAGTATTACATCTATTTAAATACAAAAAGAAACCTGTTTTAAAACCAGTTCTAAAGACATAAATAATGATGATTGAACATTCTGATTAAATAACTCTTTAAAAAAAGTTCCCTAAACAAATGTAAATTATCAAAAGTTGGCAACCCTAACGACTAGCTACGTTAATACAACCGAAAAGCAATAACCAGTCAGAAAGCGCTATTCTGAAAGCAATATCGCTTCAAGAACGAACATACAACATAGACCTTATTATTATTATGCATAGAGTTTAAAATGCCATATCAAAACGAACTAACTCGATCGCATCAACGAAGCGATTTACAGAATAACACCGTTCCGTTAATTAATGCAATGATATTTTAAATTGATATCAAGTGCACAAAATTAAGTCAAAATCAACAAATCAATATTTGTAAACAGTGCTTGTGGTATTGTACGCGCGAAAACATTACTTTACAGGTTAAAAAATAAATTTGAAATAGTACGACTTACCTGTGCTTGTGACGCGATAAACGCAATATGTTGTTCAATTTAATACATGTAGTCAATATTTAATTTATATAGTTCATATATTCACACAAAACCTTTATAAATTCCGGCATATTTAATGAAAATTTGCTGAGAAAAATATTTACTCGATCTTTTTTTTCTAGCAGTTTTGACAATTGATAGTGATGGGAAACTCTGCGTCTGCGAATAGAATTCACAGACTATCAATAGATGGGTGAATCTATAATCCCTTTACGACATAGATTAAAAATGAATCGTTAAGTCGATCGATTAGCCAAATTTACTTAGCCAAGTTAGGAGAAGATGTAGTTGGATACAAGCACCTAAAAGTTTTATATTTGGCGGCTTATAACCAGACTTGTGGCAGTCTACGGTGAGATTAGGGATTATAATGGTGATGGAAAATCGCCTATATAGATTTTAAAGTGAAAGGTTGGCCATATTGTTCTGAGAGCGTACCCAATAAAATGTACATATTTATTGGGTACGCTCTCAGAACAATAACTTAAGCTGAACTGAAGCATACGCAGTGCACAGTGTCTGGTCATACCGAATGGTTGTGAATGTGAATTGTAAGACAAAAGCGCCTTTAAGTCAAAAGCGCATCGACTTCGATACATGAAGATGAGGTTCTGTATTCGATTCCCAAGTCGAGCAGTTTTAATGGGGTTGAATTCTCGGTTGGAATTTGGAATTTGAATTTGTGCCCTAGCAATGGACTCACTTCCTTTTACATGGGACATAAATGTACTTTGTGAACTGTAGGTGTGCATCAAGTACATTGCATTTCATAGTAGCAGTGTCTCGCTGGCAAGTCTACATTCCAGCATAAATGGGTTGGCACGACCGGGGAAGTACTATCATGCCACAGAATATCGACGTTAAGTTGTATGCATACTGTTGCGTTTCGTACAGTGAGTATGGAACGCCGGAGCCCCAATTCCTCCCCCTTCCCCTCCCTTTTCCTTGGCTCGGCAACGCATCTGCAACTCCTTTGGTATTGTAGATGTCCATGGGCTCGCACAGGTAGCTCGCCTACTCGTTAGCAGAGTTATCCCACAAAAGGAAATACAGGCTGTTCACGCATCAAACGCCGTGTACCAGCAGCGGCGCCGACGCCCGGTTGGAGGGCCGCACAGCTGATCGAGCCAACGGCGCGCCGCCATTACTCGTCAACATAATATATCATCGACGGACGTACTGTGCGAACTAACTAAGTTATAATTTGTAACCGAAATTATCTGTATTAAATTAAGTAATTTCCGAGCGAGTCATATTTAACTTTCATATCTTTAACATTTGGCGACCGTGACAGAACTATGGTATGGTATGTGGCTGTGTGCTAAGACCCGGTTATCATACATAAGCGATCCATTGTATTTTTTAATTTGATTTCATCGATGGAAGATAATTTTAGCGTAAGAAAAATTCGATCTGAGACAGGATTCGAACATGCGTCCCTCTGGTTTAGTACACCGGACGCTAAGCCAACTAAGCTACCGAGACTTCTGCTTGTGATGTACTTACAATTTCTATATTCTACGTCTCATTGGATTTGAAAGTAGGATAAAAAATACAAAATTTAAAAATACACATTTTTATTAAAATCATAATATAATCATATTATATTATACTCTTGTAGCATAAAAAACCTTTAACTAAAGTACGGTTACATACGAATATATACACTTGTCTTCAAGTAGAAGTGATAGCCGGATGCCAGGCCGAGGCCCATCGTAAACTGTGGCTAAAGATATTCCCACCACCTACTCAACTACTCACTATCTACAGTATCTACCACCATGTGAGCATCTCCCCACAGGGTGAATGACTTGGTAACGTGTATTGTATAATAATAATTATAATAGAGCAAAGAATAATGAAGTGTCTAGGGCGTCAGATTTCTCTCTGACATACAAACAAAATATAGGCTCCATTTTATTTTTTTAATAATTTTAAATGAAGATGTGTGTATTTATGTTCTCTATGGACTTCAAAACCGGTGGGCCGAATTGATGAAATTATCAGATAAACTTTACATAACCCATCAAGTGATTTGGTAGCGATCGGATCAACAAATTTTTGACCACTGTGTTTACCTACCTAATTATTAAACTTTAATCTACGCACTCCCTTTCTCATTGTTGACATGACCATACATATTTCTTTTGTGATACTTTGACCTTGTATGTTTCTTATACTGATTATTGTTGATAAAGTGTTTGTTGCAAACTGAACACTCCACAGGTCTTTCGCTTAAATGCTTGAACATGTAATGAGTTTTCAATCCACTAGGATTCACAAACTTACCGTCACACTCCGGACACTCATACAAACTCTCTTGTGTATGAGACCTCATATGAATCACCAAATACGATTTGTAGAAATACTTTTTAGGGCACAAATCACAGGAATACTTTTTCTCAGTCTCATGAGTAATTTTATGCAATTTCAAGTCATTAGATTGCGCTGTCTTGTGCCCGCAAATATCACAAGTGTAAGGTTTTTCACCTGTATGCACTCGAGTATGTAGCTTCCTCGCTGAGATATTGCAGAAACATTTTCCACAGTAAAAGCACTGGATTTTTTTAACCCCAGTATGAGACATCATGTGGTATTCCAAATTGTGTCTGTTGTGGAATATTCGACCACATTCGACACAAGTTTTAGTGTGTATATGTCGTTGATTTATATGGCTTTGGAGATTACTCTCTCCATTACCAACATAAGAACACATATGGCAGTTAAATTTCTTATTGTAATGTGTCCAAATATGTAGCTTATAGCTTGTTCTGTGGTATTTGAGCCCACATTCGGGGCAGGTGAATTCTGACTGCGTCGTATGCGTAAGTTTATGATGTAAATAGTCACAGTGATCGGAAAACGCTACTTTACATTGTTTGCAGAGAAAAGATTCGGAGTTATGAATCGATTTGTGTGCGATTAGATCGGCATTTTGCTTGAACTTCTGGGAGCATAGTGAACAAGTGTATTCTGAAACTGTGATATGATGACGTTGATGACTGTGGAGCGCCTTCTTCGAATCGAACTCTAGGTAGCAAACGGAACATTCCAATGATATCGGTCCAGTGTCTGCTGAGCTTACGCGCCGTTCTGGTTTCCAATCCGAGGGTTCTTTGTAGGAAAATCTGTAACAAACCGTTTAAAGGATAAAATTTAATGACAAAAAAGGATACTGGTTTCTAACACTTACGCGAATATCAGACATTGAAATAAAACTACTTTTTACGGATTTTATCGCGTTATATTGATTATTTTAAATTCCCGACGTTTCGGATCCTTTACAGCATCCATGGTCACGGGTGGACTGAGGTGTTGGTCGTCCTAATGTCAAAATTATCAACGTCGGGAATTTAAAATAATCAATATAACGCGATAAAATCCGTAAAAAGTAGTTTTATTTCAATGACAAAAAAGGATATTTAAAGCTTAATTTGGGCGCCTCCCAAAGAAGATATACAGTCATAAGTGAATGGCATAAGGCATTGAAAATAATTTTCATAATGTATAGTGTGCACACAGCTACACATCAAGCTATACAAAACCAGTATAAGCTGGTCTTGAATTGTAGGAAAACCCTTACAATAGGGCCAGGGGGCCAGTTTAAATTGGTTTTTTCAAGCAACAAAACCAATTTAGACTGGCCTCCTCCATCCGCTTGATGGGTAGTTGTGTGTACCACACGCAAAATACGCGCTTAGTCGCAATGTATGGTGTATGACATAATTCACATTGTTGGGCATACTTGGATGAGAGTAGTATGGTACCATGGTGGAAGACACAAACTCAGGGAGGTCTATCAGTGGGTGCAGTCAGGCTGTAGACGATAATGATGATGTGTATGATAAGAAATGTCATGTTACATAAAAAAGTATAAGTACTCACTTCTGTTCAGTTTTTCTCAGCTTATACTTTCTGTAGACTTGACTGTCATCACCAAAAACATCAAATTTACCCTCAACATCATCAGACTTTAGATCTGCGCCCAGCAGCTCGAGTTCCTTCTTGAGTCTTCTCTTTACTGCAGCATGATGACTCTTACCCTCTTCACTTATCGGACTTTGGCACATTTTTACCCTAACTTTATCTTGACCCAGATTTTCTGTCCCTCTACTCTCTTCAATCTGATTTATGACTGGAACTTCATGGGAATTTTCTAGACTTATCTGATCAGGATTACCTATTTCATTACTCTTATCACAGTTTATTTCTGTTCTATCAATTTCCTGTTCATTTTTACCCTTAACCATTTGAATGTCTTCATTGGTATTTTTACCCCCAGTTTCATTACTGGGATCTGTATCACCTTCATTAATCTCATTAAAGTTAGATATAGAATCATCAATTTCTAAGATTTCATAAGAAATACCCTTTTCTGTTTGCTGGGTATCATTTAAATGACTACTTGTAATTTTATCCTGTTCAGTGTTACCCAAATTGTTATCTGTTATTTCAGCGTTACCCTCGCCTATTGAAGACTCCAGGTGCATAGGTATATTTTGAACAGAATTGCGCTTTTGTCCATCACTGATATTAGCATTATGTTCCTCAATTTCATCCTCAAATATTATTCTATTGGCCATTGTTTTAGCTGTAATTTACTTTGGTTAATTAGCTTCAATCAAGTTAATGATATCATATGAGCAGAATGACAATGTAATGGATATAGCAGATTATAGTACTTACTATTTACTTCAAATTCTTGACGTTAAATACTGAAAGAAAAATAAACACAAATAAGTATGTTCTTTTTATATTATCCATGTAAAATACTGCAGAATGCCTAATTATGTTGACGTATTCTTCAGTAACTTGGTGTAAAGGTAAGTGAGTGTCTATTTACAAATTGAAATTTTGAACTAACCTGCAAATCTAAAAAAATATGTTTGGTGCTTCTATATTTCAAACAATAATTCTAATAGTTGATAAAGTAAAAATTTATGTTTTTATTTTTGTAAACAAATCAGGAGGCAAATCTTCCAAAAACTTTTCGTTCGACTCTTTGACAGTTCTAGTGATGTCCTGAACGGCCAAACGAACAGAATCAAAACAATCGATAATATAATAATATAATATCGATTACGTACTTGCTATGAGAAACGCTATTTAATTACATTGTATAATTAATGTGTCATTATTCGCTTAAACGGTAAAGGAAAACCGCGTGAGGAAACCTGAGATTTTCTTACAGTACGCTAGCATTTTGGGCACTGGGGGCATAGACATGATAGACAAGTGGCAATCGCTCCACATCAGTTTGGGCACATTAGAGTGTATCCAAAATTTTTTTTCGTAGCAGTGACCTGGTATACAAGATCATTTCATCAATATTGATACAACAATTCCGGGCAGGGGTATTAAATAAAAAATTTAGTGCATATAGTATAAAATTATACTTTTATTTACATAAAAACATTACATTTACATGACGTTATTATTCTTGTAAAAACGTAAGGCCTAAGGCCTAGGCCGTAAGTATTTTTCATAAGTATAGTCCTCTTGTGCCGCCCCTTACTCCTACCCACTTCAAGAAGTTCCCACCAAAGCGAGCGGACGACCTGGGATGTGTAGCCGTGTGTACTCATGATTTGAGATTTTTTGAATTACACATATTATAGATAGATTCAAATATAATGAAGAGAAAAACAGAATAAGAAAGCTTTAAAAGAAACTTTGGAAAAGTGATCAAAATTATCATTCAAGAAGAACTCCAGTGTTCCATGTTACGTTTTTACGAGTATAATATAAACTTTACGAGCTTTTTAAATTTAGTATTTTTTTCCCGTATGCGAGAAGCTTTTTCGTTTCGAGATTTGAGGTCTCTTTTTGGGGCGCCAATTTCAAATATATTTTTTTGGCTTTTCTCTGAATTTGGCGCCCAAGGAGAGACGATACACTTTAAGGCTAAACGTCCAGCCTTGGGCGTACAATTCAATTTTTTCTTTCCCATAGTTGTGTAAAATATTAATTGAACTATTAAAAAAAATAGTTTAATGCCAAAGTCGATCCGCCTTAAAACGGCCAGGATTGTTAACTAAATAAGTCTGAAGTAAAAAAAAAATAGGCCCGTGCCTATTTTTTAACATACGGCTACATGTGAAGCTATATATTTTTAATTATGCTGATCTCCCATTTTATTGGCTTTCCGTACAATAAGAGGTCAGTTTATACTAGGCATGTATAACTTTATACGAAGTGTAGCTTTACGTACGGTCGCCACACATCACGTTACCTAGGATTTGAACTTAATCATCAACATTTTAAGGTTTAAAATCATTTGGAGAAATTTGTCAGTTTTGTATAACCTGATGTGCTGGTGACTGTACTTATAATATACAAAATATAATATTAAAAAGGCGCCATTCATTTATTACGTAAGACGATTTAGGGGAAGAGGTCTTATTTTGTCTGATGGGGGTGATAGAGTCTTGTCTAGTGAGGGAGTCTTGATATTTCTTACTTAACATTATAATTTTTACATATAAACAGGAAGGGAGGGGTGGGTTGATTCTTTTTTTTTCTTACATAGGGGGGAGAAGGAACAAAACCTATCAAAAACAGTCTTCCGTAATAAATGAATGGCGCCAAACATTTAAATATATCAGTCGCAACGACGTATTTAGAATTAGATCTTAAACTCTAATTAATTCGTATACAATCCTATGTCGGAAGGGCAGTAATCTATTTGTAACATCGGGTCGCCAACTCGCGAGGACTTTGCCCGCCGAATTCACGAAAAACCAAATAGTTTGAACTTGGCGGGCCAAATTAATACCTACATCAGCCAAGCTTTAATTAGACTGGCCTGCCAAATTATTATTTTTTCGAGTAAGAGCCAAATTACAAAAAAAAAATTGTTGTATTGAATTTAGCAGGCTAGGTCTTCATTTAAAGGACAACCTTCTACAAACATCAAAAACAGTTTACAATTTAACTTGAATTGGCAGTATTTATTATGATATTATACAACATGGTAGATCAATATATACATAATTTTAAGCGACGACGGTAGCCTTATGGCTATGGTGTCAGACTTAAGACCATATGGTTGGCAGTTCGAAACCCACCCATTGCACTACCGACGTGAATCCACTCGTAACACAAGCATTTAGCTTAGTACAAGGGGTTAACAAGAATACTAGTAATGTGGGACACACATTGGTATAAGTTATTTTTTAAATACATAATTAAAGAAATATAATGTAAGCAAGTACAAAATTGAAGTACTTATTAGAAATACTTTTTATTCCTAAAGAAATCTATAACATTGGCTGGGTGATAGAAGTTGATAAAATAAGAGAAGAGATACAAATAATTTCAAATCAATAGATAAAGATGTCGCTGACGACGCTAATACGGAAACGGAAATTCGACATCACAGGCAGATATCTCTATAGCTTAATTAGTTACAGCATCCGGTATACTAAGATGATACCTTGAAGGCTAAACTTTAGCCTTAAAGCGTCAGACTTAGGCGCGAAATTAAAACTTTCCCTGGTTTTTCGCTTATTATTCGGCTATAACATATTCTAGTTAAATGGGAGTAGAAATTGCGACATCCACAATAATTAATTCGCGCGTAAGCATACGAACTTCTGCTTAAAAATCGCTATCGTAGGAGATTTAGGTGTAAATTGTAATTCTCCGCTGAATGCAGTATTTTACACAAAATTTTTTCGAAGATAACTTTTTTAGAATTTTCATTTTTTAGGTTTTTATGTAATAAATATTAAACTCGGTCGTCGATCCTTGTTTTATTACATAGAGGGGTTAAACACTGCCCAAAATCATCTGACGTCATCTGAACGGCTCCTAGCTATAAACCATTTCACATATTGAAAACACTATAAAAGTTACCCATTGACGGGCATCTCTGAGTGCACCCATTAGTGTCTTTTATTCACTTTTAGCACTATCACTTAAATCACTTTTGTGTCCTCCCCAACCTCTAGAACACTCTGTCCTGATACCCCGAGTCCTGCACAGGCTGGGTCGGCTTGGCCTGCGCCCCGGCCACGTGGTGGTGGTGCCGCAGGTGGCCGGGCCGGCGCGGCGGCGCTAGGTACTCGAACATGCTCTGTGTGTGCTGGGCCAGCATGTTGGCAAGGTCACACGGCATTGGGTCCGTCCAGAAGAAGTCGTGGTTCAATGCTGTGTCTGCATCGTACCTGGTAAGAATATTTCCAGTCAGAAAAAGTGGTGGGCACATGGCTAGTTTAAACTGATCTCGCATTTTATAAGTGTTGCGTATTTGAGGAGAGAGCGGGACACGTGTAATCAAACCGCGAGTCAGTTGCATACTAAATTTATTTGTGAATTTAGGGAATAACAATTGGCATGCATTTCTCAGAAATGTAACACACACATAGGTACGTATCGTGGCGCGCGCGGAACGTGCGCGCCTTTTTACCTAAAACTATGCGCTATGAAAATAGGTAGGTACAATAATAATACATATCTAACAATCCCTCCCTCACATAGTTCAGAAAAATGGCTTATAATTAATAGGCGGCATGTGCCGCTTTGAACGTCGATTCTGTTGGTTGGCTTCTGCTTCGTAATCGTTTTCAGATGAGGCGTGTGGTATTGATGTCTCTGAACACCTTGAGGCCACTGGCGTTGATGGTGCTTGCGACTCTGACCGGACAACCTCCTCTCCCTCTGGTTGGGAAACATCTTCGGAATGTTGTGCCTCACTAGAGCCGGTGGATGTTTGCGACTGCGGTGACACGTTGTCGTCGTGAAGTTCTACATCGAAGTCCCAATCATTGTTGACATTTGACTCGGTCGCGTTTTCTTCCGCTTCAAAACGACGAATTTGGTCAATGTGTCGGGTAACATCGTGATTAAATTCCGGGATGTGTACTAAATACATGACATTTCCAATTTCTTCTTTGACTATGCCTTTAACCCAACAGAATCGATTGTTTCCAAAAAAACGTTTAACCCAAACTTCGTTACCTATTCTAAATTTAGGTCTTATCTGTCCTCCTTTATTTTTAATCTGTAAAGACTGATTCTTCTCGACTGTCTGAGAAAGGTTTGCGGAAGTCGGTGCGACTTGACATGGATTTATCAAATCTAGTCGCGAACGTAAAGGTCTACCGTATATTAACTCCGCTGGGGACTTGCCAGTCGTACTATTTTTCGAGTTTCTATAATCAAATAAAAATTTTGCTAATTTATCTTGAAGAGATATGCTATCTGTTTCTAATATAAGACTCTTAAGACGTTTTTTTATGATTTTTACAAAGCTTTCTGCTTGTCCGTTACTTGACGGATGATATGCGGGTGACAGAACATGATGAATACCATTTAATTAACAAAAATCTTCGAACTCTTGAGATGTGAAAGAAGTACCATTGTCGGTCACCAAGGTATGAGGTACCCCCACCCTAGACATAAAATCGCATAATTTACTTATCACGATTTTTGATCCGTATGATGAGCTGGCTATGTAACATTCTACCCACTTAGAGAATGCGTCAACAATAACTAAAAACATTTTATTGTTAAAAGGACCGAGAAAATCTAAATGTATTCTATAAAACGAATACGGCGGATATGGCCAGGGTGAGGGCGGTGCGCGCCTCGGGGAGGGTCGCAGACGTGCACATACACTGCATGCTGCCGCTAACCGTTCTAGTGCCGCATCCACGCCGGGAAACCAAAACCGTTTACGTGCGTCAGCTTTCATTTTTACCACCCCGAAATGAGAGTCATGTAGTTCTCTACATACTCTGTCCCTTAGCGAGTGCGGAATCACTACTTTATGACCTCGCATTAAACATTCATTTTCCAATGCTAATTGTAAACGGCAGTCAAAATACGGTTTTAAATCAGGGTCATGTGATTTACGCGGCCATCCATGCAAAACATAATTTTTAACTTTTCTTAAAGTCTCATCGCGTTCGGTCTCGCAACGCAATTGTTCTAATGTAATTGGTAAACTCCCTTCAATAACAAAATTAACATATGCCGCGCGCTCTTCACAGTTACGGTCCTCCCCACTCTTTTGTTCACTTGACTGATAAGTTACATTTGATAATACCGCCCGGGATAAATAGTCTGCACTGTTGTCACCACTACGAACATATTCGATGGTATAATTGTACGCCGATAAGAATAACGCATACCGTTGTAGCCTATTAGCCGGCACTTCAGGGATGCCGCGGTACGGCCCAAATATTGATATTAGCGGCTTATGATCCGTACGTAATATGAATGGTACAACACGGCCATATAAGTACTGGTGGAATCTTCTTACCCCATAAATAATAGCGGTAGCTTCTTTTTGTAACTGTGAATAGTTTTTCTCGGCTGACGTGAGCGTCCTTGAAGCGAATGCAATAGGCCTCTCGCGGCCGACGGAGAGCGATACTTGCGATAATATTGCACCTAATCCGTATGGCGACGCGTCCACAGTTAAAATCAATTTTGCACTAGGATCGAAATGGGTTAATAGTTGATCAGATGCCAGGAGTTTCTTTATTCGTTCAAATGCCTCATCATGAAGTAAAGTCCACGCCCATTTTTTATTCTTATGCAGTAATTCATATAATGGGCATAATAATGAGGAAGCATTTGGAACGAAACTTCTATAGTAATTAACTAACCCCAGGAAAGATTGTAATTGTGAACTATTAGTCGGTTTTGGAGCGTTTAAAATAGCTTCAACTTTATCGGGTGATTTTCTAATTCCATTTTTATTGATAATATGACCGAGGTAACAAATTTCATCTTTAAAGTATTCACATTTATCTTGCTGAAGTATTAACCCTGCGTCTTCTAACCGCTGTAAAACTAACTTTAACCTATTTTCATGTTCAATTCTATTGTTACCAGTTATTAAAATGTCGTCAAAAAAAACTAAAACTCCGTCTAAACCTGCAAGTACGCACTCCATTGCGCGCTGGAAAATAGCCGGAGCGCTAGATAGGCCAAACACTAGTCTAGTATATTTAAATAGCCCACGATGTGTATTTATGCAGGTAAGCGACTGTGACTCTTCTTTGAGCATAAACTGATTGTATGCTCTCGACAGGTCCAGCTTGGTAAATTGTTCCCCTCCGTGTAATTTGGAGAACATTTCATTAACGGTGGGCAATGGATACTTTTCAATGAGTAATTGCTTATTAATTGTCACTGAATAATCAGCACAAATCCTGACGCTGCCGTCTTTTTTTAAAACAGGAACAATCGGGGAGGCACATTCCGAATATTCAACCGGCTTCAATATACCTAAGGCCACAAGACGATTTAACTCTAACTCAATTTTCTCTCTTAGAGCGAATGCGACAGGTCGTGCTTTAAAAAATAATAACTTTGAATTAGGCTTTAAGTTTAAAGAAACTTCGTATTTGTTAAAGCACCCTAATTTATTAGAAAATAATTTAGGAAATTGGGACACAATGTCCGTGTGCGTGCCGACCTCCGATTTATCTAAATAATTAAGAGTTGACGCCGGGGCAAATTCTAAGTTAAAAACACGTATAAACTCGCGGCCGAGGAGCGGCGGCCCGCCCCCGCTTACCACGAAAAACTCGAGAGTATGCGTGCAGCCCACATATGTTACAGGCAAGCGGACACAACCTAATGTTGTCATTTTATTCCCCGTGTAACTAAATAACCTTTTATCAGTGTCGGACAATGGTACTTCTCTAAAATAAGCGTCATACGTTTTATCAGAGATGACATTAACTGCTGAGCCGCTGTCTATCTCAAACTCTAATAATATGTCATTGACCTTTACGACTTCCGACATCGGCCTACCCCTAACACACTTAATATTGTAAACATATGACTCACCATCGTCTCCGACCTCCGCAATACCTTTCTCGACATAATTTACTTTCGAGTTAGCCGCACACATTTTACTTAAATGGCCTTTTCGGTTACACTTTTTGCACTTGTAATTTTTGAAACGGCACTGATTGGACTTATGATTGGTATAACCGCACACACTGCACTTTTCGTTCTTGGAGATACTGAACACGCCGTCGATAGCCGCTGCGCCGGACGCCGACGCCGCCGCCGCGAGCGCGCCGTTCGCACAGCCCGCGCCGCTGCCGTTGGTCGCGCTGGTGGACGCTTTTCGCGCCGCACGCACGCTCTCCGCCAGCTCTACCGCTTTAACCAGCGTCAGTTCCTGCAGTTCCTTCGCGAATAACTTGTCACGCTCGGGACCCGCTGCCATTCCCATGACAAACTTGTCTAGAAGGGCCTCTTCCAAATTTTTGAACCCGCAGTGTGCTGCCAATCCCCTAATCCTTGCTGCCCAATGAGTATGACTTTCGCCTGGTCGCTGCATGGCCGAGTAAAAGTTAAATCTCTCGGCAAACCCGAGGCGCTTTGGAGTAAAGTGACTATCCAGTAGTTTGATAATCTCGTCGTACTCCACCTCCTCCAGTTTTTGCGGCAACGCCAGGTCACTCGCTAGCTTGTAGCTCGACTCACTCAACGCACTCAACAATATTGCTCTTCGTTTGACTTTGGCTTTATCCGACGCATCATCTACGTCGTTTGCAATGAACCACTGCGCGAGGCGCGACTTGTAGGTTTCCCATTCACACGTGAGATGGTCAAAACTGGTAAGAGTACCAAAAGCTCCATTTGAAAACATCTTTCAGAAAAAGAAAGAAGAAGAAGAAGAAGGTTCGATCTCGTCGCCACTGTTGCGTATTTGAGGAGAGAGCGGGACACGTGTAATCAAACCGCGAGTCAGTTGCATACTAAATTTATTTGTGAATTTAGGGAATAACAATTGGCATGCATTTCTCAGAAATGTAACACACACATAGGTACGTATCGCGGCGCGCGCGGAACGTGCGCGCCTTTCTACCTAAAACTATGCGCTATGAAAATAGGTAGGTACAATAATAATACATATCTAACAATAAGCTTTCCGTACAAGGACAGATCAGCTTATACTGGAATATAGTGTGCATCAGGATTGCTTCAGAGGTGTCTATGTATACCTTAATGTGTAGCTGAATGATCATTGGACTGCCAAGCCAAAGATCTTGAGTTTGAATTCAAGGCATGCAACAAAGTGAAAATGCCTCTGAACCTCTGACTTTTCGCACTCAAGTATAAATTTCTAATTACTTGTCACTTGCTTAAACAATGATAGAAAACATCTTGAGGAAACCTGGACACCTGAGTTTTTTTCTCGATGGCGTGTGAATTCTGCCATCCCACAGTAGGCTTGTGTGGCGGACTATAGCCCTTTCATTCTGGGAGGACTATAAGGGTTGGTAATGATATTCAAATCTGTCTACTAATGTTATCACCATTATCAATATTATCACCAAAAGGCAGCTTGTATGTAATTTTAGTATTATAAAAAAAATATAACCTCACCTCTTTGCTGGGTCCAATTGAAGTAGTTTATCCAACAAATCACAACCGTACGGATCCTTAACATATGGCTTCAAGCGTTCCTTGACCTTCCTCTTCTGGCCCTTGGGCAATTCCATCTTATTGTATAAGTCTAGGTTCTCTACTCCGGGCCATACGTCTGGGGTACAGGAGCCGCAGAGCTGTGAGATCAGGATTAACTGTTGCTGTTCTGTAGGTCCCTGTGATGATAAAAAATAAGCATTAACTTTGACTATTTGAAGAGACTATGAACAAGGGATTTGCACTTAGAAATGTAATGTCACTACTTTTGAATTATGGACTATTGATAGCAGCAGCCCTTGCACCGCAATCCATAACAATTTGCTCCTATTAAGCATATCAATCTACATATAGACAGATATAAATGCATATTTCTGTTCAGTCACTTCATGTAAAATAATGTTATTCATCCATCTTTTCATACACACGTGCCGAATGCGAGAACCAATCAGCAACAAGCAACATGTTATAATTAACATACATACCATTACATGTATTCCCTGAAGGATAAGGCTATGCACACTTTGCAGGTACGTTTAGGTCGCATTTAATAGGGAGCGAGCCTATTGCCATTAACTGGGCACTGTTCATCCAGACTCTCAGTTGCTACTGAGAATTTCATAGAAAAACCTCATTCCTTTTTCCTTACAGGGGAATCAATCCCGGGACCTGTAGCGTAGCATTCGTGCTTTGGACCATAAAACTAACAAGGAAGTCCTATAATAATATAATTAACAACTCTGCAGGCCAGCTCTGTATTACCTGCATGATAGGTGATCGAGTCCACATCTCAGCCATGATACAGCCTGCACCCCACATGTCCACAGGTGGGCCGTAGTTACGGTCACCTGTACAAAATTTAAAGGGCCTTATTCGAAATAACATAATGTACCATCATCAGGCCTGTATTCCCCGAATGGTTGAAGGCGGAAAAGGAGGAAGAAGTGTACTTATGTACACCAACACTTCAACAGTATGTTGAGGTCCCATGTAAAGGGGCAAGCCTATTTCCATTAACTGGGCACAAATCCAGACTCCAAACTGCTACTGAGAATTTCATAGAAGAACCCAATAACACTGCTTGACCTGGGTCGTGTATCGAACACAGGACCTCTAGTGTAGCTGTCGCGCTTAGGACCACTTCACTAATGAAGCAATTGTATTCAAAAATGGTTGATAATAAGGCAGAAACTATTTCTGTTACATGGAATTTAGTTTTAACAATAGGTCACAAACCTAAAAGCAATTCTGGAGGCCGATACCACAGAGTGACCACTCTGTTTGTGTATTTATTGACTTGTCCAGATTTGGCCACGCTGAAAGCCCTCGCCAGACCGAAGTCAGCCAGTTTCAGAATACCATTTTTAGTGATAAGTACATTTGCAGCTTTCATATCTCGGTGCAAGATTTTGTTGCTATGAATGTAGTATAACCCATTCAGTAACTGTTGCATCACCTTTTTGATCTCTCCTAAACTAAATTTGACGTTCACATTAGACAATAAACCCGCTAAATCGTGTTCACAGAAGTCGAAAACCAAGTAAAATGTTGAACGATATTTGTTATGCAATGTCGCCTTTGTACGACAAATTTCGATCAAATTGACAACGTTTTCGTGTTTGAGAAGTTGTAGGATCTTGATTTCACGCAGTGCTGTGATGGGAAAACCTTCTTTCTCGTTGTCCATCAACACTTTTTTCATGGCAACAAACTTTTTATTGCTGTTCCGTGCACGGGCTTTGAACACTTCCCCGAAGGTTCCCTGCCCGATTTTAGCGACTTTCTCGTATTTTGAGGACTCATCGCAGAAGGGGAAGTCGAAATCTTCGATGTATTTCTCTTTTTCCCTCATACTTAGAATGGTGGAACTTGTGCTGATAACTGGTTGCGTTGCCTCCCGCTGAGCGCTAACGCCCTGCATTTTGGACGTAATCTTGCCGCCCTTTTATTAAAACTGAAATGGAATAATAGTTTTCGTGATTTTGTTGAGTAGAATACTCGTGGCACTTTTCGGTCAATTAAAAACAACACCACAAGATTAACACAAAATTCGCAATCGCAACTCTCACTCAACAAGAAACGTTAAAGTGACAGTGACAGATGACATGATGACATCAATGAAATGACAGTATTTTTTTTAGTTATATTTTTGGCATGGCATCAGAGGCCTTTGTGCCATACATGCATGACATTAAGAAAAGGACGCTCGCAGATAAGTAATTTTAGGCATGCAGAGTGAGAGAATCGAACAAAATAACGAATTATAAAGACAATAAATCTTCTCCCTTTTTAGGGTTCCGTAGCCAAATGGCAAAAAACGGAACCCTTATAGATTCGTCATGTCCGTCTGTCTGTCTGTCGGTCCGTATGTCACAGATTTTTTTCTCTGAAACTATCAAGAGCTATGCTGTTGAAACTTGGTAAGTAGATGAACCGCAATAAGATTTTCATACAAAAATAGAAAAAAACGAAAAATATTGAGTTTTGGTTCCCCATGATTAAAACTGAAACTCAAAAATTTTTTTTATCAAACCCGGTTTCAAATATCATTTTCTTCTTAACTGAATAGTTTGCGCGAGAAACACTTCCAAAGTGGTAAAACGTGTGCCCCCCCTGTAACTTCTAAAATAAGAGAACGATAAAACTAATGAAAATATATGATGTATAAACTTCCACCGAAAATTAGTTTGAACGAGATCTTGTAAATAGTTTTTTTTAATACGTCATAAACTGAATATTTTGCGCGAGAGACACTACCAAAGTGGTAAAATGTGTGTGGGGGACACACATTTTACCACTTCTTCTAAAATAAGAGAACAATAAAACTAAAAAAAATATATGATGTAGATTACCATGTGAACTTCCACCGAAAATTGGTTTGGACGATATCTAGTAAATAGTTTATTTTTAATATGTCATAAATCGTAATGGCATGGAACCCTCCGTGCGCGAGTCCGACTCGCACTTGGCCGGTTTTTTTAACTGGCTAAAAAGTTTGTGAATAACAGCTGTTACGATGTTTAATGGTATTCACACTATTCACGGATATTTAGGTATCAGTTCGTGATTGATGTATGATCGAGAATCAAGCGGGAATGTCATCTTCATCGTCAACTTTCCATTTCACGCATAAACCGTTACAACATTAAACGGTGTCGAACCACAAAATTAGTCACATCATCAATACTTTCGCGTTCCATAAATGGAACGTTAATTGTTCTGTCATTCAAATTCATTTGCAAATTTATTTTTGTAGTATTGTTTTTGGATGAAATTATCGTAAACTTATCGTAAATTACAAAAAAGGTAAATATCAGTTAAATTCCCGTTTTATTTATGCAATAAGTTTTGCCACCGAGAGGTGTAATACTAGTGATATTTTGATTTTAGTGAACGTCAATATCGATCCGTACGAAGTGGGGCAAACATTTTCGCCAATTTTTGCATACAAAACTTTATATGAACGCCCGCTGTTGTTATCTAAAAGACTGTGTAGTGGCTGCGATAACACGCGATACAAATAACGGCTTCAAATTACCTAAATATAGAACAAATTGTGTAGATTACGCCCCTTTTTTGTGTGGAGTTTTACTAAAACAGGTAAACATTCGTAAAAACTATAATTTATGGACTAAATATTTGCCGCAATGAAGTTTGCTGTCCATTTGTAGTGTTAGAAACGTAGTAGATTCAATTTAGAAACAGTAATTTGATACTTAGCAGCGTTTGATTATGAAAGTATAATAATTTGATCTAGATTTATTTATTTGACCCAAAAATCATGTCAGTTAGTTTTTACACTAGACTAATAAATGTGATATTAAACAGGTTGTTGTACTCTGCCTAATATTACATAAGCATAGTTGTTCGTTCTGATCTAATATATAAAAATTTAAAGTAGTTTGTTTGTTGGCCTCAACAAATTATTAACCTGTCAAGCACCATATTGTAGACTATTGTTTAGTTTTCATAATATCAAATAGTTTTTATTTTATTTTATCCTGCACGGTGCTCGCGGCTGTCCGTAACATCACTGTACGGCCCTTTCCGAAAACCAGCGCTGTGGCACTGACTATTAATGTCACAGCATTATGCTGAGATAGGGGCCCTTGTTTGGCCTTGTGTGCAGGGCTACTAACAATTTGTTTGTTTAGATTGTTTGTTATTGTTGTTCTGTGCTCTGTGTAAGTCCAAAAAAAAAAAAAAAAACTTTCTTTCTTCGTCTTCAATTTTTTATTGTTTTGACCTCATGAGACCACTATGTGCGGATGCAAATGGAGTGGATTAGGTCTGGGGAGGCAACTGCTGTGCTGCAATAATACAGTGATGCAAGTATACAAATCAAGTGCATCAGCAGTGTCCCTACAAGCTTCATGAACTGCTGATTGTATAATAATGTTATTTGTGCCAACAATTTCTTTGTATTTGCCTGAATACAGTGAGTCATTCTGCTTACTCCGCATATTTATTAAAATTCCTTTGTATTTATTTGTAACACCTGCGTGTGACTCAGCCATACATTGTTATGGTTTCCTGGGTAAAGAGATGTAATTAATAATCTTCTATAATTAGATGATGCTATTGATTTGCTCATTTCTGTTCTAACATAACATACCTTCATGCCTGTACTCCCTGAAGGAGGCAGAGGTTTACATTAAGTACACCTCTGCCTCATTATATTTATTGAACTTAACTCCTACCTTCATAAATAGGAGACGAATTCATGTGGGAGAGCAAAGGCTAGGATAGGTAGATTGATCATACATACATAACCCACACCTTTTTCCCAAGAGAAGTACACTGAAACTATAGCTCGCCTCTTGCTACGACTCTTGTATACCTCTTTCGCTTCTTCTTCATTCATACATCTTGTCATACACACGCGCCGTGCACCTGACCTTTCTGAAAGACCTTACCATTAAGGTCGATGTATGCCTCTCTAGGACGTCCTCTCTCAGCGGCCCCTGAAATTCGCTTTATAAATCCCGTTCGTTAGTCGCCGTTTGTTGAGAGAAAGAAAAAGACGATTAACAAATGGAATTTATAAGGCGAATGTCAGCGACAGCGTCGGGAGAGGTCGCCCTAGAAGGACATACTCCGATCTTATCGGCGAGGTCCTCCAAAACGGTGCGTAGTACTCGCAACCGGCGCGTCTTTATGAAAAGATGTATGAATGTGGAAGAAGCGAAAGAGATATGCAATAGTCATAGTGGTGGTCTATAGTTTCTGCCTATCCATGTGGGAAAAAGGCGTGAGTGTATGTATGTAGTCACCTTTCATTCATTCTCTCGACATGAACAGACGTATGAATGTGGAAGAAGCGAAAGACTTAAGCAAGAGCATACCTCTTACACATTCATACATCTTCATTCACAAACACAGATTAATGTTTTTGTTTCTACAGCAGCACTATGGCTAGTGAGAGCAGCTCAGCGGTGCTGGAGTTGAATGATGCCGATGCCGAGGACACGGAGGCCACCACGGTGACAGACGACACGCACGAGGGCGTGCCGCTTATCATGGAACATGGATACGATATAGCTGTCAAGGTACCTTTGTTGAAATTTAAAATTTTTACTAAGGTAGTATGTACGGCTACACATCAAGCTATTCAAAACCATTTTATGCTGGCTCGTTGGTCTAGTGGTCCCATTCGCGACTGCTACGCTAGAGGTCTTGGGTTCGATCCCCAGGTCGAGCAAAGTGTTATTGAGTTTTTCTATAAAATTCTCAGTAGCAGCTCGGAGTCTGGATTTGTGCCCGGTGAATGGCAATAGGCTCGCCCCCTATTACATGGGACCCAAACATACCGGCGAACTGTGGGTGTACATTAAGTACACCTCTGCCTAACCCTTCGGGGAATACAGGCGTGATGGTATGTTTATGCTGGCCTCTTATTGTATGGGCAGCCTATACAATACAAGATCAGATTAAACTGGATTTGTATAGCTTGATGTGTAGCCGTGTGTACATGTTGTTTTTGTGATAATATTAATTGCATCGCAGTTGGGCCCTCGCTTCAAAAGCCTCCCCTACCCTTTTACCCCCTTAGTTTATACATATATACTTACTAAATATATTAAGATGGTTTGGTCATGTAGAGAGAATGGATGAACGGAGATTGACGAAACAAGTATATATGGTGAGTAGGGATGGACTCGTTGGAATGGGAAGACCTCGGCGAACGTACCGCAACCAAATTGCGGATGTTCTTAAAAAAGGCCAGGTTCCGAGCACCCTAAACCGACGGACATGCATGAAGAGATTAATGAATTTAGATGAAGCGAAAGTAGTGTGCCATTATCGTAGCAAGTGGAAATCTATAGTCTCTGCCTACCCCCATGGGAGACAGGCGTGACAATATGTATGTATGTATGTATGTAAATATATTAAAATAAAAGAGAATTACCAGCTGCTGTTGTTTGTCAGGTGGATGCTCCGATGAAGCAGCTATCAACTCTGGAGACGTTTGTGACGTATCGAGTGCGGTGCGTGTGCGCACGGTGGCCGGCGCCGCCGCACGTACGACGGCGATACAACCATTTTAAGGTAAGGGACCTACCTGACGGTAAGTAGTCATCGCCGCCCATGGACATCTGCAATACCAAAGGAGTTGAAGATGCTTTGCCGAGCCTAGTTAAGGAAAAGGGAAGGGGCTTTTAAATTAAATTACTGGTTATTTTTTATTATATTTTAGCATTAAATAATGCGAAATGTTCACAAAGATATGATTTTTTTATTGAAAGAAAATTTCATAGTGAAAGAAAAGTTCGGCCTCAGGCAGGGTTTGAACCTGCGTTTCTCTGGTTAAGTACACTAGACGCTTTACAAACTAAGCTACCGAGACCACTGCCTGTGATGTCAAATTTCTCTTCCACATTTTACGGCTTCAGGTGACGCCACACCATCTATTGAAGACATTACCAGAGGGAGGTTCAAACACTGCCTGAGGCCGAATTTTTCTATGAAATTTTCTTCCAATTCTTTTCAATAATTACACTATGAAAATTTATTTCAATAGAAAATTCATATCTTTTTTTTCTTATTCTTTATTGTACACAGAAAAAACATAGTAACACATTAATTATAAACAAACAATGTACAAAGGCGAGCTTAACTCAACATTGAGTTTTCTTCCAGCAAACCTTTGAGTGATCGTTGTTGATCAATAAAAACAGGTCTTTGTGAACATTCCCTTAAATTTTTCCCATAAAATGACGTCGTTCGTTCCCCTCAGCTACTGCACAAGCGGCTGTGTGCGTCACATCCGCTTCTGGCGCCGCCCGCACTTCCGCCGCTCCACTCAGCGAGGCAGCAGCTGGACAGGTACTCTCCCTCCTTCGTGGCTCTGAGGACTTGCGCACTCAACGCCTTCCTGGGTAAGTATTATAAACATAACATACCATCACCCCTGTATTCCCCGAAGGCTTAGGCAGAGGTGTACTTGAAGTTTGAACTATAATAACAGGGGAGTCTATTGTCATGAACTGGGCACAAAACAAGTCTGCAGAAGGGTGATCATTCGTAACACATCGAGACACTTATATTGTACTTATTTCCGTAAATAGATCTTTAAAGACACTTTTACAAGTAGTTTTTTTTTATAACTTGATGGCGCCGACGTTTCCTATCTGACGACCTCTGAGAAGAAATGACGAAACAAACTCAGAGAATCATGGTCTCTTAAAGTCCAGACAATAGTTATATTATATGCGAGTTCAATGTAGGGCAAAATCTGAACAGGCCTTGAGTTGAGCTGTTCCAACTGACGGCACGCATACATCAGTCATCGTGTAGCTCAACCATTTTTTAGGGAGCCCAACGACCCGACGCACAACGATACCAGATCAGCAAGACATTTGCGTAGGTCATGGGAAATACTCAAAACTTTCAGAAATCTCTAATATAAATAAATATTATACGAGTTAAAACTAACCTACATAGTACTCACATTTACATTTTGTATGGTACCTACAGTGTACATTAATTAAAAGATAATAATACTATGCATGATAACTATGACCTGCAAGGCAACTCAGTCAACTCGCAAATGAAAAAAAAATGCAAGTCGACCAGTCACCATCACCCCTGTATTCCCGAAGGGCTAGGCAGAAACGTACTAATGTACTGTAATAGGGGGCGAGCCTATTGCTATTAACTATACTATATGGTAACTAACATTATGACACGAGAATTCTATCATAACATAACATACCATCACGCCTGTATTCCCCGAAGGGTTAGGCAGAGGTGTACTTATTGTACACCCACAGTTCGCCGGTATGTTTAGGTCCCATGTAATAGGGAGCCTATTACCATTCACCGGGCACAAATCCAGACTCCGAGCTGCTACTGAGAATTTCATAGAAAAACCCAATAACTCTTTGCTCGATCTGGGGATCGAACCCAAGACCTCTAGCGTAGCAGTCGCGATTGAGACCACTAGACCAACGAGGCAGTCAAGAATTTTATTTATAAGATATTTAAGAAAACTCATATCTATGTTAATTAATGTTTTTTTTCGCAGATAGGGTGGCGAAGCACCCCATTTTGACACACAGCGAAGACTTCAGAATATTCTTAACGACGCCTGATGATGAATTAGATAAGGTAAAGTAGATATTAAGCGAAGAATAGAAAAAATAAAACGATATGATTTGCGTCAGACTTGCGATCATGTGGTTGTCGGTTCGAAACTCAGCCAATGCACTACCGACGTGAACCCACTCGTAACACAAGAATACTAGTGATGTGCGACCCATATTGCTCGTATGCTTTTTTTTTTTTTTTAAATTACGAAACCCCGTCAAGACAATCTCTCAGGCATGCAGATTTCCTCACGATGTCACAAGGACAGTCTGGCCTATTAACAATGTAGTTATTCTTAGTTTTAGTCCAAAATTAATTACACAAATTTGATGAACTGTTGTGTTTTGTTGCAGGTATTCAAAAGTGAGAACAGCGCGCTTAACCTCTGGGGGCTGAGCAGTGCTCTGTACGGGTCAGGAGAGGCTAAAACTGCCAATGGACCTAGGTATGTTAAACATTTATTATTACCTCACAATAATAGCCTACTTGACTATTTAGTCGTAGACTTACATAAACAACAAACATAACATATCATCACGCCTGTATTCCCCGAAGGGTTAGGCAGAGGTGTACTAAAGTACACCCAAATTTCGCCGGTATGTTTAGGTCCCATGTAATAGGGGGCGAGACTATTGCCACTAACCTGGCACAAATCCAGACTCCGAGCTGCTACTAGGAATTTCATAGAAAAACCTAATAACACTTTGCTCGACCTGGGGATCGAACAGTCGCGCTTAGGACCACTAGACTAATGAGGCAGTCACGACTTAGTAGGCTTAGTTGATTTAAATTTGGGGAGCAAATCCCCTCTTAATCCCCCCCAAAAACTTTAAAGCTAAAGCATACTATAAATGGAGATGCTAGCGAGACACTACTACTACTTAAACAGCGGCGGTAGCCTAATGGCTAGGGCGTCGGACTTGCGATCATGTGGTTGCCGGTTCGAACCCCACCCATAGCACTACCGACGTGAACCCACTCGTAACACAAGCATTTAGCTTAGTACGAGGGGTTAACAAGAATACTACTTATGTGCGACCCATATTGCTTTTTAAAAGAAAAAGGTTAAATCAAAAACAAGATTAAAATCGAGTCAAGCAAAGTGATATTGAGATTTTCTATTAAATTCTGTGCCCGGTGAATGGCAATATGCGAGCATATTGCCATTGCAATTGCCCCCTATTACATGGGACCTAAGCATACCAGAGAAACTTGGGTGTACATTGGTACGTACACCTCTCTGCCTTTAACCCTTCGGGGAAAACAGTTTTGATGGTATGTTATATCTATATACACACACATTCACTTTAAGGTTGAAGCGTCAGGGTTGGGCGCGAAATTAATTTTTTTCTTGGTTTTTCGCATTTTTTTCGGCTATAACACATACTAGAAATTGCGACTTTGCTGCATTGCATTGCTAACATAATCACAGAATCAGAAGATGTCGCAAATTCTACTGCCTGGAATGTGTTATGTATAGCCAAAATAATTGCGAAAACTTACCCTTCAGCCAAACATACTTTTTACTTATTCGCCTTAACGATTTTTTAAATAATTTTAGTTGTTATACGTTTGCCACAGAGTAAAAGATCCCGAGTTCACATCAGCGGCCGACTATCTGCAGTCTCTACAACACAAGTTGACTACTCTGTGCGCGTTGACCACCAAACTACATAAGAACACATTAGCACTGGGCAGCGAGCTGATGGGGTAAGATGATCGTCCAATATACAATTATACAGGGTGACTGTGAGACACTTCTTCATCATCATCAACCCATTGTCCCACTGCTGGGCACGGGTCTCCTCTCAGAACGAGAGGGATTAGGCTATAGTCCGCCACGCTAGCCTACTGCGGGTTGGCAGACTTCACACGCCGTCAAGAAAATCTCTCAGGCATGCAGGTTTCCTCACGATGTTTTCTTTCACCGTTTAAGCGCGTGATAATTAATTATTAATACGCACATGACTTCGAAAAGTCAGAGGTGCGTGCCTTGGATTCGAAATCGAGACCTTTGATTGGTCATATCACTAGGCTATCAAAGATACAACAGTCGAAAATACCAAAATCACCTTTTTGGATTCGGGCACTGATAACTAGGCGAACGAGCAGGTGAACTATCGCCGCCCATGGACATCTGCAATAGGGAAAGGAGAAAAGGAGGAAAGGGACTGAGGGAGGAATTGGGCCTTATTTGTTGGAAAATTTGTTAAAAAATCAAGTTCCTATTTTACATTACATAATAATCAGAACGTGATACGAATACCGAGTACTTTCCTTAAGGCTAAAGCGTCGAGGTTGGGCGCGAAATTCATTTTTTGTTTTTGGAATTTTTTGGGCTTATCACATTTTAGGTACATGGCAATAGAAATTGTGACATCATAAATAACTCATTCACAATTGAGTATTAAAATTTTCGCATAAAAAAATTATATCGTAGGAGATTTAGGTGCAAATAGTAATTTTTCGCCGAATCCACTATTTTACACCAAAATCTTCATGTGTATCAGAATGGCGGGTGTATGACTACCGATGGCGATGCGATATGCGTGTGAGGAATGTACGAGCAATGTACCGAATGTACGTTCAATTTGAAGCAATGTACTATTCTCAAACCAAAGTTATTAGAAAAAGTAAATACATCCGCCAACCTGATATCAGAATGGCGGGTGTATTCTAAATCTGAACAAATTGCCAACAATTTGAGTGTAAAGTGCCTACCGTAGCAATGTACGAGCAATGTACGTTATCATATTAAAAGTATACGATTCTGCTATTAACGGTTAAAAAGTAATTTAAATTCCGCGATACGTCGCCTTGACGCTCAGTTCGACTCCGTGTTTAAAAAATAATTAAAAATAGTAATTAGCTTTCCTTTCTGAATTTCTCCTCACGAAAGTACGTAATAAGAAGCAATAACCCAATAAAACTGTGGTCAACTAGTAATTTCGATGCTCAATAACTTTAATTGACTAAACAAAATTAGAAACAGAAGTAAACAAACAAAGTGCAAAAATTACATTAAACAACCGTTGCTCAACTGCTAAGTACAAACAAATATCCATAATAAGTTAAACAAGTGAACTATTAGTGATTTATTTTTAAAATGTGTAAAGTGGAAACAGTGTAAACATAAAAACATTTAGTTGCATGACGCATAATTTAACGATCTTTTTATTCAAATTTAGAGACGTTCACAATAAGATACGTATTTTTACTCAGCAATAGCAAGTACATGTGGTACCAGTTACTATATCACAGACTTGTAAATGTTTGTACGTCCGTTCAAGACCTATAACTTGTGAAACTTTTTGTGTATTTTCAACTATTTTCAAAGTTGTATTCTAGCTGATTAAAATGGAGAATGTTACATTACGAAAGATAAAGACTTGCAACTTTTCAAATAAATCATCTATTGAAGATGTATCATTTCTTTCAACCGACTCATCGACGTTCTACATAGAAGCTTACCCGATTTATCTACCTGGAATTGCCACGAAACCGAGGAGCTGCAAGAAACAGTTCTTGATCTAAAGGCGAAATTACAGAGTGCTCATAGAGAAATTGATCATTTATTACTAGAAAAAAATTCTTTGGAGGAAAAGGTTCACGAACAGGAGCGTAAAATTGCAAGTTTGACAAAAATATGTTCTACAACTTGCACGCCTGAACGACACCGTATAAAAAAAACAAAATTAAACTGTGCAAAGGAATTTGGCACCCCAAACCCTCTCAACAAAACCATGCAAGGGGAGCTGCAAAACGTATCATCTCTATTAAATAATACAATATCAGAGAACGTAACATGCAAAGATTCTAGTAATGATACCAACAAGCAATCGAAATCGTTGCTGAAAAAATCGCTAGATGGCGCTAGTAGTACAAAAGTTTTTCGGAAAATTTATATAATTGGTGGCGAGCAATGTGCTGGATTAGGCGTGATACTGGATCGTACGAGAATGAATACAAATTATGAAAATTATAAAGTATCTTCTACTATAAAACCATTTGCTTTAACTTCCGATATTCTCAAGTGTTGTAATTACATAGAAGATTCAGCTGAAAATTATATTGTCATTAGTATTGGACAACATGATAAAAATCCAACAAAAATTACAATGGACTTGGCTGCGTTTTTGAGTAAGCTACAATATATAAACATTATAACATTAAGTGTTTCACACAACCCATATTTAAATGAATGGAAGCTCAATAATTTACTAAAACGTATGTGTAATAATTATCATAAAAAATGTACTTTTCTGTCGTTAGGAAATTTCATAAAATACAAAACAGAATTCTTGTATGATACTTGTACCAGGATTAACCATTTAATTGATTCAAACGACTATAGGAAAAGATTTCTAGTAAAATGTTGCCCCAATTCCACCAAACCTCCAACGAAAGCTGAAATAAAACCTACTCCAAAAAGAGGTACTATTCCATTTTACTTCCCTGTTACTGTCAAACAGAATTCTGAATATTTTACACAGAAAAATCAATCTAACACTTATAATATGACGAAACCAAATTGTAATTTAGAATGTAATTTAGAAAGTAAAGATTTAAATAATCTTTTTCGTCACTAAAAAAGATATTAATTGCACAAGTTACGATTGTACCGCTACTCTATTGCACCAAAATATAGCGGGTTTGCTAAATAAAATCGATTCCGTCCAACTCTGTTTAGGTGAACTATACAAAGATAACAATATTAATGTGGATATTCTTTGTTTCTCTGAGACGTTTGTAAGATTAGGTGATGAATTAAACATAATATTTAAGAATTTTAATCTTGCATGCTCTTTTTCAAGGAAAAGAGAAAAGCGTGGAGGTGTATGTATTCTGGTTCATAAAATGTTTGAATTTAAAAACATAGAACTTAAGGCAGTATGTACTGAAAAAATTTTTGAATGTTGCGGTATAGAAATCACTTCACTTAACTGTATTGTAATTTGTATTTACAGGATACCTAACACAAATACGTTATTATTCTTTAAAAATTTAGATTTATTATTGCATAAACTACTTAAACGAAAGAAACGCATAATCATTACCGGGGACCTAAATATTGATACTTTAAAACAAAATGACGATTCAATTAAACTCAAAGATATCATTTCTAACTATGGTCTATGCCTACACATTGACAAACCGACACGCAAACATTCATGTCTAGATCAGATTATAAGTAATATTGAAAACTCGACGGGAAACATCTATGAACTATTTTTATCTGATCATAACACATGCCAAACGCTAACATTCCCTATCGAAGAGAGAAAACCTGCCCTGAAGTACTGGTATAATGTTAATAGAGATTATTCCCATGAAAATGTCAAAAAAATTATTGAATCTATAGGGAACTTATCATGGGTCGAAGTTCTCGAGAACTCTGACGCTAACGATAGCTTTAATACTTTTCATGAAAACTTCTTACTATTCTACAAATTATGTTTTCCCATAAGGAAAACCAAAGTCTACGCAAATAATACATCACCTAAATGGATAACTAAAGGTATCAGGAAATCCTGCATTTTTAAAAGGCAGCTTAAAAGAAGGTGTAACTCGAAAAAAAATAATGAATCTGATATACATTCCCGATACCGAAAATATAATAAAATATTGAAATCGTGCGTCACTAACTCTAAAAAAATTACAAACTTCAATTACATATTAAAATCTAAGAATAAAAACAAAGCTACATGGGATATCATCAAAAATAGAATGGATTGTCATAAAACGTTTAATCAGATAGATGCAATTAATCATGATGGTTTAACTTTGTATAACTCAAATCAAATTGCTAATTCCTTAAATGACTATTTTATTGAAATTTCAAATATGAAAACACGATCAATGAAAAGCACCTGCTCACTCCCAATAACCAGGAACAACTCTAGCATATTTCTAAGTCCTTGTTCTGATATCGAAGTATTTGGTGTGATAAAATCTTTAAATAATAAAAAATCTGTAGGATTTGATGAGATCGCTACGCACATACTCAAGATTTGTGCTGGAATAATTGCGCCAATACTATGCCACACAATAAATTTATCGCTTATAGATGGTGTCTTCCCAGATAAATTAAAATCTTCAATAATTAAACCTCTTCATAAAAGTGGGAGTACATTAGACAAAACTAATTACAGACCTATTACACTAATTTCAATATTCTCTAAAATTTACGAAAAAATTATGCATAGTCGTCTAGTTAAATTCATAAATAAACACAATATAATTAATGAGGAGCAAAATGGTTTCCAAAAGGGTAAGTCGACTACTCTAGCAGCATTCTCTTTAGTTAGGTCTATAACAGATAATATAGATAAAAAACGTTCTGTTACAGTCATTTTTCTGGATATGAGTAAAGCGTTTGATCTAGTTAATCATAAAATACTTCTCGATAAATGTGAACGCTATGGCATCCGAGGTCCCGCTTTTGAGTGGTTAAAAAGTTATCTCATCAAACGAGAACAATGTGTTGAAGTAGCGCGTATAAATGACAAGCTTGTTGCAACGTCATATAGATCTTTTTTTAAACCTAACGAATCAGGGGTGCCTCAAGGAAGTATACTTGGGCCACTCCTCTTCTTATTATATATTAATGATTTGCCAAACGTCACAAAAAATAAGTGTGTCCTTTTCGCAGATGACGTATCAGTCGTAATACCGGAAAGTAACAAAACAACACATCAGCATGAAGTAAATAAAACTATTAACGACATCATTAATTGGCTAAATGAAAATAACCTAAAAGTAAATTTAACTAAGACTAAATTCATCCAATTTTCTAACCATAAGCAAAACCCTCCAAAAATTAACTTACAATACAATAATGAAATGCTGAGTAAAGAAAATAACATAACATTTTTAGGTATAACATTAGATGAAAACTGTAACTGGGGAATACATATTGATAATATTTGCAAAAAAATTAATAGGTTTGTGTATGCCATTAAACAACTACGCAGTACAGCCAATGAAGCTACAGCACTCAATGCTTATCACGGCTACGTAGGATCTGTCTTGAGATACGGTTTGCTTCTATGGGGTAACTCTGTATTTATTCAAAGGGTATTCATAGTGCAAAAGAAATGTATAAGAGCAATAACTGGCGCTCCCCCTTTAGAAAGCTGTAGACCTATTTTTAAAAAACTAAAAGTGTTAACACTAGCTTCCTTATACATTTTAGAAATTGGTATGTTTGTAAGGAAAAATATACATTTCTTTCCCAAAGTTAGTGACAACAGCAGGTATACGAAAAGAGACCCCACAAAATTAAAAAATATACCTTGTAGAAGCTCCCTCCACTATAGGAACAGTTATTTGATGTCTATTAAAATCTACAACCATATCCCACAATTTATTAGAGAACAACCTTTACGTTTATTTAAAAAAGCTTTATACAAATGGTTGCTTAATAATAATTTTTATACAGTTAAAGAGTTTATAGATAGTAAGTTTCACCGTTTTATATAATATGTTTTTATTTTAAGTAGATTTCTGTGATGTATAATGTAAACGATTTTTTCCAATATTTTTCATCTATTGTGTAAGTAAGTAGTAGTAATGAAATCTAGAAATATTCGTATGCCTCTTGCAGAGGCGGATGTGTCGGAAAACTAATTGTATACTTAAAACCTTTTGTACCATATCCTTGGCGAATAAATATCTTTATCTTTATCTTTATCTAAAAAATAAAAATTATTCACATTAAGAGCCTGTCCAATTTTATTAGCAACAAATTTTTTGTGTGAAATGACATTTCGTTTTGTGACTTTAGTGAAGTAGTTTTTTAATTTTAATATATCGATTATGTTTCATCATTCAGCTGATAACCTGGATTAATAAAAATATTTTTTTCCATAACAAAGCAATGCATAATCATATTTTTCTGATTTATTTTTGTTCTATTGCTTAAATAATCAAAAAATATGTTCTAATTCCATCGCAATTATGACGACGACACGGCAGCATGTTATTATCTTCTGCCAACATAGATGCCGCAGCTTCAGAGATTCTTATACGTCAACTCGCACACGTCTTCTGCTCGGGAGCTCGGAGGCGCCGGACGTGTATTGTCCACTAGTAATTGTGATAGTGACGTCGAATCTCTATCCGATCATTACGTGTAATTATTGTTTGTTTGCCCTGATGTAATTCTGACTGTGTAAATTGTTACTTTGGCCTAGGGGCATACAAATCTTTTTTTAAAACCACGCCCTGTCATAATTTCTAATAATATAATAATTAATGTATATGTTATAATTATTAACCAATCTGTTACCTATTGTTTTAAAATTATATCAATATTTAATTTTGTCAATTTAGGTTTTACATAATCGATATATTAAAGTTATTCCAATTTTATCTACTTCACTAAAAGCACAGTATAATAATCTATACAGTATTCGCACTCCGGCCATGGCCTTGAAGTTATTACCTAAAGCCGCGCGGAAAGTAAACACGCTATAGGACTGCCGCCTACACTAGTTTAAATAATCTAGGTATTTTACTCGGAAGAAAAAGCGAAACACCACCTATAAACACAAAAACAAATTAGGTACGTAATTTGTTAAAACTTTATAAAGGTATATAAAAAATATTTTATAGTCTTCACTTTCGGAGTTGCGAGGTAGTATAAAAATGTTATTTCTGGGTGCGTTATTGAAGAATTCAAGCAATATCTATTTGCCATACCTACAATCTTATATTGTGACGATACTTAATAACTACCATCGCGTATATGCGCTACCATTTACTAATAAGATTTACAGTAAGATTTACTTAAACTATGATGTAAATCTTAATACCTAGGTAAATTATAATATAAATCTTACCTATCATTTATAACTCTCATACTCATTTCATAATTTCGTTTTGACATTTCGTCTAATTCTATAATATACATACCTAATGTAAGTACATAAGTAGATAGCCTAGCCTAGGAAGCATCTCTAGTTTTTATTATTGTGAGCGTAGGTAGGTCACTCATGTGTCGCTTTTTCCCAACATCCACTTATTAATTTATTAATCCAAGTTTTTTAATCTAACGAAAAAGCTAAATACTTACCTATTAAAATGAAACAAATTACGTAATAGCAGGTATAGAGAATAAAAATATTTTCCAGGAGAAAGTTTCCAGATAATTTAAAAATCTTATCTCTCTCTCGTATATATCGGAAATTCAAGCAACCAAAAACAGCACAATATAGTATATTATTGCCGTTTTACATATTACGTAAGTAGGTACTTGTACTTATTTCAATAAATAATTTTCAAATCGCACGCTCACTGCTTACAAAACCATCACACATTCGTTCATCACTGCGGCGCGTTCGCGACTGTTTGGGTACCACCGCGTACCCTGACTACTAAGGCGCGTAGGTATGACTCGTCTTCCGACCGTTTGTATGAAGTTACACTACTGTTAGATTCTTATATTGTGCTTAAAGTCACAAAACGAAATGTCATTTCACACAAAAGTCCTTTTAATTTAGACATAGCAACGTAAGCCGGGCAAAAATTTGTTGCTAATAAAATTGGACAGGCTCTTAATGTGAATAATTTTTATTTTTTAAATTACTTTTTAACCGTTAATAGCAGAATCGTATGCTTTTAATATGATAACGTACATTGCTCGTACATTGCTACGGTAGGCACTTTACACTCAAATTGTTGGCAATTTGTTCAGATTTAGAATACACCCGCCATTCTGATATCAGGTTGGCGGATGTATTTACTTTTTCTAATAACTTTGGTTTGAGAATAGTACATTGCTTCAAATTGAACGTACATTCGGTACATTGCTCGTACATTCCTCACACGCATATCGCATCGCCATCGGTAGTCATACACCCGCCATTCTGATACACACAAATCTTCGACGATAAAGAAAGAAAGAAAGAAAAAATGAATTTCGCGCCCAACCTCGACGCTTTAGCCTTAAGGAAAGTACTCGGTATTCACGTTCTAATTATGTAATGTAAAATAGGAACTTGATTTTTTAACAAATTTCCCAATAAATAAGGCCCAATTCCTCCCTCAGTCCCTTTCCTCCTTTCCCTATTGCAGATGTCCATGGGTGGCGATAGTTCACCTGCTCGTTCGCCTAGTTATCAGTGCCCGAATCCAAAAAGGTGATTTTGGTATTTTCGTCTGTTTTTTAGGGGTTGGCAAAAACTATTGAACAGATTTTTTTTGTGTTATATTTGTGTACGATGAGGCTGTCGTACCTTTTAAGGTAAAAGTCTCTTAATAAAAGGAGCTACCTTATTAGTCTAGTGGTCCTAAGCGCGACTGCTACGCTAGAGGTCCTAGGTTCCCCAGGTCGAGCAAAGTGTTATTGGTTTTTCTATGTAATTCTCAGTAGCAGCTCCGAGTCTGGATTTGTGCCCGGTTAATGGCAATAGGTTCGCCCCCTATTACATGGGACCTAAACATACCGGAGAAATGTGGGTGTACATTACGTACACCTCTGCCTAACCCTTCGGGGATACAGGCGAGATGGTATGTTATGTACAAGGAGGTCCAGTATATGGGTATCAAGGGACGTCCATTTTAAGTCAATTTTGGTGGCGAATATTTTCTTCAGTTTCATACAAAATAAGGTCCTGGTATAAGAATAGAAAGGACAAAGCTAGACGCTTCTATTCTTATACCAGGACCTTTTTGTAATGTATTCACCCATATGGAGTATTGAATAAAAAGTTTGACTCTCTTTTTATCTATTAGTATGAAGCGCGCTTGCGACGCGTGGAGCTCCCAGTCGGTAGGGCGGGTGGCGCGCGCGGTGGGCGCCTGCGCTAGCGGCGCGTGCGCAG
>OY292542.1:0-74808 GCA_958496365.1 Subacronicta megacephala | reverse complement strand
CTGACGACAAAACATGTTGCAAACAGCTACCTATCCCTCTCACTCTTTGAAAGTTAGAAAGAGTTAGATGGATGTTTGAAACATGTTTTGTCGTCAGTGGGAACGTGGGGTTATTGGTTACATAGATGTTTTCACCATGTTTTGTCGTCAGTGGGAATGCAAGGTTATATAGATGTTTGCAACATGTTTTGTCTTTAGTAGTAACGCGGGGTTAGACAGATGTTTGAAACATGTTTTGTCGTTAGTAGTAACGCGGGGTTAGACAGATGTTTGAAACATGTTTTGTCGTTAATGGGAACGCGGGGGTTAGATAGATGTTTGCAACATGTTTTGTCGTTAGTGGAAACGCGGGGTTAGATAGATGTTTGCAACATGTTTTGTCGTTAGTGGGAACGCGGGGTTAGACAGATGTTTGAAACATGTTTTGTCGTTAATGGGAACGCGGGGTTAGATAGATGTTTGCAACATGTTTTGTCGTTAGTGGAAACGCGGGGTTAGATAGATGTTTGCAACATGTTTTGTCGTTAGTGGGAACGCGGGGGTTAGACAGATGTTTGAAACATGTTTTGTCGTTAGTGGGAACGCGGGGTTAGATAGATGTTTGCAACATGTTTTGTCGTTAGTGGGAACGCGGGGGTTAGACAGATGTTTGAAACATGTTTTGTCGTTAATGGGAACGCGGGGTTAGATAGATGTTTGCAACATGTTTTGTCGTTAGTGGGTACGCGGGGGTTATGCCAGTCAATGACATGACACTGGAAATTTCTAAACTTTTAAAACGAGAAGATGGACGTGAGGCGAAAGTATAGATATTCCAAAATTTGAAATATTTATTATATATTTATTGTAACTATAAAACAAAAAACTCTGATAGCTATTGAAATGTAACATGTAGAAAACCGCAAGCGTAGTGTGGGACGCCCTGCGATGCGATGGACCGACGATTTGAAGACGGTGGCTGGCAGCGGATGGACGCGAGCTGCCCAACACCGGGATGGTTGGCGCTCTTTGGGGGAGGCCTACGTTCAGCAGGTGGACGGCGATAGGCTGATATGATGATGTAGAAACAATTAAAAATGTTATACAGGGTGGAAGGGACATTGACCCACAACCGCGTACCATGAATTCTGGACTGGAAAAATGGCATTGCAATTTTTATTCAACCTTTTCTTTATAATATTTTTTTTAAGGAAGTCAATTGCGGTTTTTAGCCTTGGGCCTCCCCTGGTGGCAAACGAACTATGAGAATTTTCCATACTATTAAAAAAAAAAACTTGTAGATACTTATTAACAATTATTATTTTATTTCTAAGAATATATTATTGTTTCATTATTAACATACATACATACATACATACATATTGTCACGCCTGTCTCCCATGGGGGTAGGCAGAGACTATAGATTTCCACTTGCTACGATCCTGGCACACTACTTTCGCTTCATCTACATTCATTTATCTCTTCATGCATGACCGTTGGTTTAGGGTGCTCGGAACCTGGCCTTTTTTAAGAACATCCGCAATTTGGTTGCGGAACGTTCACCGAGGTCTTCCCCTTCCAACTCGTCCATCCATACTCACCATATATACTTGTTTCGTCAATCTCCGTTCATCCATTCTCTCTACATGACCAAACCATCTTAACATACCTTTCTGAATCCTTGTTACTACATCTTCTTTCACTCCACAACGCTCCCTTATCACACTGTTTCTCACTCTATCTTTTAGCGTCACACCACACATACTTCTTAAAGCTCTCATCTCTACAGCATTTATCCTGCTTTCATGTTTCTTCTGCCATACCCAACTTTCACTACCATACATTAGTGTCGGCGCCAACACTCCCCCAATCACAGCCAGCCGTGCCTTTTCGGACACTTTCCGACTATTCATGAACGTGTGTAGCGCCCCATTCACCTGGTTACACCAGCACTCGCTCGCCTTTCAATATCACTCTCATGTTTACCATCTCTAGTAAACATAGAGCCCAGATATACAAACTCTTTCACCTGTTCTACTCTTACGCCACCTATCAAAATATTGCACGCTGTCATAACTTCATCCCTTTCAAAGACCATCACTTTCGTCTTGCTTACATTCACTTTCATCCCCTTACTCCTAAAAGCACCGTCCATAATTGTTACCATCTTCTGTAACTCCCCCTCCGATGGAGCAAGGATAACTTGATCATCGGCATAGAGGAGACATTTGACGAGTAACTCATTCATCCTTAAACCACATTCACTCCCTTTCAAATCCTTCAGACAACTGTCCATGAATAAGTTGAACAGCCACGGTGACGCTACACATCCTTGTCTAACACCCTTATTGATGTCAAACCATTCAGTATAGGCCCCGTTTATCCTGACACATGCACTGGAACCCTCATAGAGCGATTTCAGTGCCCGAATCAGGCTGCCATTCACCCCATACATGGACAGTGCTGACCACAATTCATTCCTAATCACTCTATCGTAGGCGTTTTCCAAATCTATGAATGCGCAATAGACTTTTTGACCATTGGCCAAACATTTTTCGGCTTTCATTATTAAACTGTTATATATTAATCTTCCATATTAACCTGAGCTACAATATCTTTACACATAGATTTAATTTGAACACAATCTTCGATAGAATTCATTCTTCTAACATCCGGTCCTTGTACTAAAGAATTAACGAATTTAAAAAGTTTCTCAGGAATATCATTATCCTTTACATTCTCACCGTTACGTTTCACAGATTTTATGACACTACGCAACTCAAAAGCCAACTTATCATATTTGAAATCTTCATTTTCCACAACTGCATTTTCAAAATTATTCTTTAATTCAACATTATAGACTACTTTCTTTTTAAAATTTTTTGAAGTTGCAATTTCAATAATACCGTAGTATGTATTCGTGATTTTTTCTTGCAAATTCTGCAGTGTAAAACTGTCAAAGTTGAACAGTGTTGCGCTATTTTGAATTTCGTGTAACAATGCCTTGTATCGTTCATGTAGATCAGAAAGAAAGTAAGTTTTTTGTTTGTTTATGATTTCTTCATCTATAAATGCACATAGACCTTCAAATGCTTCATTATGTATTGTTTTTAATACTGGCCAGTCTTCATCATTGTTATTTATTCTACTTGATTTCTCTGATTTGTACCTATACTCCGCTTTACAAAGCGCATGGTACATGATTGATTGAGATCTCATAATTTTTTCCATTAAATCATTATCGCTCAACCTTCTAGTCCATGACAACACTTTTGCGTTAATACTCTTTTTAGACGTTATTGGAAATTCACTTTTCATTCCCACTTTGCGGACCTCGTTGCTACAGAATATGCAGACTCCTTTGTCAGGTGCTTTAGCAATTTTAGGCTGTAATTTCTCAATGGTAAGATTTGAACTCGTTTGATTTGCGAATTCGTATGTAAATACTAGTGAGTCTTGTGTCGTATATTTTTTGACTGGAGACTTTCTTGTTAGAATAGACTTTAAGATAACAGCTTTAGATATATCTGGGTCTAGATAGTTTTTAAATGTTGAGAACTGACTGTCCGTACTTGGGATTTCAATTGATTCAACAATTTCTCTTGTTGTTAGACCTGCTTCAGTGTTGCCAAGATCTTCTTCTAATACCGCTGTAAAGCTAGGGATTTCTATCGGTCTAGACATAGATATTTCGGCTGAGTTTTGGTCTGTATTGGTACTAGAATATGTGTCTTCAGATATCCTGTCCTGTAATGAAATATAAATAATGCTAAAATCATAATGCTTCCCAAATATTGTGAATAAAAACAAGTTAAAAAAATGAAACCCAACTATGAGAAAACATCTGAAAAGTATTAAACAAGCAGATTATCCCATGATCATAAAAAATACTTTCCAGCTTATAGCTTGAGCTAGCTAAGCTATAGCTTGAGCATAGGTCAAAGTGGCATGCGATATTATGAAAAATACTACAATAATAGGATGTATAAATGTAATACTTAAGGTATTCATGTATATTATAATTTGAATTGGAATGCCAATTCACAAGGAAGTCTCAAGTGGGAATCCACCTTTGACTTTCCTTAATCATTACCATATTAATATTCAATTATCATTTGCAACTTCAATCGTGAAGGAAAATAACATAACTACAAAAATATTAAAACAACAATGTTTTATGATGTTTACTCTACTCTAACCAAAAAGGATTTATATTATAGGACCTTGGATGAATACATCATCCAAGGTCCTATAAAACCTTTTTGGTAAACAATTATCATACAAACAAGGTGATTATTGGTCTTCAAGGTTCCAAAGAGCAGTTAGGACTTTGTATTAATATATCATTCAATTTTATCTTTTGAATACCTTGCAGATTGTTTAAGAAGGTCAAATAATTATATGGTATCACAGAAGATTTAAAAATGGACAGTATTTATAGAAAAAACAAATATAAAAAAGAGCTTACCTGTTCGTCATTTTGCGGAGAATTCGATAAAGTTTTGATATCATAGTTTTTTATTTCAATAAAGTTATTATAACATGCGAGATGGTAACCTTTTTGCTGCAAACTTGTTGGTAGATGAACTACGCGACGTTTCAATGCCTTTCTTAATTCCAAAATTTCGTGACATTTCATCAATGTACTTTTCGTGAATGTTTTTATTTTTCCCGATTTTTCGCACAGGAAACAAACGGGAGTCTTCATATTTTGCTTGATATTTTTTTTTACTTTCATACGTGTACCTGGCTGCATAGACATCTTCATAACCTCTTAGATCGTGAAATATATCCACTTATCACTTTATTATTCACGTTTTACAACTATTTAGCGTATTTTCTGATGGAAAGCCAAGCAGGAAGTTCGGATTTCGGAAACATTGAACTAATAAAACAAATAGATTGTCATTATTGTCAATGTCAATAATATAACCTCGAAAGCTAAAAATTGACTTCCTTCCTTGTCAAAACAAAAATAACGGCTGCGTTCAAATTACAAAAACAGTTTTAATTTTAACAAAAAAAGGTTGTTAGACAAAAAAAATATGTGTTGAATTACAACTTTTGCGTTTTGTTTTTACCAATGTAATACTATTTTAATTTACTTGTGATGATTATAATAATTATTATTTATGTAAACGGTCTTATTGTTCGCAAATGCGACTCCGAGATGTTTTGGTTCGATTCTCTCGGGCAATCTGTTTGTTGAGTTTTCCTTTTTCTCAAGACTAGCTTAGAACTGATCAATGTCTATTAGATGAAAACATACATATACGTCATCATGACGAAATGTAAGCTTACTACAGTATACCTTTGTGTCACCTGTGTAAAATGTTATATTATGTGTTATTGTTGCAGCTACCTATGTTGCAGGGACCAACACAACAGATGACTTACACAATAGGTAAGAGATGAGATACGTTCATTGTAAATGGCTACACCTCAAGTAGTACCAGTATAAGCTGACCTCTCGATTATACGGAAAGTCTATACAATGCCAGGTCAACTTATACTGGTTTTAAAATAGGCGTGATTACGTTATACTTATACATGTTCACAGGCTGGAGCAAGCGTCGGAAGCTCTTCGTTCAGAACTCTCTGACTGGATACCAAAAACGCGCTCGGAAATCAAGACTCTCCTCCTAGATCTAGCCGACAGGCAAGTTAACTTACACACACAAACGCTCCTAGGCTGGGAAAACGCTCTTAAACTAGCCACGGAATCTAACATCGACGAAATATTCAAAACAGTTTCAAAAACTGCAGTACAAAACCTTTCGCCGTCGAGGTGTCGCTCAGAAATGACGCCAACGGAAACTGAACGGGATTTAGATGATTACAGTGAAGAGTTTGACGCTAATAGTCACGATGAATTTGAAACCAACCAATTTGATGACGAGGGACCAGAGAATTTTGATGCTAAATTGACTGAGAATGACTACGATTCAAAGACAGATTTGGAGGAACGGATCGAATCTAGAGATTCAGAGATAAACGATTCTTTAAACGCAAATGCTTTAAGTAATAACAAACATGAAGGTGCCGATACAGATGTTATCAGTGAACCAAAAACAACAGATGATATACTGAACGAGATTCTAGAAGACACGGCGTCTAGCAGTGAACTTAAACCAAAATCTGTGGAAAATTCAAAGGGTGACGCCATTTCGGATCCACTAAGGGATTTTACTGATGTAGATCTATCATGATTTTGTGATTCGGTCTTCTTTGATGTGCTAAAAGACTTTTAACGTTATTTATTGAACTGATGTCCTGCGTTTATGGAGAACACGGTGTTTAGAACAATTCCTACATATAGGGGATCGGTATAAACGCGTGAATAAGGTGAGGAATGCCTCCAGGGAGTATGTTAGGTCCGATAGTGTTGTATATTTGTGGCTTAGCGTGGTGCGTTTAGTACATTGGCGTCGCCAAGTCAGGACTGCATAATTTACGTAGAAAGCCTAATAGGAAGGCCAGTTAGGTAGTCCAATTTATAATGATATAGAAACTTTTTCTAGAAATCACTCAAAATAAATGGTACAGACTAAATCTTAATTTAGATTTAAAGGAGTTGGAGTAAGTTAATTGAATTTAAAGATTATGCCTGTCTACAATCAATTCCGAAAAAATCCTTTTGAAATAGAAGCTACCTGCAGGCATGAATTATAATATATATACGTTAATTTCTACGACATATACATAAGATATTTTTTAATTAATTTCTCGTTTACGGGTTGCCCGTAGTGGCAAATATAAACGATGTTAGAATGAAAGGCTTTTTTATACACGAGTTTATTTATTGCAGAAAAATCAGCTTTTTACTATCAGATAGTATATTTTTTTATTATAATTTCTGAATATTTAGATAATTTAACCTCCCAGTGTAATCAGTGCTTTTGGGCTACTTTTTATGTAATACAGTACTAGACCAACGCTGTGGTAAGGTAACCAGTCTCGATCTGACACGCGGGTGCCCACCAGTGGGATAGAGTTGGGCAAAAGTTAGGACAATATACAATATCCAAAGCAATATTAATATCATATCATAATATATAGTACAGTTATTTATATTAAATTATTAGTTATATTATTTAAACTGTAATTATAGAAATATATTATTTTTTTAATCAAACCCATACGTGTGGGGTATCTATGGATAGGTCTTCAAAAATGATATTGAGGTTTCTAATCGGAGGGCACGGCAGTGCCCCCGCCTATCATTTTTTTCTAAACTGAATAGTTTGCGCGAGAGACACTTCCAAGTGGTAAAATGTCCCCCCCCCCCCTCCTGTAACTTCTAAAATAAGAGAATGATAAAACTAAAAAAAATAAATGATGTGCATTACCATGTAAACTTCCAACGAAAATTGGTTTGAACGAGATCTAGTAAGTAGTTTTTTTTAATACGTCATAAATCGTAATGGTACGGAACCCTCCGTGCGCGAGTCTGACTCGCACTTGGCCGGTTTTTTTTGCATTCGATAGCCAACTTTTCACCACCATCACCACGCTACGACTCTTAGGAGCAGGGCAAAACGGGGGCGTTTTGAATGTTTATTTTATTTAAACCAGTAGGTACAGGATGAACTTTGTCATTTTCACCGACTATCGTTTAAATAGGTTGTCACAATTTTTGTGTATTTTCTAGTTATGTTGTAAATACTTCAATGCAATACTTACATAATAAAACTTTTTATATAAACGAATATTTATTACAGTACAACTGAGTTTCATTTCACTGTTTTTCACCTTTCGACGTAAAGGAGTATAAGCCTTTTTTTGCCTAAACAGCTGAACTAATTTTAATGAATTTTAGTATAGAGATAGATTGGAACTTGGAAAAGGACATGTGCTAACAACGAGGAATAGCTAGTATTATACATACATACATACATATTGTCACGCCTGTCTCCCATGGGGGTAGGCCGACTATAGATTTCCACTTGCTACGATCCTGGCACACTACTTTCGCTAGTATTATAATTACTATAATATTTATATTTTTTTATTAGATTTAAAACTTTCATTCGATAATAACCAAGATTGAAGAGAAACAATACAGTATTTTAAAATATATTTTATTTTTCATTATCTTTGTACGCACGCCCGTGCTAATAATACATTTTGTCATAATCGTAAAGCGGTGTTTCAACAGAGATATACAATTGACCTAAAAATCATAATTATGATTTTCCCTGCACTGTGGGACTTGGGTGGGTGGAATAATACTGCCTTACCCTTCAGGGAATAAAAGTGTAATGGTAAATTATTAAGTAGATGAAAAAACATTTTTATACCATCACGCCTGTATTCCCCGAAGGGTTAAGCAAACCTTTATACATACGCAGTTCGCCAATATATTTAACCTTATCGATATACTGTCAAATATTTAAGAGCCCATTTTACCTACAAATCAAGCTATACAACAAGTCCAGTATAGGCTTACCTTACATTGTATAGACCATACGTGCAATAAGAGATCAGCTTATATTGGGAAATTAGTGTTCGATGTGGCCGTGCATTATCTTTTTTATTCTTCAATTTTACTTTTTAAAATTGTCTTAAAAAAAGTCGAGTGGCCAATCATCTTTCCTCGCCTGTTCTCTAGTTTAGATCTAGAAGATGTTTGATTGAACAAGTGAAGGGGAAAGTGGGAGTGGAGTATCAAGAGGTCAATCAGAAGGCAGTGAATAGAGTGGCGATTGCTCCACAAATAAAAGCTGAGCTCTTAAATATATAAACTTAACATCAATCATCTTATTGAACATTTACAACACGACTCTGAAATCGCGAAAAAATATATTCCTTATATTTTGTAGAGATCAATAAATATACAGTCACCAGCACATCAGGTTATACAAAACTGTCGAATTTCTTCAAATGATTTTAAACCTTACATTGTTGAAGATAAAGTTCAAAATCATAACATAACATACATACAATCACGTATTCACGTATTAAGGGTAAGGCGAGGTGTACTAATGTACACCCACATTTCACCGGTATGTTTAGATCAAATCAACTGAGAAAATTTGTCGTTTTGTGGTACATAACTTGTTGTGCTGAGGACCGTACATGTGTTAAATAGCTAATTTTTTCCCGATAATGAGTACATAATTCAATTTCTTTTTTTACAGCAGGCAGGTCAATCACATATCTCATTTGCGAACACCGGACATACATCAAATAATATTATTATAATTATTTATATCTATTTTACAGTAATTTACAATGTACATTATTAGAATTAGAATATTTTGACGATATTTTGATACTAATATTTTATCATAACACAACATACCATCACGCTTTAATTCCCAATGGGTTGGACAGTACCGCAGTTGACGATTTCAGCGCCTGCGTGCATACCTTAATAATTCGTTTTTTTTTACCTTTTTTTAAGCGATGTTACCAGCGCGGTAATTCGAAACGGCTAACTTCAGACATGCAGAGTTATTTCAAACAAACTGTACTAGTTCTGTGACTTAGATAATCTTATACAAATCCATTCAAACCTGACCTTCCATTGCAATGGTTTTCCGAACAATGCGAGGCTGGCCTAGCATTGTGAAACCAGTATAGGTTGGCCTAGTATTGTGTGAAAAGCATCTACAATGCCAGGAGCCCGATTCACGTAATTAAAACCGTAGCGATGTCGCAGCGACTTCATCGTTGGAACAGTTTTCCTATTCACATCCGTCGATCGGACCGATTTAGGAGTAGTCCTATTGAAAAATCGTTGAACCGTATTCACACATGTTCGTTGGGCGGAATTCGTACTAAAACGTTGGCTTGACAGTATTCACATAACACTGGAAAACTGTTTCAACGATGAAGTCGCTGCGACATCGCTACGGTTTTAATTACGTGAATCGGGCTACAGGTCAGTCGATTCTGGATTTGTATAGCTTGATGTGTAGCCGTGCGTGCAATTACTAAGTCTTTTCTAACACCCATTGGTCACTGGCGATTTGAGACCATGATTTAAAAAAAAACCTTAAAAAAATTAGTATCAAAATATGGTCTGCTATAAATAATAATTACTTAATAATAAGACAAAAAACGGTTAAGTATAAATTAACAAAATTGTGTGCATTTTATTGCATTTTGTAAATAAATGATATTTAACGTTATAACGCCTGTAACTCAAAATATATCATAGGCAGAGGTGTACTAATCTACATCGATAGAAGGTATAACAGGCAGTCGTCTCGGTAGCTTAGTTGATAAAGCGTCTGGTGTACTTAAACCAGAGGGACGCAGGTTCAAAACCCTGCCTGAGGGAGAATTTTTCTTTCACTAGGAAATTTTCTTCCTATAGAAAATGAATATCTTTGTGAACATAAGTTACAATAACTAAGAATATCATTGAAAACTAGGAATCGAGTTCAATATTTCAAAAACAAAATATCAATATCAAAAAATCTAACAATATGCACACAATTTTGATAAATTCTTATTACTTCAAACAAATTTTTATTTCAAACAAGCTTCTGAACTAAGGACTCTCGTGGCCATCCAAGGACTGACCGCGGTAAGCACAACTTTACCTTCGAGCTATAGCCTTCAGAAGTTCTGTTTGAAACTGATGGCATTTAGAACACTCACCCGCGGGTGGCAGAATCATTGTAAATTTATTGCAATATCAACATTCACCAATAATTAAAATGACACATTGAATGAAATGAACGGAAAACGAGCAGGTGAGCTACCTGATGGTAGTCATCGCCGCCCATGGACATCTGCAATACCAAAGGAGTAGCAGATACGTTGCCGAGCCTAGTTAAACACAAAACTTATTTTATTTTACAGATTCCAACATAAAGTTAGTCGTTATCACAAGGGGTCTTACCAACCATACCATCACGCCTGTATTCCCCGATGGATTAGGCAGAGGTGTACTAATATACAGACCCACCCTAGGTGGGCCGGCGGCGTGTAAGTGGGTCAGATAACAGCTATAACCCACTGTACACCCACATTTCGCCGGTATGTTTAGGTCCTATGTAATACGGGGGCGAGCCTATTCCCATTAACCGGGCACAAATCCAGACTCCGAGCTGCTACTGAGAATTTCATAGAAAATTCCCAGAGAAAATATAATTTCGTTGAAAAACCCGATTACACTGCTCGACCTGGTGATCGAACCCAGGACCTCTTAGCGTAGCAGTCGCGCTTAGGACCACTACACTAATGAGGCCGTCGAAAAAAAAATCTAGCAATATTGATATTACAATAAAAACATTTAAAAAAAAAGGTTTCGATATTATACCAAAAAATATACACTTCTCTAATAATAATTAGTATTCCTAATTTACAATTATAACAAGGCATTTAATTAATTAGTGGTTCCACTAATAAAGTGACCCCTTTGGGGTATAAGATCAAATTCGCCCCGAGTTAATAAACTTGGTTATTATAACAGATTTAGGTATACTTCCAGTCTACCTAGATGCATATTACAATTTGTTCGAAATAACTGTGCTTGAATTTAACCGATCCGAAATACTATTATCAACCCACTACATTGTCCCAGTGCTGGGCACGGGTCTCCTCTTAGTACGAGAGGGATAAGGCTATAATCCGCCACGCTAGCCTACTGCGGGTTGGCAGACTTCACACGCCCTCACGATGTTATCCTTCACCGTTTTTAAGCTCGTAATAATTAATTATTCATATTAAGCACATGACTTCGTAAATCAGAGCCTTGGATTCGAACTCGAGACCTTTGACTTATAGGCCGACCGTTTACCTCGCGTATCGCCTGCGCGGTAAGAAGGGAGCGGGGGCGGGTAACGCTACACACGGAGTCAATAATCCAAAGATTTATCTCGAGATAGACATTGTTGGTAAAGAATAAAATAATAAGTAGGTATCTTTTTTAAGTATTTATTTACTTCCTACCGCTCCCTTCTTACCGCGCAGGTGATAAGCGAGTTAAACGGTCGGCCTATAGCAGTTCAATGGTCATATCACTAATATTACACTGGTTAAATCGCTTAATTATCTGTTTTATACATTAACTAGCTTTCCGCGCACGGCTTCGCCCGCGTGCGGCTTTTCTGTACTATAGTATTCATGTATTATACATATACACATTCCTCTTGATTCACTCTATCTATTAAAAAGACCGCATCAAAATCCATTCACCTTACCATACATAGGTACAGACAGACAGCGGAACAACTTTGTTTTATACTATGTAGTTGTAGTGATATTGAAATCAGTAAAAATAATCATGTGAAACATATACGACGGCAATTGTCTTTACACCGACTCTTTCTATTAAAATTGACCACTGCTAAACCACTTGCGGATAATTTCAGACAGGTTTAGTCATTTCGAACAAACTGTAAGAATTGCCATTTATTTAAATAACGTTCATGCATTTTAAACTCCAAACTCGTCTGAAGAATTCTGGTAATTAAAATATTGTCCCACTGCTGGGCACGGGTCTCCTCTCAGGGTGAGAGCTTAGAGATTAGGCTATAGTCCACTACGCTAGCCTACTGCGGGTTGGCAGACTTCACACGCTAGCGAGAAAATCTCTCAAGCATGTAGGTTTCCTCACGATATTGTTTCTTCATGTTTGCATGATAATTAAAGCCTTGGATTCGACTCCATACCTTTAACTTGGCAGTCCAGCGATCGTATCACAAGGCTATTATTGCACTTATACACCGTTATAGTCGTCTGAGAGACAAAAGCTTGTTTTAATACTTATTTTGAACAATTTCCACTGTGTGACCAACCCTAAACTAGCGGAAAGAAACAGCTATTTCGTACATTTAACTTTGTCGAAGAACACTTTTCTATGAAACTGGTGATGTTCACGATTTCAGGGTTGCTTCTGTAGTGAAAATTGTTCATAATGGTGAATATGAAGCGCGTAACCGCGCGTCCCGTACTGATGACAAAACAGTTTGCAAACAGCTATCTTACTCTATCTAACTCTCACAGAGTGAGTGTGATAGGTAGTTGTTTGCAACATGTTTTATCATCATTGGAAACGCAGGGTAGGCAGCAAGACGACTAAAAGTGTTACGGAGTATATTGAATTGAACATTTTTATTTACCAGAATTCATGCAGTGATAGCCTAGTGATATGACCTTTGGACTGCCAAGTCAAAGGTCTCGAGTTCGAATCCAAGGCACGCACCTCTAACTTTTCGAAGTTATGTGCGTATTAATAATTAATTATCACGCGCTTAAACGGTGAAGGAAAACATCGTGAGGAAACCTGCATGCCTGAGAGATTTTCTTGACGGCATGTGAAGTCTGCCAACCCGCAGTAGGCTAGCGTGGTGGACTATAGCCTAATCCCTCTCGTACTGAGAGGAGACCCGTGCCCAGCAGTGGGACAATGTAATGGGTTGATGATGATGATGATGATTATTTACCAGAATTCGCCTTCAGGCTAAAGTCAATTGGCTCGCGTCATACATTTATAAGACATCTCTGCTGTCGTAACAAAAAGGACACAACTAACATTTTTAAAAATAGGAAGATAGGCCATTCTCATTCCAAATATGAATAATGAATAATACTCAATCTAAAACAAAATATTAGTTGTGCCCTTTTTCGTTACGACGGCAGATCTCTTTCGTGATGTTTAATTTACGTGATAATTTAAGAAAAAATTACAGACAAGTGACTTTAAAAAAATAAAGTTCACTGTCACTGTCCCATTAACTTTCATGTTATATTTTTACAAAATGTGATGTTTCTTTGTGTGTTTTTTTAATTGTAAATATGACAAAGGCAGACAAGATCAAAAATATTTACGACTCTTCAGACGAAAATAGAACAAAATAGCTAGAAATCTTACGATTACTAGTAAAATTCAAGAAATTTTAAAACTTCATGTAATAATAATAACATAACATACCTTCCTGCATTTCTCAGTTAGGCAGAGGTGTACTAATGTACACCAACAGTTCGCCGGTATGCGTTTAGTTTTGTGATGTAATTAAGAATTTTATAAAAACACAGTAACACTAAGCTTGACCTGGAAATAGATTCCAGAAGAAAAATAAAGCCGGGTCTTCACTGAAAGAATGCTAGCAACTTTAGCAACAAAATGTGCTAGATATATATAGTATAGTACTGTGTCAATAAAATGATTTCTTTCTTTCTTTCCATTGTAAAAATTTTGTCAACATAATATCTATATTAGACTGCGTCAGTTTTTTAGTAAGTACATCTAAAAAGTTTCATTATTAAACAAAAAAAAAACCTCCTAAAAGATGAGCTTGATATCTTGAAAATTGAGCTGGCGCATGGGGGGTCCCCATTCTCATTTAAAATACATTAAAAAAAACTTCTCTCTTTATTTTCATTGTAAATCATCGAATTTTTTTTTCAAATTTCCCGTTTCTTTATCTTTTAGGAAATTAAATTCTGAGGCAGTCTAATCAACATACATAAAAATGTGAGAATTTCATAGAAAAACCCAAACAACAGTTTGATCGTCCTGGGGATCGAACCCAAGACCTCTAGCGTAGCAGTCGCGACTGGGACCACTAGACTAACGAGGCAGTCAATTTTTTTTTATGATAAAAAAAATTGTCGAGTCAGAAAACCTTAAGCTTTTGTTCGTTTAAGCACCATACATTAAAACGAAAAAATTTCGTATATTTCAGGGTACTTCAATCGAAGGCGGAACGAAGTTTGGCGGTGGTCAGCTAGTTTACAATAAAAAGTTGTCATTCTTTCAGTGAAGACTCCGCTTAAGGCGGTTAATGTATTAAGTCTGAATAAATATAATACAGTTTGTTCCAAATAACTCTGCTCCAAAATTTACCTCTTGCGGACAACTTCAGACAAAGATATAATGTATTTTCTAGTGAAAGAAAAAATGTGTCTCAGACAGGGTTTGAACCCGCATCCCTCTGGTCAAGTACACCGTCAGCAGTAAATACGGTAAATAAATCAGTAAAAAGGTAAGCCAACATCGTTCGACATTGAACTATCTGTAAAGGAAGTCGTGTTAGTGAAAGACATAGTAATGTCTTCAATACATGGTGCCGACGTCGCCTCAAGACGTAGAATGTGGAAGAGAAATTCGACATCACAGGCAGTGGTCTCGGTAGCTTAGTTGGTAAAGTATTCTGTACTTAACCGGAGGGATGCAGGTTCAAATATTTCTTTCAACAGAAATTTCATATCTTCGTGAACATTTCACATTTTTTTATGCTGAAATAATATAAAAATAAGAAGTAACTTCAGAGAAGCGTAGTTATTTTGAACAAACTGTATTAAATAGGCATTCATCCACTTATAGATGTCCCATTTTATGTATACATATACAGAGTGGAATGGACATCGACACACAACCGCTTACCATGAATTCAGTACATGATTCTGAAACCGCTAGCATTGATATTTTTCATCGATTATTTAAAAAATACACACACAGTGTTGTTACAAGAGTAAGTGACAAAAGTGCAATACCTATACGGTCAAAATGTATAGAATATGGAACAGTTGACTTTTAAAAAAAATAACGATGAAAAAAAAAAGGTCTAAAATCATGTACGGTACCAGCACATCGAGTTGCCACAAATTGTCAAATTTTCTCAGTCGATTTTGAACTTAATAATGAACTATTTAAGGTTTAAAATCATTTGAAAAATTTGCAGTTTTGTATAAACTTATTCAATGAGTATGAGCTGATCAGACTAGCGCTTCTCGATGAAGGAATACAATAATAATACAAATAGGCATTTTATTTTTATGTTATTTTAAAGTTTATCAGAGTATTGTAATATAATTACAGTCCTTAATGTTAGGGACCGTCTATTAATCACGTGATGTTTTTTTGGCATTTTTAACCCCCCCCCCCTGCCCCTTGGTGATACATGCTGAGGTTTATGACTACCTCCCACCCCTATATCACGTGTATTTTTTAGTATCTACAAAGATCTTTTTTTTATTTGCACACACACGTGATATTTTACTATACCCCCCCTTCCGCCGTGTGATATTTCATGATTTTTCATGGACCCCTTCCCCCCTTTCGAGCCTCACATGATTAATAGACAGCCCCTTAGTAGCAAAGGGTTCAAATTCCGTTTGTTTTTAGGGTGGGTCGGGTAAGTTATAACCCACTATACTGAATTCATAGTAAGCTGTTGTGTGTCAATGTCCCTTCCACCCTGTATAGTTTGTTCGAAATAAGTAAGCCGATCGGAAGTTAGCCGTTCCGAACTACCGCGGTGATAAAATCGTTTAAATAAGTGTTTTAATACATAAATATCAAAATTAGTCAACAAAATCATTAGAAATGTGAAACATATACGACTCTAATTATTTATATTTACACCGACTCTTTCTATTAAAATTTACCATTTCTAAACCACTTGTAGACAACTTCCGATCGGCTTACTTATTTCGAACAAACTGTAGTAATAATTGTGTATAGTTAAGTAGTGTTAATGTCTAACAGTGATGTTGATCGTAGAGGTCGGGCTCCAGCCTGCGCACGCGCACCCTCTGCCTGTAGTGGTACTCCTTCAGGTAGAGCCTCAGCCGCGCCGGGAGGGGCAGCTTCTCTACACCTGTACAACAGAAACATAACCACATGGGTGACTCTCGAGTGATTACGTAGTTAAGTTTTAAGATGATAATCACATTTTCGCATTGGATGTAAACTTGTAATGATAGTGCTTATTTTTTAGCATTAAATATTGCGAAATGTTCACAAAGAAATGAATTTTCTAATTAAAAAAATCGCCATCTACGTCGCCTGAAGACGAAAAATGTTAAAGAGAAATTCGACATCACAGGCAGTGGTCTCGGTAGCTTAGTTGGCAAAGCGTCTGGTGTACTTAAACAGAGAGACGCAGGTTCAAACCCTGCCCGAGATCGAATTTTTCTTTCACTATAAATTTTCTTTAATTAGAAAATCCATTTCTTTGTGAACTGTCATGATAGTGTTGGATTGTAAATAAATAAAACTAAAAAACATATCTAATTTTGAGTTTCTGTTTTAAGTATGGGGAACCCCCAAAATTTTTTGTTTTTTTTTCTATTTTTGTTTAAAAATCTTAATGCGGTTCACAGAATACATCAACTTACCAAGTTTCAAGAGCATAGCATATAGTTTCAGAGTAAACATTCTGTGACATACGAAAGGACGGACAGACAGACAGACATGACGAATCTATACTACTACTACTACTATACAAAGGAAAGAGCTGACTAATTTAGATTAAAAAAAAAAGGTTAAGAGGCCGGCGGACGAAGCCGAGAACTCCGATACGCGGCGAGTGTAAAAATCGTCTTGAATATTGCTCTCTCTGTCGAAATAATGTGGGCGTAGCCGGAACATTCATACCTAGCGACTTATAGGCATCTCAGCGTTTGGAACCGAGAATTTAATTTTCTAATGTTTGTAATAATTTATGACATGTTCAATAAATGTGATATAATTGAATTTTTTTTTGATAAGATGGTAGACAATATCGAGAATAGGAATGCATTTTTAAGAAATTCTTCTACGAGCCCCAGGTCACCAGTTCTCTCATACCTACCTACCCACTTCCTACGTACGTTCCGCGGTTTTCAAATTCAACGATTAGGCAGGTACCTATGATGTGCCTAGTCAGTGCCCACCGGTGTTATTCGTGTTCATCACGTTTTTCTCACACCCGTGGGAATTTCCCAGAATAGCATCAATGCGATCTGGGATATTCCCACGCCAATTGGCTTTTTTTTTATTGAACACATTAACAACGTCAGCTACCTACATCTATTTATTTTTATTAGTTTTGTCTCGTGTTGTGACAAAGAATAAACTTTATTTGTTTCTTTTCGACTACCTCATTAGTCTAGTGGTCCTGAGCGCGACTGCTACGCTAGAGGTCCTGGGTACGATCCCCTGGTCGAGCAGTTTTATTGGATTTTCTATGAAATACTCAGTAGCAGCTCGGAGTCTGGATTTGTGCCCGGTTAATTGCAATAGGCTCGCCCCCTGTTACTTGGAACCTTAACATACCGGCGAACTGTGGGTGAACATAAGTACACCTCTGCCTAATCCTTCGGGGAATACAGGCGTGATGTTATAGTTCTTTATTTCTTACTATTTTAGAAAACAAATATGCTCCATAGATTTCATGACCAAAGATTATAGACCAGACGTCCACTCCAGACGGATATAATGCCACCTGTATCTATTCTTTGTTAGCCAGGGAAAAGTGGGTAGGTAAATAAATTTATATGGATGTCAGTTGAATGGTTTCCCGGAAAGCTAATTCAAAAAAATTACATAAATTTAATAAAAATTGTTTGCCATCTTGGATTTCAAAATTAATGTCATTTTCGTAATTTGCAACCCGATAAACCTTAAAATTGACACCCATATCAAATTATTCAGAAAAATAATGTCCACCATCTTGGATTTCAAAATTAATGTCATTTTCATAAATAGCACCCCTAGATACTTCAAAATCAACACCCATATCAATTTATGCAGAAAAATAATGTCCACCATCTTGGATTTCAAAATTAATGTCATTTTCGTAATTTGCGTCCCGATAAACCTCGAAATTGATACCCATTTCAATTTATTCAGAAAAATAATGTCCGCCATCTTGGATTTCAAAATCAATGTAATTTTCGTAATTTGCAACCCGATAAACCTTGAAATTGACACCCATATCAATTTATTCAGAAAAATAATGTCCGCCATCTTGGATTTCAAAATTAATGTCATTTTCGTAATTTGCAACCCGATAAACCTTAAAATTGACACCCATATCAAATTATTCAGAAAAATAATGTCCACCATCTTGGATTTCAAAATTAATGTCATTTTCGTAATTTGCATCCCGATAAACCTCGAAATTGATACCCATTTCAATTTCTCTATATAAATAATGTCCGCCATCTTGGATTACAAAATTACTGCCACTTTCATAAATAGCACCCCTAGATACTTCAAAATCAACACCCATATCAATTTATTTAAGTGATGTCCGCCATCTTGGATTTTAAAATACGTCTCTAGGCAACTCCAATTGACCTGATCTCGCATTGTAAAAAAAATCCGTTCAATAAGCCGTCAGCTTGTACTGGTGATTTAGTTATAGCTTGGTATACATATCCAGTATAACCTGACCTTGCATTGTATAGACTTTCCGTCCAATAAGCGGTCAGCTTGTAGTGGTGCTTCAGGTATAGCTTGTTATACATATGCAGGATAACCTGACCTCGCATTGTATAGACTTTCCGTACAATAAGCGGTCAGCTTCTACTGGTGCTTTAGATATAGCTTGTTATACATATCCAGTATAAGTTGACCACGCATTGTATAGACTTTCGTACAATAAGGGTTCAGCTTACTTATAAGGTCAGGTAACCGTAACCGTAATAAATAATCGATTTAAAAACAAACACGTCGCATTCGTACGATACAATGAAACAGCGACTGTAGGTAGATTTAAAAGCGAGCGCACGACGGCCGGCAGGCCACACCCCTCGCTTAGAACGCATGAGATAGCATTACTTTGCTTCAAAATTTGATCGAAATTGCGTCGCGTGCCGTAAATCGTTCATTTATGAATGAAAAGTTATTATTATTCAAATTTCCTGATGTAATTCTGAAAATTGATAATATAAGCTAGGTTCCACGAATTAGAACCGTGTAAATATTGTTGTTTTTAATATTGAATAAGAGACCGGAAAACCAGTCGAAACTTCGTCAAAAAATCAAGAATTACATTCTCTTACATTTATTTCCAGTGAAGTATTTAGGACGTAATCAAAATCTGTATACCTAGATAAATGGCACCCGAATCCGAATAATACAATAATTTAATAAAATTATGTAAGAATTTCGAATTATGTTCGAATTACGTTTGTATGGGCAATTCGACGTCCGCCGGACCCTTAAGTCATACCTCGTCCTAAAGGCTTATTATAATGTCAGTGAGTTTTTAATGGATACTGTTATATAACGTATTATTTTCAAAAAATACTATGTTTTACTTTATAATTTTCTACATGTTTTATTATTGCTTGAATGTATATTCATAACTGTAATCCTATCTTAATTTTCTCATTTTTATAATATTAATCATTGACATCTCAATAAATTTATTAAATATTTGTACGCCATACAATGTGGCAAACATGTTGAACTGGAAAAAAATATGTACCATCTTGCATGCTTTTTATAACATTTCTGTATGCATACACATGTTTAAACAAATAAAGATATTCTATTCTATTCTATAAGGGTTCCGTTTTTTGCCATTTGGCTACGGAACCCTAAAAAGAATGTATAAGAAATAAAAAATAAAGAATGTATAAGAGATAAAAAGAATATATAAGCGGCGGTAGCCTAATGGCTAGGGTGTCGGACTTGCGATCATGTGGTTGCCGGTTCGAACCCCACCCATAGCACTACCGACGTGAACCCACTCGTAACACAAGCATTTAGCTTAGTACGAGGGGTTAACAAGAATACTAGTAATGTGTGACCCACATTGCTAGTAAGCTTTTTTAAAAGGAAAGAAAAAAAATGTTTCGTCAGGGGATAGAATGTATCGTGGGTGGTAGTACAACAGTATGACATACCGTCGTATGTGGTGTGTGAGACGATGACGGCGCGCGCCAGCTGCTGCAGCGAGAAGGGCTGGGCGCGCGGCAGCGGCGCCGTCAGCATCGGCTCGAAGAACATCACGCACGCGGGGTCCTGCCACAACATACATACAATACACATGTTGTACATATCATAAGGATAAGCCTGCCTCGTTAGTCTAGTGGTCCCAATCGCGACTGCTACGCAAGAGGTCTTGGGTTCGATCCCCAGGTCGAGCAAAGTGTTATTGGGTTTTTCTATGAAATTCTCAGTAGCAGCTCGGAGTCTGGATTTGTGCCCGGTAAAATGATCTAAACATACCGGCGAAAAGTGGGTGTACATTAAGTACACCTGTGCCTAACCCTTCGGGGAATACAGGCGTGATGGTATGTTATGTTATGTATGTCTGTAGGATTTATGTTTTCACTTTTAGGGAAGATGTTTGCGGTGAAATAATGTGGAACTCATTAGATACTATTTACTTTACTGGCACCAGTTATAAATACAAATATAATATTCTACATGACTATTTACGACCTAACCGGGTGGATGCGGGGAGACGACTGTTGCGCCATGCTAATACAATTCTGTAGGTGTAACTTGTGACTGGCTGGAATGTTTATACAATAAACTAATCTGTCAGCACTTTTGTCCCTACATGTCATAAGGATAAGGGTAGATTTGTTTAAACATGATACAGTCGCCAGCAGGTCAAGGTATACAAATCTGTAAAATTTCTCCAAATGATTGTAAACCTTAACCTCTCCCACGATTAGAATGCAACCTATGCAAAAATGTGCAGTATGCAGGTGCATATATATACAGGAAATTTTTTTAAGCAGTGCGCAAAAAGAATTTGGTGGTTCAATATCAGTAATAGAACACATTTCCATGATTTTTTCAAAACTTTTTTTTTTAATTTTATCCGGCTTAAAATCAGCAAAATATGGACGTAATAATAACAATAGGCGCGCGCGGTGGACCATGGCTACAGCGGGGGTGCACCCGGGGGCGCGGTGGTTTCCCTACATTTTTTGCAAATTAGAGCAGGAAAAATATAGTTTTACGAATTTCCATGATAAAAAAAATCTAATTTTTTTTTGTACTCTTGGTGTGCAAACTACATTTGCCGGGTTAAATTGTTGATGATAAAGTTCAAAATCAACTGAGAAAAATTGTAATTTTGTGGTAACTTCATGTGCTGGCCACAGTACATGACACACGGCTACACATCAAACTAAACATAAAATTACTTTTAACAAAAAAGTAAAACCGCCTTCAAAAAATAATAAAATAATATGATGTCTAAAACAGTTTGGGAAGTCGGTGACTTCAACTTACTTTTTTGTTAAAAGTAATTTTATTTTTTAATATTTAGTGGGAAGTTTTGTTTATAAGTACTTGTCAGCCAACTTAACGCACTGCTCCAATGAGACAGCGATGTTTCGAAGTAAACGATAATATCATCGATATAAACAATTTTTAGATTTTTGTTGATTTTTTTAAAACTGCTGAACCGATTTCGTTAAAAATTTAAATAGGACCACCTCTGAAGAATGACCTACCAAACGTGATTTTAACATAATTCTATATCCCCTCTATTTGCTACTTAACAATGTTTATGTGAGAAGAAGCGTGTATGTGCATTAGCAGTGTCGTTATTAGGGCTGTCCCATTGGTGCCCAGACACAGGGCTTAGGAACTCAAGGGTGCCTTTACAAAAGCTGGCACCAAGCGCATAAAAGGCTATTTACGGCACTACACTCTGCCGAAACCTTCAGAGAATACAACCTTTTACATTGTCCCACTGCTGGGCACGGGTCTCTTCTCAGTACGAGAGGGATTACGCTATAGTCCACCACGCTAGCCTACTGCGGGTTGGCAGACTTCACACACCATCAAGAAAATCTCTCAGTGTTTTTCTTCCCGGTTTAAGCGCGTGATAATTCATTATTAATATGCATATGACTTATAAAAGTCAGACGTGCGTGCCTTGGATTCAAACTGGAGACCTTTGACTTAGCAGTCCTATGGTCATATCACAAGGCTATCACTCCTCTATGTAATCAAATTAAATCAAAAGAAATGTTTTTATTTCAAATAAGCTTTTATTACATGCATTTATGAAACGTTATTGCCTTTATTTGCATGGTTCCAAAAAGATGATCGTATGAAGAAGAATCCGGAAAGAAACTCTATGCTGAGAACCTTCTTGTAATTTTAGTCCCGACTTCAGGCTGATTATGACATGAACCTCCAATGTCCTCACATCCTGTTATCGGCTTAATGTACCAGCAAATTATGTAAAAACACTTTAATATTTTAAAAGAATGTCCATGGAGTTTCTTGCCGGATTCTTCTCCATAGGATCAACTTTTTGGAACCGTGCAACTAGAGTCAATAACGTTTCATAAACGCTTGTAAAAGCTTATTTGAAATAGAAACATTTGATTTGATGGACACTCTTTTCAACCGACTTCAAAAAGGAGGAGGTTCTCAATTCGTCTGTATGTCTTTTTTTCGCGATATCTCCGCCAATTGTGGACCGATTTTAATTATTGTTTTTTTGTTTGGTAGGTCATACTTCAGAGGTAGTCCCGTGCAAATTTTATCGAAATCGGTTGAGCAGTTTTGAGAAAATGTCAACACAAATCTAAAAATTGTTTACATCGATGATATTATCGTTTACTCCGAAACATCGCTGTCTTATTGGAGCAGTGCGTTTAGTTGGCTAACAAGTACTTCTAAACAAAACTTTCCACAAAAAATTACAAAATAAAATTAGGTATTTGAAGGCGGTTTAACTTTTTGTTAAAAGTCATTTTACATCATTCACATATGTATGTATGTACCTTGTAATGTTCGATGAGCTTGGTGACGGTGTGAGCCGCGAACACAGCAGGGTCGTGAGAGTCGAAGCTGAACCGGTGCTGGTAGTGCTCGATGCGGGCGTGGAGAGAGCGGCCGTACTTACGGAACGACACCGAGAACAGGTGCTCCTCCTGCGCAGAGTCACGGAGCAGGAACGTACCTACAACATACAAGGTTTTTAGATAAATATACCGACGGGTTTCACGTTTGGCCGATGAACGTCAAAAACGCAAACTGACAAGATCCGATATTTGCAGAATCGCGTAATGACAGATAAGCATAATTTATTTATTTATAAAACACATACCATCACGCCTGTATCCCCCCGAAGGGTTAGGCAGAGGTGTACTTAATGTATACCCACAGTTCGCCGGTATGTTTAGGTCCCATGTAATAGGGGGCGAGCCTATTGCCATTCACCAGGCACAAATCCAGACTCCGAGCTGCTGCTGAGAATTTCATAGATAAACTCAATAACATTTTGCTCGACCTGGGGAAAGTGAAAGAAAAATTCGATCTCAGGCAGGGTTTGCCCTGCCTGAGATGGAATTTTTCTTTCACTAGAAATTTTATTTAATTAGAAAATTCAGTTCTTTGTGAAAATACATACAGTCAGCAATTTCACGACGTTTTAAAAGCGGTAGAAGGTGAAACTTTTTAAAAAGCTCAAGATAATTTCCAGATTGTATCCTTTGACGAATAATGAAAGAATAACATCTCGAATTAAGGCTACACGTTCAGAGTTGGGCGCAAAAATTTTTTTTTCGTTTTTCGCAAATTGATAACGATTTCTAAGCAAAAGTTTAAAAGTGATATCGAACCTGAGATATGAAGACGATATTGCTTTCTTACGATGTCATAAGCAGACAGAACGGTTTCTTCCCCTTCTAGGAACCACCAGTCCCATTTTGATCAGAGCATAAACCGCGATAATAACCAAAATGATGGTGGTGAAATTAAATGAAATGATATTTATTTCTGTAAATAGATCTTTTAAGAGACTTTTACAAAAAGTGTTTCATTTTAACTAGATGGCGTCGACGTTTCCTATCTGACGACCTCTGAGAAGAAACGTCGAAACAAACTCAGAGAATCATGGTCTCTTTTAAAGTCCAGACAATAGATATATTATTAGATATGCGAGTTTTACCATGTAGGGCAAAATCTGAACAGGCCTTTTGAAGAAAGAGCCATAGCAGCTTTGAGTTGAGCTGTCCTAACTGACGGCACGCATACATCAGTCATCCTGTAGCTCAACCATTTTATATGGATCATAAGACTAAAAATCCATAACTAAAGCTGACATTTTGACGATAAAAATGTGTGGTGTTAAAATACGGGTGCACTTGTGGTCTCCCTGGCCACCTGAGGTTACTTTATTCACTCTCAATTATTTTATATATTGTTTACCACTTTATATAAACAGGAACTGTAAATGTGAGTACATCGTAGCCATTTATGTCTAAGTATTTTATAGTTATCCTAGTTCATATTTTTGATGATGTGTATTCTTACACATAGTTTATCTGTTTTAGTTTGACATTGCGTTCTCATTTGCTGAGAACCTTCTTGTAATTTTAGTCCCGACTTCAGGCTAATTATGACATAAACCTCCAATGCACTCACATCCTGTTATCGGCATAATGTACCAGCAAATTATGTTAAAACAATATATTTTAAAAGAGTTTCTTGCCGGATTCTTCTCCATAGGATCAACTTTTTGGAACCGTGCAACTAGAGTCAATAACGTTTCATAAACGATTGTGAAAGCTTATTTGAAATGAAAAAAAACATTTGATTTGATTTGACATGTTTCCACTGTGCTTACCTTCAGGCTTGTTGTCGAGCAACCTCTCGGCTTCGTACCGGTCCATCTTGCCCCAGTAGAACGAGCAAGCTGTTATCTCTTTGAGATCTGGCACCAAACAGTGGATATAGTCCACCTGAAAATAATAAATGTTCACATCAAAAATACAGATTGATCGACAAAATTACTGATTAAGCGTGTATTTATGATCGTTTTTTATTTTACAAAAATATCGAAACGGACGATTCGGTTCGATCCCCAGGTCGAGCAAGTGTTATTGGGTTTTTCTATGAAATTCTCAGTAGCAGCTCGGAGTCTGGATTTGTGCCCGGTTAACGGCAATAGGCTCGCCCCCTATTACATGAGACCTAAACATACCAGCGAAATGTGGGCGTAAATTAGTACACCTCTGCCTAAGCCTTCGGGGAAAACAGGCGTAATGGTATGTAGCTGCTCCCAAAACGGAGAAGGAAACCGGCATGTCCTAGAACCAAAGAATGTAAGACATGTGACATGTACACGGAGGAGAGAAAAAAGCGGAGATGCCACAAGGCAACTAGGTCATGCGCCTCCAACTAGGTCATGACGTCACAGTGGGCGGGGCCGAAAACCTTAGTTTCGAATGAATCTTGATCGCGTTCGGATCCGTGGATCCGTCGTATTATACATTGTTTTAATAGTGAAGTGCGCTGTTGTTGGATGCAACAATTGTTCCGGATCAAAACTGAAACATGTTGATGGCATAATATTTCACGTGTAAGTCCCTAAAATTAATATTTTCATTTTATAAACACAAATTTTCTAACTTGATCGCCAGATTGAAGATAGAGACATCTACCGTTGAAGAGAAGCATTCTAAGATTTCTAACAACTTCTTATAGATTACGTGTTTTAATACTATCAATGCATGTTATTCGTAGCCAATTTTCTGCTCAAATTACTTGCTAATGTTTATTTTGCTTACTAAAAGTTACTTTATAGATAAATTATATACCTTATGCATAAAACAAGAACAAGAATTGAATATAATAAAAATGCGCCATCTGTTGGTAGGTAGTCGATTTTAATTGGAGAGCCATTCTAACTAGGGATGTGACTTTGCGGTAAAAAAATCGATTATTTAAAAATCGATTTTTATTTTCTGGAACATCAAATCTACTAAAACATGGTATGACATTTCACATGTAAATAAATCTTTACCATATTTTTCTATTTAATTACATTTAGACACCAAATTCGTGTATTCTATTTTAAATTATTATCAGATTTGTGTACCAACATTGAGTCCGCTAGCCCCTCCAAAATACGTATCGGTCGAGCGATAAATCCGAATTTTGCCGATGAATAATTTCGTGATGTTACCTTTATCGTTGAACCAAACGCCTATGCGCCATGAATTTTACGTCGCTTTCGACCTTTCTTATTAGCGAGAGAGCCTTAACTTAAAAAGCGTTTTAGTGCTGCATGTTTTTTCGTCTGGTTAGACGGCTATTTGCTGTTTCAGCGCTGTGCAATGCTTGTTGGTATTTTTTAATTTTGTATGTGTTAGTGTCGTCATTACAGTTTTAGTTTTGTTTGTAGTAATTCGGAACTGCGCTTGTGGGCACATTTTCCCCCGCAAAAAAATGGCAGTACTATTTGGTTGGTAATAAATCGCTAAGGCTACTCCCTGTTGCTCGAAGGTTATCTATGAACAATTTGCAAAATAATAACGAACCCCCCCTGGCCTCAAATGGATAGCGGGTAGCGGTGTTTCTTGTAATTTTAATAGATGCCAGTAGAAAAAAATCTAAAAAGGGGACGCTTAAAATAAAAAAACTATGAATAAATAATCGATTCTTTTTAAATAATAATTGCTCATAAAAAATCGATTTTTATGAAATAATAATCGTTTTTTTTAATAATCGATTATTTTTTAGCATCCCTAATTCTAACGCACATAGAATGTTCTGAATCAAAGTATCATGCTTTGTTACGCCGTAGTGGCAAATAGACGAACTAAATTGAAAATAACTAGTTCAATTTGACTGTAATAATTCCATTCACCACTAGATGGATTTACAAATAAAGCGAAGGTTTTCTATCGTGGGGTGGAGCCATCGCCGTACCTCGTCCCCCTGTCACCCGCATTTAGGCGACGCTGCTTTCTAAAGAAATTTTGCCTTGCGGCATCTCCGCTTTTTTCTCTCCTCCGTGGACATGTACCAACCCGCACTGGGCCCGCGTGGTGGATAACGGCCCACTCCCTCTCACCGAGAGGAGGCCTGTGTCCCAGCAGTAGGAACATTATAGGCCAATTATACTATAATAACTAAATATCCGGCATCTAACATAAGCTCGACCAAATACGTCGACTAGAACTGAAAACATTGCAAAAAAAATTTGTGGTTTTGAAGTGGTTTAGAAGTGGTAAATTTCAATAGAAACAGTCGGTGTAAAGATAATTAGAGTCGTATATTTTTCTCATTTCTAATTATTTTGTTTACTCAATTCGATATTTATGTATTAAAACACTTAATTAAAGGATTTTATAGAATAGAATAGAATAGAATACATTTATTTGCACAAAATGTAGGTTACATTAAGATGGACAGTTTTACAGTCAGTGCCAGATACATTTTATCGCTTTACGATATGCAAATATTAAAATAAAATAAAACAATCACCACAAATATCACCGCGGTGGTTCGGAACGGCTAACATCTGATCGGCTTACTTATTTCGAACATACTGTATGTGGGAGAAGCGAAAGAGATATGCAAGAGTCGTAGCAAGTGGCAGTCCATAGTTTCTGCCTACCCTTGTGGGAAAAAGGCGTGAGTGTATGTATGTATGTATGTATGTATGTATGTACCTGTGTGTGGACTTTGGTGGGTAATGTTTGCTGCTGCGGCAGCGGCGCCCGGAGCAGCAATGCTCTAAGCTCGCCGCCACACACCACCTGAAAAAATAAACATTTGTAGAGAGGCGAGATGTATTGCCCCTCCAACCAAAGGGAGGATCCTCCAACCAGGCAGGTGTTTTTGCCTGGCGGGCTACGGCCCGACGGTTGATGTCAGGCGGTTGTATATACTCTAATCGCGCGGTAAACTCCACTTGCGCGATTCAGGATTTCTCGACGTAGTACCATGTAGCGCGCTAGATGTCGCTACACATTACTTACAAACTGAAGACATACAAAACAAAAAGATTAATAAGTTAACAAGCTTGTATAGTTACAAACGGAAAAGACGACGAAGAAGAAGATAAGATGACCCGTTTAAGTTTATTGGTTGCTTGGTCGTATAGTCCGCCATATTGGATTTAGAATGACGTCACTTAGCTCACAATGCATTGTCATCCAAACTAAATGTGTATGCAAAATTTCAACTCAGTCGGTTGAGATATCTGCTTTAAAATTCAGTTGCAAAATTTGACCCGACCAAACATACATACATTGCAAGTTAAATTAAAGCTTGTATAATTGAAACTTGTTTTTGTTTCCCCTTCGGGGAACACAGGCGTAATAGTATGTTATTCTGTAATAGTTACAACTTACTTGGAAATGTGGGTGCAGCCGTATGGCATCATTAGTCTGTGTGAGTTCTGTTCGCCGCTCTTGTGAACTCTCTCCTTCAGTTCTGAAAATAACATCAAAATATTATGACCTTACATCAATAATAATCAAATCATTTATTCAAATACTATATTTTTTTAATGAATAATTAAATAAATTATTAATTAATTATATGACAAAATATTAGTTACATAGTCTTACTTATTCTCAGATCAAATAAAAAGTTAAGATGGAACTTTGCGAACAAAGAAGTGAGGCCGGCTAAAACTACGCCTATATGTGTACAACAAACAATTACACGCACACACGTATACCGAAGTTTCGGCAAGGCGTAGTTTAAGCCGGCCTCACTTCTTTGTTCGCAAAGTTCCATCTTAACTTTTTATTTGATCTGAGTACTTAGGTATTTTATTTATATTACACTAGCTTTTCGCCCTCGGCTTCGCCCGTGTGTTTTCGCGACTTTTCTGTAGTATAATATGTATGTATTATACATATAAACCTTCCTCTTGAACCACTCGATCTATTAAAAAAAACCGCATCAAAATCCGTTGCGTAGTTTTAAAGATCTAAGCAGACATAGGGACTGACAGACAGCGGGAAGCGACTTTTTTATCTTTAAAGTGATAAACCTCCCTCAAGAATCACTATAAAAAAAAAACGCATCAAAATCCGTTGCGTAGTTTTAAAGATCTAAGCAGACATAGGGACTGACAGCAGGAAGCGACTTTGTTTTATCTATATAGCGATAAACCTCCCTCTTGAATCACTATAAAAAAAAACCGCATCGAAATCCGTTGCGTAGTTTTAAAGATCTAAGCAGACATAGGGACTGACAGCCGGAAGCGACTTTGTCTTATCTATATAGCGATAAACCTCCCTCTTGAATCACTCGATCTATTAAAAAAACCGCATCAAAATCCGTTGCGTAGTTTTAAAGATCTAACCAGACATAGGGACTGACAGACAGCAGGAAGCAACTTTTTTTATCTAAATAGTGATAAACCTCCCTCTTGAATCACTATAAAAAAAACGCATCAAAATCCGTTGCGTAGTTTTAAAGATCTAAGCAGACATAGGGACACACAGACAGCGGGAACCGACATTGTTTTATACTATGTAGTGATGATGTACTTACGTTCTGGGAGCAACAGACAGCACATAGACTTCAGCGGTGGGCTCACCACTGTCCCTGCTGTTGTCACCATCTGAAAGTAACATCATATTTTAATATATCTATACTTATATTATAAAGCTGAAGAGTTTGTTTGTTTGTTTACTTGAACGCGCTAATCTCAGGAACTACGGGTCCGATTTGAAAAATTATTTCAGTGTTAAATAGCCCATTTATCGATGAAAGCTGTAGGCTATATATCATTACGCTAAGTCCAATAGGAGCGGAGCATAAATGAAAAATGTTGCAAAAACGGGAAATTTTAAATGCAGAAAAGCCGAAAAACCACACGGGCAAAGCCGTGGAAAGCTAGTATGTATAGCTTTCCACTCACGGCTTTGCCCGCGTGGTTTCTCGGCTTTTCTCTACTACAATATGCATGTATATAAAAAACATACAATCACGCCTGTATTCCCCGAAGGGTTAGGCAGAGGTGTACTTATGTACACCCACATTTCTCCAGTATGTTAAAGTCCCATGTAATAGTGGGCGAGCCTACTGCCATTAACCGGGCACAAATCCAGACTCTGAGCTGCTACTAGGATTTTTTTAGAAAAAACCCAATAATACTTTGCATGACCTGGGACCCGGGACCCAGGACCTCTAGTGTAGCAGTCGCGCTTAGGACCACTACACTAATGAGGCAGTCCTAAGCTTGTGGGAGCGGGTGCAACCGCGCGGCACATATTGTATCTGTGTTTCTCACCTGTATTTATGACAATCGCGTCTAGCTCCCGTCGTAGGTCTCTGGCGCCTAATGTTAGTACCGCGGCCAGTCTGCAATTGACAAAAAAAATATATGAGTATTACAAAAATGGGGGCTGTTCCCATTGTAGAATTTTGGGGATTGTTTTGTTTGAATTTTGATGTACTTGAGGAGTTAACGCGGACAATCTTGCCTAATTCTTTTGTTTGGGTTTCTCAAATTGAGGATTCTCCCAAAATTATCAATTTACGCTACTAATTGGTACAATAACTATTCTTAAGCAACAGTTTTAGTAATGTGAATACATTATAGTCTGGGAATCATTTAGGAATTGAAAAAAACTGGCACCCCACGTAATGTCAGTTTTGTCTCTACGATTAAAAAAGACTATTGTAAGCAGCACGTTGGGGTTCACAGTCTATCGACAGTTTACAATCTCGCTAGATAGATTATAATCTAACGATGCTTACTTTGCCAGTGTTTTGGCAAGAGAATAAGTGAGACACGAGATGGTATTTGTGTCTCACTTATTCTCTTGCCAAAACACTGGCAAATTGGTGAACTGTGTGCTTAATCTACCTACGTGAAAATATACAGTCGAGAAGTGCAGGTATGTAGTCGCTACATTTACAATTTCACGGTGACACAGACGTACCTGTCGTCGCTGACTCGACGGTAGGCGGTGCACACACAGGCGGGGCGGCGCCAGCGCCGGCGACGACATGCGCACTCTCGCCCGCTCCATCTGTCCACACAACAACATAATACAACAATTATGTTCTAAGACGGACACGACAACTGAACAATTATGCAGTAAAATCAAATCTGTCATTTATAATTCATTGGAAGCGGCGGCGGTAGCCTAATGGCTAGGGCGTCGGACTTGCTATCATGTGGTTGCCGGTTCGGAACTCACCCATTGCACTGTCGTGGTGAACCCACTCGTAATACTAGCATTTAGCTTAGTATGAGAGGTTAACAAGATTACTGGTAACGTGTGTCAAAAAAAAACTAAATCTAAACACACACACACACGCACATGCACACACACAAACACAGGTAGCCATACATACATGATTACATGAATTTTTGTACAAATTTCGCATACCATATATGCGAAATTTGTACAAAAATTCACATGTAGTTATTATCTATTAAGATTTTAATTTTATATCAAAGGAATACACATTTTTCACAGTCACACAGTATTCTTATTACGTCAGCTATCTGCCAGTGCAAGTACCGACAAAATCGGTCCAGCCGTTTCAGAGATTATCCGGAACAAACAGACAGACAAAAGTTTTATTTTGGTATACGTACCGTGTATACATCCATATTCATTTACTAAAAAGCGGTTATTTTAATATTACAAACAGACATAGCGATGTATTTCTTTTCCTGTTATATGTATAAGTGAAGATATTTAGTTTTTTTTCTAGCGTCATACTGTTTCATTAATTTATAATTATCTTCCATTTATTTTCCAACATATTAATTTAAATTTTTAAATATTTTTACAAATTATATAAAAACATATAAACATTTAAAAATATAAAAAATAGTCATCCACCGGTATCGGGAACAGGGTCCAAGCTACCGGTGGTCAGGGCCCCAAAGAGAGGAACCTCCTAACAATACGCGCCGTATCTAGGAGTACCGCTCTCTGTATCACGCCCTTGACCCAGCTGCCTAACGAGAGCCTCAGCAGGTGTGAGTCGAGGCTCTTTGCTATTAAGAGGAGTGTCCCTCGCGAACGCAACAATGTTGCACAGTTGTCGCTGTCTCTATCCCTCGCGATGCGAACGCGTGCCCGAGAGGAGAAACAACAATACATTTGCAACATTTTCACGCGTATTTCTTATGTTCCGAATTTTGGAGATTACTCCTATAATATTGTTAATACGTAAAAAAAAATCTTGTAAAAATATATTCACTATATTATCTGGGTTTCTTTCGAATCAGAATGTTTCTGCATTGATACATTGTCGAGAAATACCAGCATATAGTTGGACCGTTTTTCAACGAAAATTGCCAATCTTTGAGCTCGTGTAACTTTTTAACCGTATATTGAAATGAAATTTTATACTACAGGAACACGTATTTTAATGATAAGATTGTTACTGCAGAATTCCAAAGACTTTCATTTGTTAATATTCAAGATAAGACCAAACTACGTTTGTATGGAGCGCGGAGCGGATACTATCCTCTTAAACTCATTAATTTCATTATTATAAGCATCATAAAATCTTTAGTAGTTGTTATTTACCTTTCGGTGACGGCGCTGACGTATCGATGTACACTGCTGGGCGACTCCGCGTAACGTCGGCGCTCCCACGCACCGCAGCCGCAAGTACACTCGCCGCCTGTATCAGATACATACATACAGTTCGGGTATGTTTACTGTACCTCTAAAATAAGTATTTTTTAAGGCCGTAGGTACAGTCACAATAACAAGTGTTGACTAGTTAAGGGATCATCCCTTAGCCCGATAAATGTAGTTTGCACACCAAGTGTGCAAAAAAATTTGCGATTTTTTTTATCATGGAAATTCGTAATACTATATTTTTCCTGCTCTAATTTGCAAAAATTGTAGGGAAACGAAAAGGATGGCGATAATAGTCATATATGCACCTGCATACTGCACATTTTTAAATAGGTTGCATTCTAATCGTGGGAGAGGTTAAGGCTAAAACGTCAGTTTTGGATGTAGATGGAGTTTTGGAACCTGCTGGGTTTACCGAAAAGTTAGGTAGAGGCGTATTTAATGTACGCCCAAACTTGGCCTGTATGTTTACGTCCCATGTGATAGGGGGCGACCCTATTGCCATTAACCGGGAAAAAATCCAGACTCCGAGCTGCCACTATAACTTTCATAGAAAAACCCTATATCACTTTGCTCGACCTGGGGATCGAACCCAGGACCTCTAGCATAGCAGGCTTAGGACCACTAGACTATTGAGGCAATCAAAATAATAATGTCAATCTATCTATGTATTTGTGAATTTGTTGTTGGAGTGGAATAAATTAATAAATAAATTATGTAATTGTATTAATTATAATTATACTCACTTTTCCTAGATGTCTGCTGTCCCATCTTCAGTGTTGTGTATTCAATTTGCACATGCAAAGTTCGTCCAGCGAACTACCATCTGTAAATGAAGACGAGAGACATTGAATCGTAATAGGATTGGTAGGCCACTGCCCCGGGGCTGAATGTCAAACAGTGGACACCGAATTATTAATACCGATTAGGGTTGACGTCGCCTGAAGACGTAAAATGTGGAAGCGAAATTCGACATCACAGGCAGTGGTCTCGGTAGCTTAGTTGGCAAAGCGTCTGGTGTACTTAACCAGAGTGACGCAGGTTCAAATCCTGTCTGAGATCGAATTTTATTTCACTTGAAATTTTCTTTCATTAAATAATTCATATCTTTCGTATTAGGGATGTTACAGAGTAGGAGTAGGAAGAACTGTTAAGGGCAAGTCTAATAAAATACATACGCCTTTTTCCTACAGAGGTAGGCAGAAACTATAGACTGTCACTTGCTACGACTCTTGCATATCTGTTTCGCTTCTTCCACATTCATACATCTCAACTAATATTATAAAGAGGAAAATGTTGTTTTTATATGTATGTTTTTAATGTTATCACACAAAAACTATTGGAACGATTTCAAAAATTCCTTTAAGGCATTTAAAAAAAAAATAGAGATCCGTCATAAAAATGCAATAATATAACCCAAGGTGTAAACATGGGCGAAGCTGCAGGCGGCAAGCTAGTATTTACATGAGTATGTTGGTTGCGAGTACTACGCACCTAACCTTTTTGGAGGACCCCGCCGATAAGATCGGTGTACGTCCTTCTACGACCTCTCCCGACGCTGACGTTGACATTCGCCTTATAAATTCCATTTGTTAATCGTCTGTCATTCATTCTCTCAACATGCCCAGCAAGCTTAGCATATTCCTTTAAATTGATGTCAGTACTATCATCTTTCAGTCCGCGACGTTGTCTCATCACATTATTTCTCAGTCCATCCTTCAGTATAATAAAAAAAAGTTTGTATTTATTTCTAGCTGGATGGCACAGAAATTCGTAACATTTGACAACCTTCGAGAAGAAATACCGAAACAAACTTAGAGATCATAGTCTCTTTACAAGTCCAGACAGTAGTACTATCAGATAATGTGAGTTTAACAATTTATAACACAATATCTGACTGCCTCGTTAGTCTAGTGGTCCCAAGCGCGACTGCTACGCTAGAGGTCTTGGGTTCGATCCCCAGGTCGAGCAGTGTTATTGGGTTTTTCTATGAAATTCTCAGTAGCAGCTCGGAGTCTGGATTTGTGCCCGGTGAATGGTAATAGGCTCGCCCCCTATTACATGGGACCTAAAACATACCGGCGAACTGTGGGTGTATATTAAGTACACCTCTGCCTAACCCTTCGGGGAATACAGGCGTGATGGTATGTTATGTTATGTTATCTGAACAGCCATAGCGGCTTTGAGTTGACCTGTCCTTACTTACGTCACTCACACATCAGTTGTCTTGTCCGAAAACATACTTATTATTCAGCCAATCCTAATTTATTCCTACTGAATATTGTGCATGCATTGTATAGATACATTGTGTGCAAGATATTAAATACATAATCATCATGTTTATACAAATAAAGAATAGATTATCTTATCTTTACAATGTGTATGTAATTAGTTACTTGACAAGTTAAAATCACTCATATGATAGTTCTATACTTAGTAACATTGACTCACAACAATAAAAATTATTGTGTGTCACTCCAATTGATGCTAATTGTTCCAATTTGTGGTCGACGCATTATAATAAACGACGTGAATTAGTGTCACACTTGATATTGTGCGCTCCCTAAAATACGGTCACATAACACAGTGATACATGCATGCTGTTAAGGCTTGTCTCTGTTTGTAGGAGAGTAGACTCTCCTAGGATATGTTTGAAAGTGCTGAATCCGCTGAGATTATAATGTAAAACTTGAACTTGTGTGTGTCTTTAAAGGATCTATTTACAGAAATACATATCATTTATGACTTGGGTGCCAAATTCAAATTCTTTTTGGTTTTTCACAAATTGTATGTCTATAACACATTTTGGGGACATAGTTGCAAGAATAGCAACATCAACTAGAGCTTATTTACAACTGAGTATTAAAAGTTTTGCTTAAAAATAATTCTTGTAGCTGATAGTAGTGTCAAGTAGAGGATTCTGATGACGAGAATGATTTCTAAGCATTTTAAAAGCGGCGGTATTCGTCGAAATTACGACCATTTAGTTGTCAATTCGAAACTCACCCATTGCGTTACCAACGTAAACCCACTTGTAATACAAGAATTTAGCTTAGTACGAAGGGTTAACAAGAATACTAATAAAGTGCAACCCACATTGCTAGTAAGCTTATTTTTTTTTAAAGTTCAAGTTGAAATTCCTACATGTTCAATTGTAAATACAAACCACCCAGAGACCTACCCAAATATACAGTAAGAATTTCATCAAAATCAATCCAGACATTGAGATTTTGTGAGACTAATGAACACCAATTGAATTTTATATGCAAAAGAAGAAGGTTATTACACTAAGTCTGGCCAACTAAAATAATAAACTGCAACTCCAAGATTAGATTATAAATGCCATTAATGATGCCTATCATAAGTGCAATTTGATTCTTACCTAAGTCTTAATAATTCAGTTTATAATTTAGCATGTAAATCACACCATTTACCACAGAAGTAAGCACAAACTAGAAACCACTACTAGCTAACTAAACTTGCCTGAAAATCAGTCTAACATTTTGTACCGATAAAACAATAATTTCAATACCTCTTGAAAAGTATCAGGGTTGCAAAAATTATCACATACAAGATGACGATAAGTTTGTAAATAACATTGAAATGATATCAAAAGATTCACACATTTCCTATTTTAAAGGTGTCAAAAGGAGATGTGCAAATATGTTTATATATTATTACTAGCTAACCCAACAGATCTTGTCCTATCTTAGCTATGGATATTCTATATATACACGGTGGAAGGGACATCGTCACATAAACACTTACCATGAATTCAGAACATGATGCCAGACACCCTGACTTGAAATTTTTCATCCATTACTTTTTTTTTAAATCTGCTGCTCCATACATTTTGATCGTGTAGGTATTGCAGTTTTGTAGGAAAAGACAGTTTTTTTTAATAACTGACGAAAAATATCAACACAGTGGGGTCCAGAATCAAGAACTGTATAATGTCAAGCGCCATATATACATCAGTGAATTAACAATATACATTCCCCCAAAAAAGTGGGGTTTCTTCAGTCTCGCTGCCGTGTCATGACAAAACACTAACTTAAGTTACTTTTTAACTAAAATTACAGTGTTTTGTCATACCACGGCAGCTCGGAGACTGAATGTTGGTTGGATATTTCCTTATTTAGGCAAGTGTTCTGTAATGGCTCCTCATCACTCAAATACTATGTACTTATAAATTCCCACTTCTGTTAGTGGCATGATATATAAAGAAAACATGCGTCAGAAGTAAGATATATTATTTCGAGTGGTATGTTATTTATTAGTCATAGAAGTAACATTGTAATACATGGTAATTTTACAATATATATCCCATAAAAAGATAAGGCCAACAGTTGGTCAGAGAGTCACCTTATTTTTCTTAAAATCTCGAACGACACTACCTTTGAGTATTTTTTTTTTCATCTTCATGGTAAACTTGGACAGGTTTCAACAAGTTCAATAACCCTATACGACCTCTCTACAGTATTGGCTAAAATTAATTCCAGAGACTTATTGCGGCTATGATTAACGACAAAAAGTATAAACCAAATGCTCGACTACAGACGGCTAGACAAGAGAAATAAACAAAATAATCAAAATAAAAGTTAGGAATTCCGCCATCTTGAAATTCTACATCATTAGAATAACGTGTGATTTTTATACCACAATAGATGAAAAAATACTCACGTCTATGTATTTGCAGATATTGTTTTTATATCTGATATCTTTTGTGAAATATTCCTATAACAAATCACAAAGATTTCTGGCTCTTTCGTACATTATCATTACACTTGGTTCACTCCCGGGTTCGTTATGAAACACGAAAACACTTGCTTGAATTAACAAACCAAAGGGCCGTTATTAATTTTTACATTCACAAAGTTATTACATATCCCTGAAATTAGCACAACAAAATACGCAGTTCTCGACTTCTCAGTTGCTTTCTGTTTCTGACATTTTTGTTTGAGTTCGTTCCGTTTTTCTATTTACAATAGCAGTACTGTGTAGTTTTGCATGAGGGTTCTTTATTATTTTTTGAGACACATTATTTTAGCTCTAAAGACTTGATGTTCTAGTGTTATTATATTAAAATAATTAATAATCAGGTAATAACATAAAAACTTGTTACAAACGTTTGTTAAAAGTAAAAGGGTAGATAATTTTCAAGAGATACGGTTTTATAAAGTGCTTGAAATGAACCGTAAACATTTGGTTTTTACAGGAACCAAAGAAAATATTTTTCTATTCCTTCTTTCGAGCCTGTTTATTTTAAAAATTTTGAAAAGTGCATGGGAAACAAAATTATTACTTTTAATTCGGGCGTAAACTGCAACCTTTCTTATAATCCTAGAATACTTTCTGCGTTACATAGGTGGGTGTACGCACGGCTACACACCAAGCTATACATAACCAGTTTACGCTGACCTCTTATTATTTATGAAGCCTATACAATCTGATCAAGATCAGCTTAAACTGGATTTGTATAGGTTGACCTGTACCTGTGTGTACATTAGTACACCTCTGCCTAACCCTTCGGGGAATACAGGCGTAATGGTATGTTATTTTTACTTTCTAGTGTTGTATTGATGCTGTGAACATAGCTCCTCAAATATTTGCGCTTTATTGAGCGTAGACCATAGAGCAAAACATGGAACAAAAGCCTCTGAAGCCATACCAAAAATATTACAAAAAAAAAATACGTAGAGCAATCCAAGTCCACCATAAACAAGAAAACTTTTTTTGTTTCAAAGCTACGAAGTCGCCATCTTGTTGGATGTTAAATTTTATTGGGAAAATCGAAGAATTTTCTCGTATTTAATTTGTTTTGGTGTTATATGTGTTGTAATTTAAAATGTCTAAGCGCCGAATTGAAGTGATGGACCCATTTATAAAAAAGAAAAGGTTAGTAACACGTTTTCTAAACGGTTGTTGTGCCATGCTTTAATTCATAGTTTATATGCCTTTGTTTGCGGCATTTAATTTAATTATAAGATAAAATGGTGACACACTTATATTTACGGGGTTTGTCTTCATAGTTTCACGTTCTTGAAAATATAAATTTGACTGAAAACATAAAATAAGTCCATAGTGTTTCACGTCCGTTTAGTCCGTTTTGCGAATTATTTTCACTGAAAATACATAGTTTCAGGCATCTGGTTAACAAGTTCATTCATTATTCTTTAAAAGAAGCTAAACTAATTTAAAATAATAACTTGGCCAGCATATTGATTATAATAACATATTTTGTTACACAAAAAATTATTTGTCCCGTACGTTATCCCACTTGTGGGGAAAGGCATTACCCCTTTTATTAATTTACAATACAAATGGATCCTCCCCTCTGAACTCTTTATAGATATATCTATACAGACAGACAGAGGTGTACTATTGTACACCAACAGCTTTCTGATGTATTTTGGTGATCCCATATAATAATCAATAAGTTAGCATTACCTGTTCACAAATCTAAACTCGTTACTGAGAATTTCATAGAAAATCCTTGTTAATATTGCTCAACTTAAGTATTGAACCCAGGATCTTTTGCGAGTTTAGCATAATGATTAGTTTTTGTGCTCGTTTCCTGATTTATCCCTTAAAAAAAAGATTTTCCATACTTCATCCCAGACCTAAGCACTTGTATAACATTTTTGTAAACTCATTCAGGCAGTTGTTGATTTAGTAAAAAGGACGAAAGAGGTTTGTTATATTATGTTCAATTTGTATATTAAATACAGTATTGTAATGTGACTGAAAAATGGTTGTTTATAAAGTCATCCTATCAACTAGCTTACTTTTAAAATAAACAGATTCAGTTCTTTTCTAACCCTTGTGTGCCCAGGTTACATTTTTTATTGGCTTTTTCAATGTTTTGTAGGTTCATAACACACTAGCTTTCCGCCCGCAGCTTGGCCCTCGTGGACTATGCGTTACTTTTCATTTTACGGGTTATAGCCTATGTCACTCAGGAATAATGTCACTTTCTATTGGTGAAAGAATTTTCAAAATTGGTTCAGTAGATCCAGAGATTACTCCCTACAACTTCACATACTTTATCTCTTCATAACATAAGTATAGATATTGTGCCCTGCTGTTTCACCGCGTTGTCCCACTCCTAAGGATCATAGTGTGATGCTAGATAGCCTATAGCCACAAAAGAGTAGTATGGCCCTCCTCACGCATGTGGCTAACATATACTAGCTTTCCGCCCACGGCATCGCCCGCGTGGTTTCTCGGCTTTTCTACATTTAAATTTTTCCCATTTTTTTTGCTACATTTTTCATTGGTGATGATATATAGCCTATAGCCTTCCTCGATAAATGGGCTATCTATAACTGAAATAATTTGCCAAATCGGACCCGTAGTTCCTGAGATTAGCGCGTTCAAGCAAACAAACAAAAAAAACTCTTCAGCTTTACAATATAAGTATAGATATTTTTTTTAATCCAACTAGTAGTTACAGAGATTAGCATATTTAAACAAACAAACTGTTCAGCTTTTATTTTATTAGTACCTACATATTATAAGTGCATGGCGGTAATCGTGACATAGCAGTCATAATTATTTATAACTGTAACTTTTGCATAAAAACCATTACTGAAACTACATACACTAAATAAGTTATTTGACTATTTTTTATGACAGTAAAAATGTTTACGTTAGGCCATAGTCCAACACGCTAGACTACAGCAGGTTGATAAGGAATGGTACTTCACAAACTTCACGACTAAGCGTGTTCTGCATGTGGGTGGGAAGTTGTTATTTTACAATCAAATCTTTCCTCTTTATTAGTTTAGAAAACTTTTATAAGTGTTGATGAAACATTATTGACTTTAGTTGTATGGTTCCAAAAAGTTGATCCTATGGAGAAGAATCCGGCAAAACCTCCATAGACACTCTTTTAATTCACTAATGCATGTAGTTGCCTCATGAGGGCAAAACAATAGATTTTGCATTGTTTATTTTTTTTATTTTATTTATTTTATTTTATTGGTCTACCAACAAATGTTACATCCATGCATAATTAAATAGAGCACATAACACTAATACTAGATGTACAATATAAAGCGGTAAACACTACTTGCAAAAAATAATATACAGTTTAATGGATATAAATAAAAGATCAACTGTAAAGGTAGGTGAGCCAAAATATCATCCAATTGTGTCTACAATATGGCGCTTGACGGGATAAAATAAAAAAAAATCATTTTTTTCTGGTACATAGATCGCGCAACGCCATAGATAACAGGATATAAGGACATTGGAGGTTAATGTCATAATAAGCCGGAAGTCGGGACTAAAGTTAAAAGAAGGTTCTCAGCATCTGAGAAATCATGTCGGCGGGCATGTCATCATCATCATCACATCAGCCGCCGTCCTCTGCTAAACGTAGGCCTCCCCCAAAGAGCGCCAACCATCCCGGTCTTGGGCAGCTCGGATCCATCAGCTGCCAGTCACCTTTAAATCGTCGGTCCATCGTGTCGCAGGGCGTCCCACTCTAAGATTTGCCCAAACGCGGTATCTACTCTAGCACCTGTCTGCTCCAACGATCGCCTATCCGTCTGTAGACATGGCCGGCCCAGGCGGGCATGTGCGTCTTATGAATTCCCCGCTTTATAAACACAACATATGAAGTCCATACATATCGTAGCAGCATATAAAAACTTGCATACATACATACATACATACATACATATTGTCACGCCTGTCTCCCATGGGGGTAGGCAGAGACTGTATATTTCTACTTGCTACGATCCTGGCACACTACTTTCGCTTCATCTACATTCATTAATCTCTTCATGCATTACCGTCGGCATAGGGTGCTCGGAATCTTTTTTTAGAACATCAGCAATTTGGTTGCGGTACGTTCTCTGAGGTCTTGTCCATCCATAATCACCATATATATTTGTTTCGTCAATCTCCGTTCATCGATTCTCTCTACATGACCAAACCATCTTAACATACCTTTCTCAATCCTTGTTACTACATCTTCTTTCACTCCACAACGCTCCCATATCACACTGTTTCTCACTCTATCTTTTAGCGTAACACCACACATACTTATTTTATGTAAAGTTTACATTCCTTATTTATTTCATCACCAGGGAAGAGAAAGCGGCTGCGGCTGCCAAGTCCGGCGCCAGCGGTGAGTCCTCAGATTCGACGCTCGCTACCCTGGGCACCAGCATGCCGCCCACAGCCACCAGCACTCCTGGCGTCAACCCATTCACTGGTAAGTTCTTATTTCCTGTCAAGTCACTCCCTATAAAGCAACTTCATCTCTGTTGAGTTTGAAGTGACAGGTTTTAGCTTACCAGTTCATCAAACTCTTTTGAATCAGCTTACCGATTCATCAAACTTGGAGACAGTTTCCAGTCTAAACAGATGCCGCTGAATATCAGTATTTTACACTTAGCAACTGCCACAGACTCGACACGACTAGTGCAACACTGTTTCTGTAGCAGCAACGGCAACGGCAACACCGATATTCGACAGAAAGACTGGTTGTCAGGCACTGGCTCAGGTCAGGCTGGTAGTTAAAAGCCTAATGGTTTTTAACTACCACTACCAATTGTCATAGGTGTTCATATGGAAACCGGGAGCGACGGCATTATGTGCACTCCGAGGCACTCCGAGGGTCTCGATGTGTTAAAAATGTTATTTGTTCCTATTATTGTCACTTTTAGGATCAGTATATTCTCTGTTTGATAACAAATTTCATGAAATATTTGATTCCAGGTCTGCCACACTCTCAACGCTACCACGAGCTCCTCCGCCGCCGGCTCGGCCTCCCTGTATGGGAATACAAAAACGACTTCATGAGACTCCTCAACACACACCAATGTGTGGTCCTCGTTGGTGAGACCGGTTCTGGAAAGACCACTCAGATACCGCAATGGTCTGTTGAATTTGCTGCCGTCACCGCAGGCAAATCCAAAGGCGTTGCTTGTACACAACCTCGGCGAGTAGCCGCCATGTCGGTAGCCCAACGAGTGGCTGAAGAAATGGATGTGGCTTTAGGTCAACAAGTTGGTTACAGTATCCGTTTTGAGGACTGCTCCGGTCCACACACTATCCTCAAATACATGACAGACGGTATGTTGCTTAGAGAAGCGATGTCAGACCCAATGCTCGAACAATATAGAGTGATACTACTTGATGAAGCTCACGAGAGGACCCTCGCTACTGATATACTGATGGGTGTCTTGAAAGAGGTTATAAAGCAACGCTCGGACTTGAAACTAGTTATTATGTCCGCTACGTTGGATGCGGGCAAGTTCCAACAGTATTTCGATAATGCACCGCTTATGAACGTACCAGGTAGAACACATCCTGTTGAAATATTCTACACACCACAGCCAGAAAGGGATTATTTAGAGGCAGCTATACGCACGGTCATCCAAATCCACATCTGCGAAGAGATTTCTGGAGACATCCTACTATTTTTGACAGGACAAGAAGAGATAGAAGATGCTTGCAAACGAATTAAGAGGGAGATTGATAATTTGGGTCCGGACGCTGGGGAATTGAAATGCATACCGTTATATTCGACTCTTCCACCAAATTTGCAACAGAGAATCTTCGAGCCAGCGCCGCCGAACCGCGCAAACGGGGCCATAGGACGAAAAGTGGTTGTTTCAACAAACATAGCAGAAACTTCTCTAACGATAGATGGCGTTGTGTTCGTGATAGATCCTGGTTTTGCTAAACAGAAAGTGTATAACCCTCGTATTAGGGTGGAGTCATTATTAGTGTCTCCGATTAGTAAGGCGTCCGCCCAACAGAGGGCGGGCAGAGCAGGGAGGACAAGGCCGGGCAAGTGCTTCAGACTGTACACAGAGAAAGCTTACAAGAATGAAATGCAAGACAATACATATCCTGAGATTTTAAGGTGATTGGTGGTATAAGATTTTTATTATTATTTTTTTAATCTCTTCTTTGATACTTGCTGCGGCATATTTCATTCGTATCCAAAATAATATAACATAACATAACATACCATCACGCCTGTATTCCCCGAAGGGTTAGGCAGAGGTGTACTTATGTAAATACACCCACATTTTGCCGGTATGTTTAGGTCCCATGTAATAGGGAGCAAGCCTATTGCCATTAACCGGGTACAAATACACAGACTCCGAGCTGCTACTGAGAATTTCATCAAAAGAACTCAATAACACTGCTCGACCTGGGGATCGAACCCAGGACCTCTAGCGTAGCAGTCGCGATTGGGACCACTAGACCAACGAGGCAGAAAAGAATATATTGAAACAAAAACTAGTCTATATCCTTCTTCAAGGTATTTTTTATTGGATTACTCAGCAAACGAGCAGTCAAGCTACCTGATGGTAAGTAGTCTCCGCCGCCAACTGCAAAACTAAAAGGGTTGCAGATGCCTTGCCGAGCCTCTTTAGGGGAGGGAAAAGGGAGAGAAAAGGAGAAGGAAGGGGACTGAGGGAGGAATTGGGCCTCCGGCGCTCCACACTAACCGTACGAAACGCAACGTATTTTGAAAAAGGGAAGGAAAAATCGCGCTGGCATCGAGGCAGTACTAACTACTGTTATAATTTCAGACTGCACGACTAATTTTGATGGATTTTGGTATATCTAAATAGGCTCGCCAACGCATCTGCAACTCCTTTGGTATTGCAGATGTCCATGGGCGGCGATGACTACTTACCTCATTTAAATCCTGGGATAACTCAGCAAACGAGCAGGCAGGCATTTTGCTGAGTTATCCCATAAAAAAACACATGTCTATAGGCGGCGGTTGCCATATACAACTTTGTCTTCTGCCAGTAAATTGAAAAAAAAATGACAAACAGACAGAGTTATTTTCGCAATTATTATTGAGATTTTCCAATTCCAATTACACTTTAGTAGCTTTGTTACTTTACAAAATCTTTAGATCTTTTAACAAGTGTATGTTTATAGAGCTCAAAAGACCCCATGAAGACCCCATCGAGTAGCAAGTTAGTCTAACTGACCGCCCAATTGCCGTTGCAGATCAAACTTAGGATCTGTAGTTTTGCAGTTGAAAAAACTTGGCATCGATGACTTGGTGCATTTCGACTTTATGGACCCGCCCGCGCCTGAGACGCTGATGAGAGCCCTGGAACTCCTCAACTACCTCGCTGCCTTGGGTAAGAATTACTCATATAAATTTGCTAGCTTTCTGCCCACGGCTTCGCTCGCGTGGTTTCTTTGCTTTTTTCTATGGGCAATTACCATAGAAAAGTGTCTATCTGTAATATAAAAAATTAAGCAGCTTTTTACTAAATGCATATGGAGTTATACACGGTACATATACATATACCAAAATATCATTTTTTATAAGTTTTGTCTGTCTGTTTGTTCTGGCTAATCTCTGGAACGGCTGGTCCGATTTTGACAGGACTTGCACTGGCAGGTAGCTGATATAATAAGAAGTAGCTAAGGCTACTTCTTATATTAGACATTTATATTTTAAATAGAATACAAAAAAACCAAGAAACCAAGCGAGCTAAGCCTTGGGCGGAAAGCTATACTACATATAAACTAGAGATTGCAAACCGGGCCCGGCCATTCTTACCGGGCCCGGTGACCGGGCCCGGTAAGAATAATATTAATATTATAAGAAAAAACATAATACTTTACTTTTAACATACAAGAATTTGTTTTGTTTATAGCAAAGCTCCCAAAGTTTATCTATCTATCTAATCTAAGTTGTTAGACACGTTTAGTACTTTAAGCTGCGTTATTAGTTTCTTATTTTAATACTATTTTTTCAAATAGACACTATAAGGAGCAAAGAGAAAGACCTGCTTGTTTAAACTTATTAAAAATGAATAAATACAAATACTTCACGCCGGAACAGTTGCTGTCACTATACCAAGCATAGGTTCGGTCACGCATGGAGTACTGTTCGCACCTTTGGGACGGATTGTCTATACTCCATTTGGTTAGGTACTTAACTAAAGGTAAACAATAAAAATGGCGGCGTTCAGGGCTCTTCAACCTTTATTACAATGGTATCTTATGAATTGGGAGTGAAATTAATAATAACACATCTAACCATCAATAAAAACAACGAACAAACAAAACTATAACTAAATAATACAATTTACGGCAAAAGAAACACAAAAACGAACGAAAGTACAAACTGTTACGAATGGCGTCTGGTTACCCGACTAAGTATAATATCGGTTAATTATTTTGCCGCGCTTCCTCACGCTACTACTTCTTAATTTTTTCGAGTTATCAAAAGTCTAATATGTAGAAAAAGGTTTTGATTTCCTGTCTTTTTAGATTCTTTCTAGTAGGCACATTGCAATACTTTATGACATAATAATCAGATTTGATTTATTTATTGGTTGCAAGCTTAAGAATTTATAATTACCATTTAATATTAAACAAAGTAGTAAAATATGCTAGTATAGTAAAGGAAAATTATTTTGAATGATTAAATAATTTATTTTGGTTACGTTTTGTTTCAAGATGAAAAATGGCCCTATAAAAGAACCTTTTTTATGATTTGTTTACCTTTAGTTAAGTACCTAACCAAATGGAGTATAAATACCAACGTGAGGCTTTGGAGTTCATTGAGAAGAGAGCTAAGAAGCTAATCGGCAATGACGCACTTTGCAATGCAACTGCAAAGCCTTGAGCATCGGCGCAAAGTTGCTTGTCTTTCTGTCTTTTAGGCAGTTATATTTCGGAGAGTGTGCTTCGGAACTACATGAAATAGTTCCATCATCCCTGTTCCACTATCGGACGAACAGAGCTACGGCAAGGCATCGCCGCTGCGTGGTGGAAGTGCCTAAATCTCGCACTAAGCGTTTTGTCTCTACGTTTATAGTGCGTACTGCTTTATTGTAGAACTCGCTGCCGGAATGTTTATCCCCAGGGACCTACAATTTAGGTGTCTTCAAGACGAGAGTGAATACATTCTTCTAGACAAGTGCGCTCCACCGTAGACCACTTAGTTGTTTAACATCAGGCAAGTCCTGGTCAAGCGCAAGCCTAAAAAAACTAATACTAATTTTACTTTTCCGTTCCTAAGTAATAGTAATCAATTCTGCATTAAGTGTGATTTTGAGACTTGAGTGAGACTGATTATTGTGATAATTGTTCATAAGCCAGTTTGAATGAATATTAACCTTGAATCATTGTCTTTTTCTATTCATATATAGAAAATTTTCAAGGTTTCACCGCTAACACTCAACCCGCCAACCCGGCCGGGCCCGGCGGGCCCGGCCGGGTTGGCGACGACTGCCATCGGGCCGGGCCGGGTTCAGAAACATACCGGGATGCAATCTCTAATATAAACCTTCTTCTTGAATCACTATCTATTACTGAATATAGTATTAACATCCGTTTTGTAGTTTAGAAGTCCTAAGCGCACAATCAGCGGGAGCGACAATGTTTTATATTATCTAAAGACTAATATAATAATAATATATAGGCTATGTAACTCAGGAATAATGTAGCTTTCTATTGGTGAAAGAATTTTCAAAATCGGTTCTGTAAATCCAGAGACTACCCCCTACAACCTCACAAGCTCTACCTCTTTATAAGATATAATATTGTTGTTTAGTAATATTTTAAGCATTGATATGACCATTGGACTGCCAAAGATTGCTTAGTATTGATAAAAACATTGGAACTTGAACTATAAGTACCATAACATAACATACCATCACGCCTGTAATCCCCGAAGGGTTAGTAGAGGTGTACACCCACACTTCGCCGGTATGTTTAGGTCCCATGTAATAGGGGGCGAGCCTATTGCCATTAACCAGACACAAATCCAGACTACGAGCTGCTACTGAGAGTTTCATAGAACAACCCAATAACACTTTGCTCGACCTCGGGATCAAAACCAGGACCTCTAGCGTAGCAGTTGCGCTTGGGACCACTAGACCAACGAGACAGTCTTTATAATATAAGATATAATATTGTTTTTTAATAATATTTTAAGCAGTGATTAGACCATTGGACTGTCAAAGATTCCTTAGTATAGATAAAAACATTGGACTGCCTCATTAGTCTAGTGGTCCTTAGCACGACTGCCACGCTAGAGGTCCTGGGTTCGATCCCCAGGTCGAGCAAAGTGTTACATATTGGGTTTTTCTATGAAATTCCCAGTGGCAGCTCGGAGTCTGTATTTGTGCCCGGTTAATGGCAATAGGGTCGCCCGCTATTACATGGGACCTAAATACCGGCGAAATGTGGGTGTACATTAGTACACCTCTGCCTTACCCTTCGGGGAATACAGGCGTGATGGTATGTTATATGTTATGTTATAAAAACATTGTAATTATTTATACACAGATGACGACGGCAACCTGACGGATTTGGGCGCGGTGATGGCGGAGTTCCCGCTGGACCCACAGCTGGCCAAGATGTTGATCGCCAGCTGTAACCACAACTGCTCCAATGAGATCCTCTCCATCACAGCCATGCTCTCAGGTACGTATTCTGTGAAGATTGACGAACCGAACTTATTTTGTGTTCAAAATTCAAAGAGTTCTGACAGGGTTTTGGGCTAGTGAAGTTTTTTTTTTTTTTTTTTTTTTTATGGGATAACTCGGCAAACGAGCAGGCGAGCTACCTGATGGTAAGTAGTCATCGCCGCCCATGGACATCTGCAAAACCGAAGGAGTTGCAAATGCGTTGCCGAGCCTATTTAGGGAAAGGGAGGGGAAGGAGAAAAGGAGAAGGAAGGGGATTGGGGGAGGAATTGGGCCTCCGGCCCTCTCGCTCACCGAACGAAGCGCAGTTACGAAACGCTACTACTCGCCGACGTCGGTCTTCTGCGAGAGTGTGGTACTTCCCCGGTCGAGCCGGCCCATTCATGCTGCGAACAGCGTGGCCCTACCACAACAAAAAAGAAGTTCTCTGGTTTACACATTTTTGTAAAACAGGATAAATAAATCTGTGGCTTCTCCTTACTCCAGCGCCTTTTCATTAGTAGTAGTTACGATCAGTAACGAGTAGCGTCTTGGTGGCATGTCTAAATGCCAGCATGAATTTGTCGGTATGACCGGGGAAGTACTACCCTCCCACAGAATATCGACGTCAAGTAGCAGAATGCATACTGTTGAGTTCCGCACGGTGAGTGTGGAGCACCGGAGGCCCAATTCCTCCCTACGTCTCCTTCCTTCTCCCTTTTTTTCCTTAAATAGGCTCGGCAACGCATCTGCAACTCGTTTGGTATTGCAAATGGCCATGGGCGATGACTACTCACTATCAGGTAGATTGCCTGCTCGTTGGCCGAGTAATCCCATAAAAAAATTAAGGAGAGAGAGGGGCTCGAAGTTATAATTATGTCTAAATAGATCTTTTAAAGGCACTTAGAAGTCAATGTTTTACATTTTTTTTCAGTAAATAAATATTAATCAAATTACCAAAAACTATAAATTAATATTAATTTATTATTTAAACTAGTTATACTGGACTGCGGGCCCTTTGTTTTAAATCTTTGCTAAACTAAAAATTCATAAGTCTAGTGGTCCTTAGCGCGACGGCTACGCTAGAGGTCCTGTGTTGTATCCCCAGGTCGAGCAAAGTGTTATTGGGGTTTTCTATGAAATTCTCAGTAGCAGCTTAGAATCTGGATTTGTGCCCGGTTAATGGCAATAGGCTCGCCTCGAATAGAAGGCGAAATGTGGGTGTACAGTGGTCTGCCTAACCCTTCAGGGAATACAGGCGAGATGGTATGTAATGTTAAAACAAGTCTGTCTTGCTGTCTCCAAGCAATCGACCTCCAGTCTCGGGGGGGAGTGACGTAGCGACATCTAGCGCACTACATGGAACTACGTCGAGCAAATCCTGAATCGCGCAAGTGGAGTTTACCGCGCGACTTGCATACAGTTTGTTCGAAATAAGTAAGCCGACCGTAAGTTGTCTGCAAGATGTTTAAAAGTGGTAAATTTTAATAGAAAGAGTCGGTGTAAAGATAATTATGGTCGTATAATTATGTTTCACATTTCTAATTATTTTGTTTACTAATTTCGATATTTATGTATTAAAACACTTAATTAAACGATTTTATCACCGCGGTTGTTCGGAACGGCTAACTTCCGATCGGCTTACTTATTTCGAACAAACTGTATATACAACCGCCTGACATCAACCGTCGGGCCGTAGCCCACCAGGCAAGAACGCCTGGTTGGAGGATCCTCCCTTTGGTTAGAGGGGCAACACATCTCGCTTCTCTACAGTAATGTTAAAACATGAAATAATATAATACATAACACAGTTTCCTTATAACCGTGGATGCTGTAAAGGATCTGAAATGTCTGAAATGATCAAGTAATATCAATATAACGCGATAAAATCCGTAAAAAGTAATTAATATTGAATTTGACGTTTCCAGTACAACAGTGCTTCGTCCGACCGAACGAGGCTCGCAAGGCGGCCGACGAGGCCAAGATGAGGTTCGCACACATCGACGGAGATCATCTCACGCTGCTCAACGTGTACCACGCCTTCAAACAGAGTGAGTTTCATATCTCATATTCTCATATTTAGTAGTAGTAGTGCCTGCTGGCATGTCTAAATGCATGTCTGACCACCGGTAGCTTGGACCCTGTTCCCGATACCGGTGGAAGACTATTTTTATATAATTTTAAATGTTTTTATACTATTTGTAAGAATATTTAAAAAATTTAATTAATATGTTTTAAAATAAATGGAAGCAAATAATAATAAATTAATTTCAACAAAACTTTCTACTATTTTATAACTCATTTTGGTAGAATTATATTTTAAAAGCAAACAAATCAGGGGCCGTATTACCACGTAATAATGCCATCATTTTGAGGTTGTGAGAGAAGGGTGCCGCTCTACAGGTTAAATCTCAGACTAATAATCCTATAGACGGAGCCTTTATGAAAGCTGCGTACCCATTTTTTGTTAGTGTGCGATTCTAGAGTAGTGTTAGTGTGCGTGACTAGGGAAGGGTCGACGCTTTAAAGCATATCGATAGAATCTGTAGTACATCGACTGTTTGTGCAAAATGTGCGCTTGTTAAATAAAAAATATGCACACATAAATAATAATTAAAATATATAATCATCATGGTATGAGGTTAAATTAAAGAGTAGCACGTAGTACCGAGTAGACCGTGATGGATGGCACAAACTTAGTGAGGCCTTTTATACCCAGCAGTGGTTAGTCAGGCTGTGGATGATAATAATGAAGATAAGGTTAAATTAAAGTAACAATTTATTACCAATGAAGGGTAAAACTTTAATAAATACAAAGACACATATTTTTACGAATTTATTTATTGTAGGAAAATTTACACACACAAGATAAACTTAGCGCAAACTCATTAAACTCATAATTATGAAAAACTTCTCACAGCCACCAGCCGAGATTTTGACAAAGATGTCATAATTTTCACTGCTCGCCTGGGTGTTGTAGGAATGTCGTCTGGTACGACACCAGTCTCGTTCATTCTCCTCCGACTTCTAGGTGTGATTTGCGTTTCATTAATTGACCCTGCTTTTCTCTTCTTTGCTACCTAAGGAAAGATACATAATGTATGAATATTAGTTTATTTAACTATAACTACTAAATAAAAATAAAAAACACCTTCGAAAATTATATCTCGAACGATTTTCATCAAACATATCTAAGAACACTCCCGAATAAATAAAATAAAAACCTTCTAAATAAAAAAAATCTGTTCGGGAGCTACGATGCGACAGACAGACACACACACACACGTCAAACTAACACCCCGTCGTTTTTGCGTCGGGGGTTAAAAACAAAGTACGTTAAACATATATTTTTTACTAGCTTTCCGCTCGCGGCTTTATTCATCGTACTGAGACTTGAAAGTTAAACGAAAACGAGGTAGTATTTTATAACACTACCTGGTAATATTCCGGATACCCTTCGAATATAGTTGGAATTGTATCAGACTTTAGTTTTTTTACAGATAAACCCGGTATAAAACAGGAACTTTCAAAGTGTTTGGAGCAAAGCCTTGAATATTTCATTGGCTCCAGTTCTGACGCCTTACAGCTTTAATCCACTCACTTCTTATTTCAGGACATTTTGGATATCTACAAACATAAGCAAAAAATAATATACTGTATCAACAACAAACGTCGATACTGTCGATAGATTGTATCGATATATGTAGTCGATAATGTTGTACACGTCACTGCAGTTCACGTCTAAAACAACGCCTAATGTTAAACATTAATTTAGACTATGAGACTTGGCTTTCATCAATATGTTAAAGACAATCTTAGTCATAATATGTAAATCTTTTATATTCATCGATTTTCTAACCATAAACCTCTGTAATTAACGATAAAATTGTTGTCAAAGACTTACGTGTGAAATGATAATTCTGGGTCTTTTACGCCTCCTTTCGTGGTTCTTGATAAACAATATACAGCCACACACGACATACTTCCGTTTTATCAACTTAGTCCTTTCTAAACCACTGTTATTATTTAATATTTCGCATTTAAACTGCACCGAGCCGCAATGTTTTGACCGACATGTCGGTCATATGTTGACACGAATTACACAGACAGTGCGACGTTGCCAGACTTACGTGTGCTGTACCTTTTACTCGTCCCTAAACTCCGTGAAATAGACAGAGAAAAGAATAATTCATTTGACACACCGATACAAGAGCGGCAACAACTTATTACTCCGTCTATAGGATTATTAGTCTGAGGGTTAAATAGTGGCGTCCCTCTTTCACAACGTAAAAATGATGGCATTAATACGTGGTAATACGGCCCCAGAATCTGAAGCCAAATTAGGCATGGCCAGTTCGGTAATCAGAGCCAGTCCCCTCGACTTATTTAACCAGTATTTGATAACAATTTGAGCTTGGAATGTTGTACTATATTACAGAAACAGTTCGAAGAGTTTTAGCGTAACAATAAATTAACTTAAATTAAAGTAATATAAAAAAAGCCTCGTTAGGCTAGTTGTTCGAAGCGCGACTGCTACGCTAGACGTCCTGGGTTCGATTCCCAGATCGAGCAGTGTTATTGGGTTTTTCTATGAAATTCCCAGTAGCAGCTCGGAGTCTGGATTTGTGCCGGGTTAATGGCAATAGGCTCGCCCCTTATTACATGGGACCTTAATATACCGGCGAAGTGTGGGTGTACATTAGTACACCTCTGCCTAACCCTTCGGGGAATACAGGCGTGATGGTATGTTTATGATGTAATATAAAAGAGTTTGGAAGTGTTTGAATGTCCTCTTTATTGTGTCTAGTGAGATGTACATGAGTGATGCATATAAGAGATTGTGTAAATAATAGTACTGAATACAGGCGAAATAATATGAATAGACGTAAATCAGTAAAAAAAATTGAATAATCTATTTTACTGGTAAAGGGAACTTACTGGCAACATCTATTTATTTAAAAATTGTGGTGTTTCAGACATGGAGGATCCTCATTGGTGCTATGACAACTTCATCAACTACCGCTCACTGAAATCCGGAGATAACGTGAGACAACAGCTAAGCAGGATAATGGATAGGTGAGTAGCTCAATAGTGAGCTTTTCCACCCTTTCCGGAGCGCTCTTACCTGACGTCCTACCCCCACTCTTCATCGTGACTTAACGAACCCGAGCAACGAAAGGACCGGAGGCCCAATTCCTCCCTCAGTCCCCTTCCTTCTCCTTTCCCTGCCTCGGCAACGCGTCTGCAACTCCCTTTGTTTTGCAGATGTCCATGGTCGGCGATGACTACTTACCATCAGGTAGCTCGCCTGCTCATTTGCCGAGTTATCCCATTAAAAAAAAGAAAGAGCCATAGCGCTCTGAGTTGACTATATACAAACTCACAAATTTTAACCTCTATAATATACTAGCTTTTGCCCGCGACTTCGTCCGCATGGAATTGATTTCTCCCAATCCTGTGGGAATTTCCCAAAATATAATTATAACTTAAAGCCTTTATGCTATTCTGATGTATAAACAATACTGTAAAGTTCCATCAAAATTCGTTCGATAGTTATCGCGTGAAAGAACAACAAACATCCATCCATCCATCCTTATAAACTTTTACGTTTATAATATAAGTAGAAAGTAGTGTTCAATCAAGCTTGTTTTGTCTGTTTTCAGGTTTAATTTAAAACGAACAAGTACAGAGTTCACAAGCAAGGACTACTATATAAATATAAGGAAAGCATTAGTTAACGGATTCTTCATGCAGGTACGTCATTTTTTATTTAAAAACTAGCTGGTTTTTTTTGCTCGTCTCTACGCTTGTAGCCTGACTGCCTCGTTGGTCAAGTGGTCCCAATCGCGACTGCTACGCTAGAGGTCTTGGGTTCGAGCCCCAGGTCGAGCAAAGTGTTATTGAGTTTTTCTATGTAATTCAGAAAATTCAGTAGCAGCTCGGAGTCTGGATTTGTGCCCGGTGAATGGCAATAGGCTCGCCCCCTATTACATGGGACCCAAAACATACCGGCGAACTGTGGGTGTACATTAAGAACACCTCTGCCTAACCCTTCGGGGAATACAGGCGTGATGGTATGTTATGTTATGTTTAAAATTCGATTCTTTTGAATCCTTCGCTTCCTTAGGCTCTTGATAAGTCACTAGGCTATCACTGGACTGTTGTTTTAACCCGGTAAATGTAGTTTGCACACCAAGTGTGCAAAAAAATTAGCGATTTTTTTTATCATGGAAATTCGTAAAACTATATTTTTCCTGCACTTATTTGCAAAAATTGTAGGGAAACGAAAAGGATGGCAATAATAGTCATATATGCACCTGCATACTGCACATTTTTGCATAGGTTGCATTCTAATCGTGGGAGAGGTTAATTAACCATTTTAAACATGTTTCCAGGTGGCGCACCTGGAGAGGACCGGCCACTACCTGACGGTGAAGGACAACCAGGTGGTCCAGCTGCACCCGAGCACCTGCCTCGACCACAAGCCCGACTGGGTCATCTACAACGAGTTCGTGCTCACCACAAAGAACTACATACGCACCGTCACCGATATCAAACGTAACTATCAATATTTTTATGTAAATAGATCTTTTAAAGACACTTAAGCTGGAAACATACGATCGGACTGATATGTGTGCACGATCTTTTAATACGTGGCTTGCCAGATCCCTGTCGGACGTCCGAACGCTCAAGGTCACCACAAGGTTGCGTCCACGACTTACGTCCGATAGTTTGCACAGCTCAGTATACATTCATTATCTAGATTCCTATAAGTCGCGGCCGTCAGTCGCGTCCGATGGTATGTTGCCAGCTTTATACAAGTCAATGTTTTACTGACTGCCTCATTAGTCTAGTGGTCTTAAGCGCGACTGCTACGCTAGAGGTCCTGAGTTCTATCCCCAGGTCGAGCAGTGTTATTTTATTTTATGAAATTCTCAGTAGCAGCTCGGAGTATGGATTTGTGAACGTTTAACAAAAACAAAATTTGGCGCCCAAGAGAGACGATCTGCTTTAACCCTTCAGAAATACAGGCGTGATAGTATATTATCTAATCTTATTATTTATATTCTTGTTCACAGCGGAATGGCTTCTAAAAATAGCACCACAGTACTATGAACTTAACAACTTCCCACAATGCGAAGCGCGGCGGCAGTTGGAACTGCTGCAGGCGCGGTTAGAGTCCAAAGCTTATCAGGAAGGGTTCTAAACGATCGGCGACTGGAGAAGGAGATAGACATAAGAGGAGACGGGAGATGCTGACAAAGATATGTGTAAGCAAGAAGATATATGAAAGCCACATACAAACACAGAGGTCTTATTTTTATTTGTTACCCTGTACCCTGAAAATCGTGAGGAACAGTGTAAGCTGTTATAAATAATAAGCAGAAGATATCTAAACTAATATTATAAAGAGGAAATCCATTTAAAATAAAAAAGGAGAATACCTCCTTTAAAATCCCGAAGTAATTATAATGATATAAATTATTGTTTAAAAAAATTATCACATACATTACATTAAATGACACAATTTTTGAAGGGAACCCTAAAACCAAAAAAAATTAAATGATTCTTCAAATCAATAATTTGCAACTATTAATGAAGTTCAATAAATAATTATTGATTTTTAAATCCCGGGATTATAACGGCATTATAATTATTACGGGATTTTAGAAGAGGCATTACCCACTCTATGTTACTTCCTTCCTCGAAGTTTAGGTAAATATACCCTACTTATTCTGCTATCTCTGAGAGAATTGTGGAGTGAACAAAGATGTATTAACAAGGATTGTGAAAGGTATGTTAAGATGGTTTGGTCATATAGAGAGAATCGATGAACGGAGATTGACGAAACAAGTAGATATGGCGAGTATGGATGGACGAGTTGGCTTGAGCTTCAGAAAGGATCTGCTGCTGTCAGTGTCACTTGTCTTGGGGCTACAAATATTTGCTTCGGCCGAGATTCGAACCCACCACACGTCTACCTGTAGTAGTAGATGTAAACTTCAGAGATGCTCATTTTTTATGGGATAACTCGCAGGCGAGCTACCTGATGGTAAGTAGTCATCGCTGCACATGGACATCTGCAATACCAAAAGAGTTGCAGATGCGTTGCCGAGCCTAGAAAAAGGGAGGGAAAGGAGTAGGAAAGAGACTGGAGGAGGGATTGGACCTCCAACGCTCCACACTCACCTACGAAACTCAACAGTATGCATACTGCTACTTGACGTCGATATTCTGTGGGAGGGTAATACTTCCCCGGTCGTGACGACACATTCGTGTTGGCATGTAGACATAAGGTACACAAACAAATAAAACTCATATAACAATAACCAACTATATTTAAATGAACTACCACCCCATTCACATCACAACTTAAATGTTTCACAAAACTATACAATGGAATTCTACTGAAGACATTTGAAAGGTTCATTTAACCATTAGACAATATTCTCAATACATATACAACATACAAACAATAGGTGCAACAAAGCGTTTGGCACCGAAGGATCGGTTTTCATCAACATAAGCGTACTGATATTTTCGTCGACAAAATCTCAAAATAACAACTTTTTACAAAATGCATATGAAAGTATACAATTAGTCGGTTCAATACAGCACCTGCCTAAAGACAAAAAAAATCTAAGTTCTGTTACTTTTTTGTCAATTAATTTTATAAGTTCTTGCAAAAGTTCTAATTTCTATTATCTCAAATCTTATTTTTGCGTAACGCTTTTGTTGACCAAATGCTTCAAATTACGCCTTGTAAAATTATTTGGATTTTCAGTAATTTGTAAGTACACACGGGTACATATCCACTTGTAAAATCCAGATTAAACTCGAATTATGTATATAGACTTCCCATACAATAAGAGGCCAGCGTAAACTGGATTTTGTATAGCTGAATGTGTAGCCGTGCGTACAAGGCAAAGAAATTGTTTTACCGGCTTTGTTTACACGGAATCAAGCTGAGAGATTATAGTATGCCAGTATTCCCCAAAGGGTTAGGCAGAAGTGTACTAATGTACACCCATACTTATATATTTAGGTGCCATGTAATAGTCTCTCTGAGCTGCTACTGAGAATTGCATAGAAAAACCCAATAACGCTTTACTCAACCTGGGAATCGAATCCAGGGACCTCTTGCGTAGCAGTCGCGCTTTGACCACTAGACTAATGAGGCAGTCAATGTTGGCAACTGATAAAACAATTTCTTAGGTGACTTCATATGTGACAACAATTTTATAAATAAATGCATACTCTCCCATATTTTAAAACTACACTAATTATTATTTTATAAAATAAAAACACCAATCATTGCATCATATTTAGATATGTACAAACACATTTTTTTATAGAACTATAGCCAGACATAACTTATTAGTCACCCATCCATTTATTGACCGCGATAGAGGAAGCTTAACATCGAAGATAGATGAATAAAAAGTTATATTTGGCAGTAGTAATGGATTGGCTGTTTGTATTTGTGCCTGGGGTGAAACAGTGGTTAAGTTTTAACAATTTCACCCAAATAACCAGTGTGAATCATTTTATATCCAGCCAAGGGAAGGTGTCTTAAAAAAATATTAAATGTACAGACTTTTTTTGTAGTTGCAAGTTCCTATAATGATATTTAATAGTAAGTGTATTGGGTGTTGCAAGCGGGAGCAACACCAGAGCGAGGTGCGGGAGGTGCTCCCTCCTACCTGTGACGATGCAGATACTGTACTGTACCTGTAGTATATGGTAAGTACCTACCTGTACTGTGTGGTACCTGTACTGTATCCATCTGTTATATGTACGATATCTATACAGACTAAGGTATCTGAGCTGTCCTATACCTGTTTAATAGGTACTTGTAGTTACAGATATAGAAAACCTGTACTATACTGTACCTGTACTATTATTATAACCTTTTCTTTACTTCATTATTGTCAACCAAAAATCAACTTAAACGATGTTCTACTAAAGTAGATAATTGAGTAAGTGGGAATCAGATGTGATGTAGATTCCGAGTTCTACTCTATGGCACATGTACTGTTAAGTACCTGTATTACACTGTCGCTGTACTGAAACACAGTTTTATATAGTACATGTACTGTATGGTACCTATTATACAGTATACCTGTATTATGTGGCACCTGTACTGATACGTACCTATATTTTACTGCCGCTGTACTGAAATGTACCTGTATTATACAGCACCTGTACTGAAATTTACCTTTGAGGCGTTTATTGCACCTGATTCTCGACGGTTGTAGGTATTTTGTATAGCAACATAGGTCGCTTATTATTAAATATCATTATAGACAACGTTTTAAGTATGTAATTAATTACAGTAGTACGGAATTTATTATATGTCTCGGCGATCTTCGTTATGTATAGGAACTATCGATTCTTATTTAGATTTTTTTTTTTTAAATTACCATAATTTAAAATTACTTGCTTGTTGTGAAAAATTTTAATGCCCTTAAATTTAAACTGATTGTAGTAGATTTATTTTTTTGTAAAATGACTGTGATGTCGAGGTAAGCCGAGACTTGTAAACTTAGCACGCATTGCGATTAAACGCGAGTTTTAGATAAGCCAAAATGCATAAGAAAATATATTTAAATTCGTCATTTTTATATGTAGTCACGAGCTTTCTTTAGCTCAATATACAAAACTGAGAAGAAATAGATTTATTAATCCATTTTAAATTTTCAAAAATATATTTTGCTGACATTACTGTACAAATGAGATTTAACAACTGAGGTGTCAAGGTGATACCACTGGTGTTGCTGACGTCATCAGGCGGAGGTTGTCGCATTAATATGTCAATATATCAAGCAATACAATACATTTCCAATATAAGTTGATGTACACAAAGTTTAATAATTAAAATCAAGTTTGAATATTCTTAGTTTGACTAAATTTTAAAATAAAAATATATTAAATTCGTGGTCAGCTTACTCTGAAATGTATACCTCGATATTCGGCCATATACATACAAAAACGCAAAAAAAAATACTCGGATAAGTTTAGATAAATATCTATATTTCCGGCGATTGAAAACCGCGGTTAATAGCAATGCGAGTTAATCCTAGTTCCGTAGTACCGTGGCTGTGTGCTGTATAAGGCTGCGCGCACACTGGCTCACTTGGCGACGCCCACCAGCGCCGGCCGCACACAGCGCTCGTGCAGCTTGTACCCGACCTTACTCACCGCTACAACGGTGCCCGCTTCGGCACCTTCCACTTCCTGTAATAACAGAAATATAGTTATAGACGCATAGAAAACACTGATCCATAAAAGAGACAGCGCAGGTCTATAAAAGTGACAGTGCAGAGGCATATAAGAGACAGCTCAGATCTATAAAAGTGACAGTGCAGATGCATGTAAGAGACAGCTCAGATATATACGAGAGACAGCGCAGATCTATAGGAGACATCGCAGATTAATAGAAGAGACATCGCAGATCTATAGAAGTGACAGCGCAGATCCATATAAGAGACAGCCTACGAGACAGCGCATATCTATAGAAGTGGCAGCGCAGATCCATATAAGAGACAGTGCAGATCCATATAAGAGACAGTGCAGATCCATATAAGAGACAGCGCAGATCTATAGAAGTGACAGCGCAAAGCCATATAAGAGACAGTGCAGATCTATAGAAGTGACAGCGCAAAGCCATATAAGAGACAGTGCAGATCTATAGAAGTGACAGCGCAGATCCATATAAGAGACAGCGCAGATCTATAAAAGTGACAGCGCAAAGCCATATAAGAGACAGCCTACGAGACAGCGCATATTTATATAAGAGACAGTGCAGATCTAAAGAAGTAACAGCGCAGATCCATAGAAGAGACAGCTCAGTTATATATAAAAGACAGCGCAGATGTATATAGAATATTTCGTTTTCTTGTACCGATAAAAAAATATTAATAATTCTTTAGAAGTCAAAGTTTAACAATTTTTTTTTGGCCTATCTGACAACCTCTGAGGAGAAACGCCGAAACAAACTCGGAGAATCATGGTCTCAAAGTCCAGACAGTGGTATTATCAGATATGCGAGTTTAACAATGTCTGCACAGACTGGTTTCTAACACTTACGCAAATATCAGACATTGAAATAAAACTACTTTTTACGGATTTTATCGCGTTATATTGATTATTTTAAATTCCCGACGTTTCGGATCCTTTACAGCATCCATGGTCACGGATGGCCATGGATGCGGCGGGAATTTAAAATAATCAATATAACGCGATAAAATCCGTAAAAAGTAGTTTTATTTCAATGTCTGCACAGGCCTTTAAACCCAGCAGCTTTGAGTTGACCTGTCCTGGCACGAATACATCAGTCATCGTGTAGCTCAACCATTATTTCAAATTCAAAATAATTTATTTCAGATATAAAACCATTTAGGGAAATATTTAGGGAGCTTCACCGTTAAAGGCGTATTAATAATTAATTATCACGCGCTTAAACGGTGAAGGAAAACATCGTGAGGAAACCTGCATGCCTGAGAGATTTTCTTGACGGCATGTGATGTCTGCCAACCCGCAGTAGGCTAGCGTGGCGGACTATAGCCTAATCCCTCTCGTTCTAAGAGGAGACCCGTGCCCAGCAGTGGGACAATGTAATGGGTTGATGAAGATTTAGGGAGCTCTACGGTAGTTATTACCTGTTGGAAGAGCGCCTCGTGTAGGTTGGGGTCAAACTTCTCGCGGAGTGGAGACACAGCCACCAGCCCGTGTCTACTGAACACCTGGAAGGATAATGGAGAGAGTGGAGTTAATCATCTTCCTCATAGTCTTTTCTCCATCTATATGGGATATAAAAACTATACTATAACATAGATACGAATTGTCTAGTGTGTACATCAACCCTCAAAATACGTCACGTAAGGCCGCAATACTCATAAGGGTGCGATGATACATGTAGCTATATGATACGTGAACGTTGAAGGAACCTACTAAGATCTAAGACCTACAAGGTCTTGTAGGTCGACGGTCGTCGTTCAATATATTCGACACACAACCCTAATTCCCTAAAAACCCTATTATTGTGGTCCAATTTCAATTCCAAACACTAGTTAAAATATTGTGTAACTTTAAATGAATCGTATATTGTTTTGTATATTGAAACCTTACCTGTGTGAGTTGTGCGCGGGTGAGCCTGACTCCGTCGTGCAGGGAGCGCAGGGCGGCGGCGGCCCCGCCCTCGGTGCCTCCGCCCTCCGACACCTCGCTCTCCGGCACGCTCTCCGCCGCCGCGCCTAGTGTGTCCGCTACCTGAGAGAGATAACCTTAACATTACACCTACATACATACATATGTACCAACACGCCTTTTTCAACCGATTTCAAAAAGGAGGAGAAAACAAAAGAACCACTCAAATTCAAGTCACCGACTTCCCAAACTGTTTTAGACATAAAGTTATTTTGTTATTTTTTGAAGACGGTTTTACTTTTTGTTAAAAGTAAATTTTTCCACAAAGGCTTCGGACAGATAATGTACGCACGGCTACACATTTAGCTATAATAAAAAGTGCGAGTCGAACTCGCGCACGAAAGGTTCCGTACCATTATCTATAAAAACGGCAAAAAAATCATGTGTTGTTGTATGGGAGACCCACCAATTTTTTGTTGTTTTTAGTATTTTATAGTGGCAACAGAAATTCATCATCTGTGAAAATTTCAACTGTCTAACTATCACGGTTCATGAGATACAACCTGGTGCCAGACAGACAGATAAACAGACAGCGGAGTCTTAGTAATAGGGTCCCGTTTTTACTCTTTGGGTAAGGTACCCTAAAAAACAGTATAGATTGTCGAACTAGAATGACGAACATACATACATACACTCACGCCTTTTTCCCATAGGGGTAGGCAGAAACTACAGAACGCCATCTGCTACGATTCTTGCATACTTCTTTTGCTTCGTCCACATTCATACATCTTGTCATACACATGCGCCGGTTGCGGGTACTACGCACCTGACCTTTCTGAAGGATCTCACCTATAAGACGTATAATTTGCGTAAAACTAAAAAAAAAAAAACAATTCAACACCCAAGGCTGATCTGATAAGTTGGACCTTAATTAACCCGTCAAGCACTCACTTACCTAAATATTGTTTACCATTTATTATGTATGTACACATTTGGAAAGCAAATAAATGAATATGAAGTGCCATATTGAAGACACGATGCAAAATCTATTGTTTTGCCCTCATCGGGCAACTACATGTATCAGTGAATTAAGCAATTTTCCCAGCGCGGTAGTTCGGAACGGCTAAAAGACAAGCAGAGTTATTTTTACTGTAAAAAAGAATGTAGAGATGCTACTTACATCAAGGAGATCCTTGCAGAAGCTCTGTATGGCAAAGGACTTAGCGTCTTCCACCTGCTTCATCATGCGACGTCGGACGTTTTCGCCGTCCGCTAGGGCGCGCTTGTACTTATCCTAGGAATAAAGTAAACTCTTCGACTATCAAACAATAAAAAAGGTTTTTTTATCTATATACTAGCTGTGCCCCGCGGTTTCACCCACTTTGCCCCTCTACTACATCTCTGCCTAACCCTTTGGGGAATACAGGCGTGATGGTATGTTTGCGTTTAAAAAAAAAATATATATATTAACCCCTCGTGCTAAACTTAATGCTTGTGTTACGATTGGGTTTATGTCGATAGTGCAAAGGGTAGGCTTGGAACCGGCAACCACATGATCGCAAGTCCAACGCCCTAGCCATTAGGCTACCGTCGCTTCACTACATAGTATAAAACAAAGTCGCTTTCTCTGTCCCTATGTCCCTTTGTATGCTTAAATCTGAAACTACGCAACGGATTTTGATGCGGTTTTTTTTAATAGATAGAGGGATTCAAGAGGAAGGTTTATATGTATAATACATACATATTTTAGTATAGAAAAGCCGAGAAACTACGCGGACGAAGCCGTGGGCGGGAAGCTAGTCAAACTATAAAGAAAATTGGTGACTTAAATACTTCGCTTGCCTCATCAAGCTTTCCTTATAAATTTTGATACTGATCTTTATATAAAAACAGTACTTAAATGGTTTTACCTGTGCCGACAGTTCGGAACGGCTAACTTCAGACGCGAAAACCTAACCCACACCCTAACTACTGTAGGCAGCAACAAGAATAATAACAATATGGGCAAGAACTTGAAACGGACGTCGGCTCGAAACCCACCCATTGCACTATCGACGTGAACCCGTAACACAAGCATTTTAGCTTAGCAAGAAGCTACTTTGCTTACTAGCGATGTGCGTCTCACATTACTAGTATTCTTGTTAAACCAACAAGAATACTAGTAATGAGAGACCCACATTGCTAGTAAGCTTTTAAAAAAAAAACTTACTTCAAAATCTTTGGCCTGCGCTTTGAGTGTGTTTAGTTCATTGGTGATGGCTTCAATATGCTTGTGGCATTCCTCAATGGTGGCCGGCAGTTGCTTGACTTCCACTTCAGGCTCTGCACTCGCCTTCTCTTCTGTGCTGTATCCATGGACTGCACTTCTGGGGAAAATATATAGAAAAAATTACAGGGGCCGTATTACTACAGCGATCATTTTGAGGTTGTGAGAGAGGAATGCCACTATTTAACCTGTAGAGCAGCATCTCTCTCGCAACCTAAAAATGATTGCATTAATACGGCCTCAGGAAACAAAAAATAAATAAACTAAAATGATACCACTAGTAGTGCATTGATAGCCTTGTGATGACCACGTGAGGACTCTTATTTGAATCCAAGGCTCTCTCAAGGAACCACTGAGTTTTTGAAGTCATGTACTTAATTTTCATGCACATAAACATTGAAGGGAAAACATTGTGAGAAAACCTGCATGCCTAAGAGATTTTCATGATGGCATGTGAATGTGAAGTCTGCCAACCTGCAGTAGGCTAGCGAGGCAGACTACAGCCTAATCCCTCTCATTCCGAGATGAGGGGTTGATGATGATGATACCACTGGTGTCGCTGACGTCTATAGGCAGAGGTTGATGCTTACTATCAGGTCCAATGTATGCTTGTTTGTTACCTATCTTGTTATCATAAAAGACTTAACTTTGATATTTGAATGTATACTATAAGTACTTCTTTGTTATCTTGAGACAAAAACATGAGGAGACACTTGACCTTTGGACCGATGTATCGAGGATATTTTGTTTTACAATATGTAGGGACATTTCAGGGTTCTTGTAGCTATAAACATAGAATCACCCACCCTATGTCTATGGTTTGAGATCATGGATGGGCTCTCCTTGGGTGGCAATTTTTTTTTTGCTTTTTCACAAATTAAATCAGATGTTTTTATTTCAAATAAGCTTTTACAAGTGTTTATGAAACGTTATTGACTCTATTTGCGCGGTTTCAAAAAGTTGATCCTATGGAGAAGAATCCGGTAAGAAACTCCGTGGACACAAATTGTTAATTTTTGTGCTCAGTTGTGAAAAAGTTATAGTTGATATCGCTATTCTTACTACTATGATCTCAGAGTGAGTTTAAGACATAATATAATTTGTAAAAAAAAAGATTGTGTGCTAATGAAGAGACAATCCATATTAACCTGTTAAGCTCCATGTAATAGACTGAATGCAAAATATGTTCTTATGGTTATGCAGTATGGGAGTCAAAATTTTTTTTTTTTTTTAAACTTACTAGCATATTGCGTCACACATTACTTGTAAGCTTGTTAACCCCTCATACTAAGCTAAATGCTTGTGTTACGAGTGGGTTCACAATGGTAGTGCAATGGGTGGGTTTCGAACCGGCAACCACATGATCACAAGTCCGATGCCCTAGCCATTATGCTACCGCTGCTTCTAATTGCACATTGCTAACAGAATTAATAGGTAAGAATTTGCATATAATGTAACATAACATACCATCACGCCTGTATTCCTCGAATGGTTAGGCAGAGGTGTACTAATGTACACCCACATTTCGCCGGTATGTTTAGGTCCCATGTAATAGGGGTCGAGCCTATTGCCATTAACGGGGCACAAATCCAGACTTCGAGCTGCTACTGGGAATTTCATAGAAAAACACAATATCACTTTGTGCGACCTGGGGATCGAACCCTCTAGCGTAGCAGTCACGCTTAGGACTACTAGACTAATGAGGCAGTCAGAATTTGCATATTCATATTTATTATTTTGTTACTTTGAATGAGCCCTATCAGTCATGGAAATGGTTGTTGATTATATGTTTATGACCAAGACGTCCACATACCATAGGTGTACTCTATTGGTCGGTCTCTGTTTAAAAAGTGATAGTTTAGGGACATCATATTACGTGAGAGGGCTTAGAGATTATAAAAGCGAATATTACATCAGTGTCAAAATAAACAAATAAAGTTATATTTTTGCTATAAACAAAATAATATATTACCCAACAACCCTGTCTGTGCATGTTTTTGACACTTTGATTGAGTATTTATGCAAAAATTTTGAAAATATTTTTCGTAAATAACCTCAAAATCGATGGCGCAATTTACCTGTATAGATTAGCTCGAACGGTTCTAAATGACGATCCAGTAACATATTTAGCAAGTCTTCCCACTGAATACACGCTTAGTGAAGCCATATTAATTAGTGTTATATAATTATTTATATCAATTTGTAAAATAAATTCACATAAAAAGAGGTTAGGCTGCAACTCTGAATTCTTCTGTCAGTGTCAAACTCAAACTCAAATGTTAACAAATGTCAAGTTTTTTTTTAAATTCCACTTTACATTAACAAGAAGTTCATAAACCAAGGAGCTTACTCAGCCAACACAAAAAATATGAAAAAATACTTCTTATAACATTCATGTTCCACCAGCAGTGATCACAAAAAATCGCAAACCCGAAATCACCAAGCAAATTGCAAAACTGTAGATATTTCAGGCCACGTTCCAGCAGTATGGCTGCATGGCTTTGGTATAATGTGGCTACATTATCTAGGTAAGTACTGCTAAAACTGCTGCACTGATAAAAATAGTTTAAAAGACTCCTAGAGTATTGGCCGCCTTTGGAGGTCCGCGATCGAATCGTTCTGGTATATGCGTAGGCATACACAGATACAGGTCAACTTATACAAATCCAGTTTAAGCTGATCTCGCATTGTATAGATTTCCCATACAATAAGAAGCCAGAGTAAAATAGATTTGTATAGCTTGATTTGTGGCTGTGTGTACTCTCTAATTTTATTATTGTAAATTATTACCTACTGTAACGCCACGCAAAATACGCGCTTAGTCGAGGAGTTGCAGAAAATAGCCCGCTATACCAAAAAAATACCAATACGTCTTACTGTAATGGTGAAGGAAAAAACTTGCACGAAGGTACAAAAGTCTATCAACCTGTAATAGGCCAGCATGTCGAAGTGTTGCTGAGCCCCTCTAAATTATTTGAATATCGATGCTGAACCATGTAAACATTTTTCTACAACCCATTATTCTATTCCTTAAAATAAGCAGGTATCATACAAAGTTTTCTAAATAAGTATTTATTTAGAAAACGTTTCCGAACTATAAATGTTCAAGGACACGTCAAACTCAATCGATTCGATACCTAATTGTCACATCAGCTGTTATCTCTATCTGTCAAATTTTCCAAGTACCGATTTTGTGCGCATTACTCATTCATTAGAAAACCCCAAAATCATACGAATAATGATTGCATCATCTGCAAAGTCTCCGTCCCATAACCCGATGTCCGCTGACGTCGCAAACTGTGTATCACGTTCACACGGAATCGCTTAGTTTTATTGCAATTTCAGACTTCTCACGCTCAGTGTGTTTCGGGCCGCTGTAGAGTGCGCGCGTAAATTTTAAACATGGCGTCTTTAGCGGTATTTGATTTCGATCGTACTATCGTCGACGGTGATTCGGACGCGACTATTATAAACAGATTGAGAGAGAAAAAGCCTCCGCCGGAATGGGAAGCTGGCACCCACGACTGGACTCCATATATGAGTGATGTAAGTTCTATATTTATAAAAAAATGGCTTTTTGATGTCCTCACAAGCTTTTTTATTTTTTAATCTCGTACCGGGTGTAAACTATTTTTTTTTCTTATTATAAATAAAACAATTAAAGTTGTGTTTTCGATGTTATATTTATTTATAATAATGGTGTTTTAATGATAATCATAAAGTGAATATCTATGAAATAAATTAACTTCCGGTACAAACCTATAGCTATAGGCTTTGCTTATCACGTGAATGAATAATTGTTGCTTTTGCATGTTTGTAAAAAAAATAACACTGTCTTTTTGTATTTTTTAAGCATTTTCCATGCAAAGATTATTAAGTTATTTTAGTGAAGGAAAAATTAAAAATGTGAAGGCAAATTTCGACATGGCGGGTGGGAGTCGCGGTGGCTTAGCGTTCATAGCGTCTGGTGTACTTAACCAGAAGACGCAGTTTCGAATCCTGCCCGCGGTCGGATTTTTCCTTCACTAAAATAACAAAATAACACTGCTTTGGTTAATTTTTATCTGTGATTAATAAATATGTGCTGACCTCGAATTGTAAAGACTTTTCGTACACACAAGAAGAGGTCAGATTATTCAGAACAAAAAAAATGTAGTTTGATGTGTTCCGTACCTATCTATACTAACTCTACAACAAATAATTATCAATAAAACTTATTGATAGTGATCTTACGAAAGAACAATATTTAGCTATCATCATAATATCAGCCTATTGCCGTCCACTGCTGAACTTAGGCTTTCCCCAAAGATCGCCAACCATCCCGGTATTCGCTAAAGAAAAGACAGATAATAAACACAATTTTTAATATTAGAAGCGTCGGTAGCCTAATGGCTAGGGCGTCGGACTTGCGATCACATGGTTGCCGGTTCGAACCCCACCCATTGCACTACCGACGTGAACCCACTCGTAACACAAGCATTTAGCTTAGCACGAGGGGTTAACAAGAATACTAGTAATGTGTGACCCACATTGCTAGTAAGCTTTTTTTTTAAAAAAAAAGAAAAAAAAAAGAATATTTACACTATTTACATACCTACACTAAAAGAGAAGGTACTCATTTTTAGTACCTAATTTAAAAACCGGCCAAGTGCGAGTCGGACTCGCGCACGAAATGTTCCGTAGCATTATCTATAAAAAACCGCAAAAAAATCACGTTTGTTCTATGGGAGCCCCTTAAACATTTATTTTATTCTGTTTTTTAGTATTTGTTTTTACCCCCAAAACCCAATAACACTGCTCAACTTGGGGATCGAACCCAGGACCTTTGAAATGATGAAATGATATTTATTTCTGTAAATAGACCTTTTAAAGACACTTTTACAAGTCGTTTTTGCGCCGACATTTCCTATCGGACGAACTCTGAGAAGAAACGTCGATACAAACTCAGAGAATCATGGTCTCTTTTAAAGTCCAGACAATAGTTATATTATATGCGAGTTTAACAATGTAGGGCAAAATCTGAACAGGCCTTTTGAAGAAAGAACCATAACAGCCTTGAGTTGACCTGTCCTAACTGACGGAACGCATACATCAGTCATCATGTAGCTAAGCTAAGCTAGCGTCGTTGTGGTAGGGCCACGCTGTTCGCAGCATGAATGGGCCGGCTCGACCGGGGAAGTACCACACTCTCGCAGAAGACCGACGTCCGAGTAGTAGCGTTTCGTTACTGCGCTTCGTTCGGTGAGCGAGAGGGCCGGAGGCCCAATTCCTCCCCCAATCCCCTTCCTTCTCCTTTTCTCCTTCCCCTCCCTTTCCCTAAATAGGCTCGGCAACGCATCTGCAACTCCTTTGGTTTTGCAGATGTCCATGGGCGGCGATGACTACTTACCATCAGGTAGCTCGCCTGCTCGTTTGCAGAGTTATCCCATAAAAAAAAAAGCTAAACCATTGTATATGTAGCTCAACGACCCGACGCACAACGATACCAGATCAGCAAAACATTTGCGTACATTTAGCGTAGCAGTGGCGATTAGGACCACTAGAGTAATGAGGTAGTCTAGTAAACTAAAAATCCTGTTTATTGGTATATGGAGCCCTCTAAATTAGTAGCTTGTGTCTCGAAATCTTTATGACGTAATTCAATGTCACCATGACGGACGCAACGTCAACTATTTAGGGAAATTCCAGCTGAATTGAAGCCTTACAATATCCTCTGACAAATTACTGTGACGCGAGGTAACACAACCTCGCGTTCCCACAGACGACAAAACATGTTGCAAATCAAATCAAATGTTTTTATTACAAATTAACTCCTAGTTGAACGGTTCAAAAAGGTGATCCTATAGAAAAGAATCCGGCCTCAGATCAAATAAAAAGTTAAGATGGAACTTTGCGAACAAAGAAGTGAGGCCGGCTAAAACTACGCCTAGCCGTTTACAAACACAATTTTACACTATATAACAATACCGAAACTACGCCTTATCATGTCAGTCGAGCTATCAAGCTATCGAAAGCTCGACTGACAAGATAAGGCGTAGTTTCGTCCATCTTAACTTTTTATTTGATCTGAGAATCCGCAAGAAACTCCATGGACACTCTTTTAAAATAAAAAATCTTACATTATTCACTTTACACTATGGCGATAACGGGATGTGAGTACATCGGAGGTTTTTTTTTATCAGTCCGGTTGATCCCACTGCTGGGCAAAGGTCTCCCTACCTTCCTGCCATTCCTCACGGTTTAAGGCTTTTACGGCCCAATCTCTTTAATGGAGTTCAGTTCGTCCCGCCATCTCCGCGTGGGCCTCCCGCGTCGTCTATGTCATAATAACTATTTAACTATACTAAATATCTATTTCACTCTATCTTACTCTCAAAGAGTGAGAGGTATAGGTAGATGTTTGCAACATGTTTTGTTGTCAGTGGGAAGGCGGGGTTATATTTTAACGAATAACTTAAGGTGGATCGTGTGATGCTAAGCTAAGCGCCCCAAATTTTTTAGAATATTTTTTTACTGCCTCGTTAGTCTAGCGGTCAAAAAACCACAAAACACACAAGGTCACAAAGTGTTATTGAGATTTTCTATGAAATTCTCTGTAGCAGCTCGGATAATGAATTTTTGCCCGGTTAATGGCAATAGGCTCGCCCCCTAATTCTAAACATACCGGCAGACTAATTTGCGTAGGTAAAAAAAAAAACGAACTGTGAGAGTACACCTCTGCCTACACCGGGACAGGTTATTCTGTGATACAGTCGTGATGTATGATATAACAAATTTTATAAAATACTTAAATGTTTATTTTAAAAAGACACGATACGAATTCAATTCTGCTTGATGACATTCGAGTAACAATGGGGATATATTATTTAAACTTCTATGGAAATGTAAAAATATTTACAATAAAAAAACGACTCATGCATTTTTTTATACATAATTATACTTTGCAGTTTGAAATAACTGAGCTTGTCTGAAGTTAGCCTTCCGAACTACCGCGCTGTTTTTTTTTCTAGTTTTCCGCCCACGGCTTTCGCCCGCGAGGTTTCTCGGCTTTTCTGTACTATAATATGTATGTATTATACATATAAACCTTCCTCTTGAATCACTCTATCTATTGCTGAAAACTGCATTAAAATCCTTTGCGTATTTTAAAAGATCTAAGCGTAAAAACAGCAGTGATAGCCTAGTGATATGACCATTGGACTGACAAGCCAAAGGTCTCGAGTTCGAATCCAAGGCACGCACCTCTGACTTTTCGAAGTCATGTGCGTATTAATAATTAATTATCACGCGCTTAAACGGTGAAGGAAAACATCGTGAGGAAACCTGCATGCCTGAGAGATTTTCTTGACGGCGTGTGAAGTCTGCCAACCCGCAGTAGGCTAGCGTGGTGGACTATAGCCTAATCCCTCTCCTACTGAGAGGAGACCCGTGCCCAGCAGTGGGACAATGTAATGGGTTGATGATGATGATGATGAAGCGTAAAAACAGCAGGAGCGACTTTGTTTCATACCATGTAATACAGAAACAGTTTTTTTACAATTTTATAATCACGACTAGCATAGAAAGGTATCAGTTTGGGCCCATAAATAATCGATCAAAAATATGCCCTACTTATAAGCTATAGGTACAATCGCCAGCACATCATGTTATACAAAACTGTCAAATTTCTTCAAATAAATGATTTTAAACCTTAAAATGCACGATGCCGGACGACAGCGATGCCGAGCAGTACTTTGACGCCTAGTCGCGCCCACTGTTTTTGTATATCTTTCTTTTTTGTAAAATATGTAAATAGTGTAAGTAAATGCATTTTATTTAGTAACTTATTTAATCTTATTTAATAAACCTTAAAATGTAACTGACAAAATTTGTCAGTTTGCGTGGTAACTTCATGTGCTGGCCGCCGTACATACACGCTACGTAAATAGTTATGTTTTTATTTCTGAACTTTATGGTTAGTGAATTTCTTATCTTTTTATATCGATAACAAGTATTGTTTTTACTGTTTTTAAACTAGTTAAGAGTACAAACCTCTATGGTATAAATCTCTATGGTAGCGTGTTGCTCGAAGGTCACGGTATTGGTATGTCGCGAATAGCATAAAGGGATTCCTTAATACGCAGTAAAAAAAAAACATAACATCACGCCTGTATTCCCCGAAGGGTTAGGCAGAGGTGTACTCATCTGCACCAACATTGCGCGAGTATATTTAGGTCCCATGTAATAGGCGGCGTGTGGCGGCGAGCCTATTGCTATTAACCTGGCACCAATCGGCTGCCGACCTATTGGGGAGTAGGCCGGGGTGTGTGGGATTTTTACTGCACCAAAACCCCTGCGGCCTTCATCACAATGTTGGAACGATCCGGGAAATAATTAGGTGTTTCTTCGGAACAGTTCCTGTGCCACGCCTATACAAGCTCGTCTAAGGGACTGCCTACCCAAACTCTGCGCAGTGCACACGAAGGCCCGAGAAATCAAAATCTGGAAATCAAAGTATTTAAAAAGAGGCTTCATGACCTGTTACTCCTGTTAGTGAATAAATGCTATTACTCTGTCAAGGAATTCTTGTCTGACAAATCACTATTGCAATACAATTTACCCCAGTCATGATGCGTTCAATGTTCTAAATTTTGACTATGCATGTACCTAATTTATACCTAATTTTTCTCGGAATTATTTATATCAAAAATCATAATCCTACTTCGCTATAATGAATATGTATTAATATCATTGTTAAATTTAGACATGTAACATTGTATAATTGTAAAAATTTCATGCCCAAAGGGCATGCCGACATAGCCGATAGCAAAACTTTTAAGAACATCTGTATTATGTACCTACCAATGATCCACAATAAAGAATTTTGATTTGATTTGAGAAACCCTTCTTCCCGGGAGTCGAACACAGGACCCCTATCGTAACAGTCGCTTAAGACTGCTAGACTAATAAGGCAATCCGTAGTAAGAAACTCGAAATCATAAAGTGTTCATTCTTTATAAGTAACGCCTTTGCCTAACATTGCTGGGATATAAAAAAACAAAGCTTTCTAAAGAGGCTAAGTATCCACATTAAAAAAATATGTGTTGAGATACGAAATAACGACATTATAAAAGGTGTCCGTTACCAGGCCAGATGTTGTCGAAAATGGTCATTTGAATCTTATAGATAATTAGTTTTGAGGCTTCTGTAATTGTTGCGCACATTTTTAAATTTGTTGCGCTTATTGTTTTTTAATTATTTCACAAAAACATTTCCTGCTGGGGTAACGTTACCCCAGCCAGACCTTTTTCTTTCTAATGGGAATATTTAAATAATTACTAGCTATAAAATTAGTTGTCTAGATGAAGTAAATGTTGTGCCTTATTTTGTATTTGTTCTTTCATCGGTTGCGAAGTTATTCGAGATTTTGCTGGGGTAACGTTTTTGGTTTTGCTAGATCTTTGAAATGGTTAAGCGGATTCTTATCATATTTTGTACATGGCTTCTTGGGAATTAGTTTAAATTTGTTCTGCAATAAAAAAACCAAAATAATACATAGCTTAAAGGTTATTTCATTAAATAGAAAAACACTTCAATTGGTCCCAGCACTCTCAATAAGAGCTCTAAAGACTTACTTTAAACGTTATTTTAAAGCTTGTAACTGCCTTCAAATGTATGTGAAGTTTCATTAGTATCCTGTAAGTATTTAACAAGTTATGATGATATTGAGTTCTTCACGAGCACGGTCTTGATGCGCGCGGTGTTATTTGGCCACTGGATTGGATAAATGAACTGAATGTTATGTCAATTATTAGTTTTTTAGTTCAGTTGTATATCAGTAAAATTTCAGCTCAGTACATTGGATAATTAATGAGTTAATACGATTAAAGTCATTAGGAAGTGAATGACCGTGGTAACCCGACCAAGTTTAGGTGGTTACGAAAAAGCGAAAACGCAGAACATTATACTATCTTTTGAAATGTTTAGTATAATACACCTTACAATTTCGGTACAGACGCGTACACTGTTAAATAAATTAATAATATATTGACTGCAGTTTAATATTACTTAATTTTATAATTTTTTAGGGCTCTTTATTGCCTACAACTTTGCCATTTAACTTTTTCCATAGGACTTGTAGTTTTGCTGGAAATCGAGATAAACCGTCTTTTACCCTAACCCCCCCCCCCCTCTCACTTCCCGAACTCAGATCGCCCGTAATTTATTTTTCCTTAAATTTTTGTTGTTTTCTTCCTTTTGCAATAGGTTTCATCCTACTATATTTTTTTTAACTTTTTACGATTTTCTAAGGTATCGGCACTGGTCTATTAACTGTAGGGTCAATTTTTTTAAATTTTCATTTCGGCAATAAAATATAACCATTTAATAACTATTGCGTTAAGGGTATTCGTTCAACCTTGGAGCCAAATAAAAATATTTTTTGCGTATACATGGTAGTAAAAAATTCGATATCTGAACGATTAACCTTAACCGGTGCTTGCTCCACCTCCATTATGGAGTCTCTTTTTATGTCAACATATCTATTCCCGAAAAAACTCTCCTAACATTTTTATTGGAAAAAAGAGTTTCTAGCAGCTCAAATAACTTGTAATCAACTGTTTTACACAAACAAATAACGATTTGAGCATACCGAAAATATGCAGCGTTCAAACAGCCTTTAGTTGCCTCGGAGAGTTTGTTTCGCCTCGCTAGAGATAGAAATGAATAATATGCAGAATTGACTGCCAAACTTCGCTAGTCGGAGAGGCAGTAAAAGAGAGAGAGAGTGTGTTTTAAATCCGACAGATTGCTTCCGGTGATAATATGTAGTTATGAGTCAGTATATAGGTAAAATGCGAAACATTAAATTAGCGTGTTAGATTGAAGTTAAGATGGTTATAGTCCGTAGCGGTTGAACTGAGTTTAATAATGATGGCAGGCGATGGAGCTGCTGGTGGCGGGCGTGATGCAGTCGGCGGGCGCGGCGCT